>CM021107.1:58658744-58779401 GCA_007115665.2 Sequoiadendron giganteum | reverse complement strand
AATCAATATACCCGTGATGTCAAAGCCCATAGTCTGCATATTCTCTTGGTTCTGTGTGTGCTCCAACAAAAAGTATCTTTTTGATGATGTTGTGAAGTGTGCAAGCATGTTTTTCACATTCCATCACATTTTCCATGATCTTTCTACCACCTTTGCATGAAATAGCAGATTTTCCACATTGAAAGACATATAATATCAATTGAAGTTTGAATTCCATTGAAAAATGATATACAAGTGAATTTTGGAGGGGAACAAGCATTTGAACAAGTCAAATGTTTGTGGAGTTTGAAGAAAGAAGAAGCTAAGGCTACATAATTGGGTTGAACTCCTCCATTTGAAAGTATCTTTTTTCAGGTATGTGAAGTCTTTACACATTTTCTTTCATTCTTTTATGGCTTGCTTTCATTTTTTTTTGTCATCATAACCATACGTTGTCAATGCACATTTTAAATTACACAATTATATACACTTTCCAATTACCATTTTAAACTTTATGCAGAGCATCTACTAGGATCCACAAATCATCAAGTCTACTTCTCACCCTAACTTAAATTGAAGAATAACAACGAACAAACTCAATCATCTTTTCATCAAAACATTAGAACTTGGTTTCAACTCTTTGTTAGACTCAAAAAAATAGATTAACCATCATAAAATTGATTGTAACATCGCATAAAGCTAATTAGAAACTCATAACCATTCAATTCGTTCATGATTCACTAATTCAAGAACTCAATGCTACAACTTACATGGAAAAATAATCAACATGTTATTGATTGAAATAAACCAAACACACATTCCAAATATCTCACCAAAATTCATCCTTTGACACTCTTATTCAACTATATTTACCTTCACAAAACATTTGATTCATATACTCAAATTAGCATTAAGAGTTACCAATTCCTTAAGGACCTTCAAAATACCTTGAAAATCTTGAAAATAATTGATTACAATTAACTAGGTTCCTCAAAACATCAAACAATGATTATGTCATTCACAAGTTGTCTTAAATCTTCCATAATGGCACCATTTTTTACAAACACAAACTATAATTCTTAAGGCACTATAGTGCATTTTTTGCACACACGCCCTGCCGTAGGCAGGGACCCTCTTTTTCGCTCTCGGCGGGCTACTTTGCTCTTGAATCATTTTGTTTGCCCCTCATTTTGGTGTCCTAGTTGGTCAATGCACCCTTGAAAGTCTCATTTTTGGCTGACCATATTTTGCCCCTAAATTTAAAAAAAATGGCTAAGTCTTGGGTTTTTCGGGCTTCGCCTCCCCGCTCGCTTGGTTCACTTTTCCTTCATTTTTTGATCTTTCGGGATACATTTCCTATGGATTTATGGATTTGGGATGTTTTGTGGTGCCCAAGTGAACTGCCAATGTTTCATTAAGTTTCAGGAAGTCGCAAAAAATTCAAAACAACATTCCTGCAACAACATTCCTAGAACAACAATCCGACCTCTCATTTCCAAAATGTCCAAGTGCTATTCCAGTTTGGAAATAGAATTCAAACCACATACTAAAATTGGATCCTATCTTGCATGGACCTTTAAAATTCAAAATTTTCAGCTGGGAGATACCATCTGGGTCGCCATGCCCTGTTCACCATTTTCAAAACAACATTCCTAGAATGACATTTCGACCTCTCATTTTCGGAATGTCCAAGCTCTCCTCCAATTTGAAAACGGACTTTGACCCACATGCTAAAATTGGATCCTATCTTGCATGGACCTTTAAAATTCCAAATTTAAAGCTGGGAGATACCATCTGGGTCGCCATGCCCTGTTCACCATTTACAAAACAACATTCCTAGAACGACATTCTGACCTCTCGTTTCCGGAATGTCCAAGCGCTATTCCAATTTTAAAACGGACTTTGAACCACATGATAAAATTGGATCCTATCCTGAATGGACCTTTAAAATTCAAAATTTTCAACTGGGATATACCATCTGGGTCGCCACGCCCTGTTCACCATTTTCAAAACAACATTTCTACAGCGGCATTCCGACCTCTCATTTTAGGAACGTCCAAGTGCTCCTCCAATTTGAAAATGGACTTCGACCCAGATGCTAGAATTGGATCTTATCCTCCACGGAAATTTCAAATTTGAAATTTTCAGCAGGGAGATACCATCCAGGCCGCCATGCTCTATTCGTCATTTTCAAAACAACATTCCTACAACAACATTCCAACCACTCATTTCTGGAACGTCCAAGCACTATTCCAATTTGAAAACGAACTTCGACCCAAATGCTAAAATTGGATATTATCATCCATGGATCTTTCAAATTTAAAATTTTCAGTCGGGAGATACCATCCAGGCCGCCATGCCCTATTCGCCATTTTCAAAACAACATTCCTACAACGATATTCCGACCTCTCGTTTACGGAACATCCACGTGCTATTCTAATTTGAAAATGTACTTCAACCCAAATGATAAAATTGGATCTTATCCTTCATGGAACTGTCAAATTCTAAATTTGCAGCCGGAAGGTACCATCCGGGTCACCATGCCTTGTTCGCCGTTTTCAAAACAACATTCCTACAATGACATTCTGGCCACTTGTTTTTCGAAACATCCAAGCACTCCTCCAATTTGAAAAAGGACTTCGAAACAATTTCTAAAATTGGATATTATCCTCCATGGACCTTTCAAATTCCAAATTTGCAGCTGGGAGGTACCATCCGGGTCACCATGCTTCGTTCACCATTTTCAAAACAACATTCCAACCTCTCGGTCCCGAAACATTCAAACTCCTTCAAACTCCATCTAGTAAATTGCTAATGGAAATTCACACAGAATATTATGATATTTTGATGATGCATGGATGGATATAATAAGGAGTTTGCAAGATTTGATTAACATTTGCCTTGATTTGTATATGAAATCACTTACGACACTTCATGCATGCAGGTTTCAAGAAGCCTACCGTGGGTCCGTTAGGAGACCCATTGAAAAATTTGAACGAGGAAAAACACATGGCTTCTATCACCATTCAGTTTATGCCCACCTTTTCTCATGGTGCACATCAATAATGTTGGCATCAGAAGAAGGCATATGACAAGGAAGTCAATGACAAAATGCAAAGGGGGCTGTCATACTTTTCACTAGACGATGATGATCTTTGGGGGTTGTCCGCTCGAATCAGGGGCAACTAATCCATTGATGCCAATCATCGACAAAACCATTTGATCCACTGAGGAATGCTGCAAGCCCATCAAGAAGAAGGAAACTTTTAGGCAGTTTCAGCTACAGTAAAAGGGAAATCAACTAGAAGACAAAACTGCTACAATACCTTAGCACTAGAGGAAAAAATAGGGAAAAGACAAAGATGTATTTTAAATTGCTGAATATTGTGGGGTAGGTGAAGCCCTGATGTAATTGAATTTGAGCCACACAATGTAACTCAATCATAGCTATTCATTTGGGCTTTGGAAAACTATAAATAAGGGTCTCCCCCTCATTTGTAAAGGGTTGGAGAGCTGTTGTAAAAACATTCTGGAGCAATAGAAAGCAACATTGCATGATCTATGGGTGTTACTTTTGAGTTTTCTCATTATGTGTGCATGGTTCTACCTTCCAAGTTAGTTTTAGTTTTTAGTTTTTTGAATAGAAGCGGTAATGGTGAATGTTGTTTCAGTATTTGATGAACTTCCATCCCATACTTTTGGCACTTGTTGATGACAAGTTGCTGTGCAAAGTTAGCCTGGGATTCCTTCCTTTATTGCTGCAACTTAGTTCAATTGCATGTTCATGATGTGTATGTGCAATCTAAAAATCAACAGCCCTTAGAAGATTGCACTGGTTTTGTGTAACTGTAGGTTTCTCTTGGCCAAGAAAAACCCACTTTAGAGAAGTTTTCTATTGTAGCAGCCTCCATGATCACTATTCATTCATAATTTTAGATCTAGGAACCTTCTCTCTTCCCTGCCCTTTTTCCTTTTTTTTAATAAGTAACCTTAGGTAAGGTTCATTGCACATTATAAAGCTAAATCCAATGTTGAAATGGAGTTCTAGATTGCTATTTGAACCTTTAACAAACACTCAACAAAATTCCCATCTTAAGAACTCTATTTGCAGATCCAACCTCCTTGCTTTGTGACTCATTTGTAAGTCTACCTTGTGATTCCAGAAAATCACATGTAACAACTGAGATATTCCAAGCATTGTCAAGACTTGACATTCAAGAGACCTTGGGATAGTGTTCTAGAATCTAATTGTGGAAGATTGTCTTTCAAGAGAGGTGATGCACCTATGCATTACCTATGTTGAGAGGTGCATAAAAAACACATCAATAAAACTAGCACTAGAAGGAGGGCTTGACATGTTGAGGTTACAAAGCTGAAAGTTGGAAGTTGAAAAGAGAAATTTCAAAGAAGAAATATGAAATAGAGTTATCTCTTTTAATGTTGAAACATAAAATTAAAAAATTCTGAAGGCAAACAAGGCTGAGTTGAAATGGAGCAGCATGTGCAAATCAGCATCACTCAGCTACATGCAGATTTAAATAGGATATTGAAGAGACCATTGTAGAAATTTGCTTTGGCGGATAAGTGTAGGATCTATTGCACTTGCAGGCATAATGAATTGGAGTGTGTAACCTTCTTGAGTAGAATTGAAAGAGTCTTGCAAGGAGAGATTCCCTTTTGGGAAATATATCAGCCTTTAGCCCTTGCAGACCTAGAGGAATAAGTGACAACCATGGAAGCTAAGGCATTTGAAGAGCTGATCCAAGAATGTTTGGGCATTGAAGACAGACCAAGATTGGAGGAAGAAATAATGTCAAGTTGGTGCAGATTTCACAATGCACCACATTTAGAATTTAGTTGTCCTTCATGTGCAAGCATCATCACCCAAGTTAAAGGAAATTTGAGCAAGTTGGAGCAGCCAACTGTCAAGGAGAATGAGTCATACCATGAGGCAGAAAAACTATCAGCATCTAGAGGACAACACCTTCAAGATAAACCAAGAAATCTGCCACAAACTAGCGCTGGGACAACAAACATTGAAGCAGAAAATCAAGAAGGAGAAGTTGATTTTCTAGGGACAAAAAAATGCTTTGGTGAAGGTTCACTAAGAATGGAGTTCGAAAGCCTCTCGTTCGCCAGTAAGTGGTAGTCCTCCATTCAAGAAGAGGAGCCATTGGTGGTTGAGGATGAATCAACGAAGTTTGCAGTAGGGTATGTTTGGGTAGCCAATGAAGATGCTAAAAATCAGCAAGAGGAAGATGTTGATAGCCTTGGGACAACAAAAAATGATGATGAAGGCATAAGTGAAATCAGACTGGAAGACTTCTCCTTCATCAATGATAGTGACCAAGCATCTAAAAATGCAGATTTGGAGGAGTGGGAACAATTATAGGTCGCAACTGTTCATTACTAAATTTTCATTTCAAATGATGATGAACACCTAATCATGGATAGATATAATGAGCTAGTGTCAAGGATAGCTAGGGATTGGTTTGAGTTAAAATTTCAGGTGGATCTAGAGGTATTGATGATACCAAATTGGTGCAAACTTCATGATTCATCACACTCAGAGTTCACGTGCAAGCTATGCCAAGAATCCATCAAGCAAGTCAAAGAACAAGCAAGGCAACCAAGTACACCACTTCCTAGAATTGCCTCAAGGATGGAAAGTGAAGATGAAGAGCCCAAGCCAAATGATAACCTAGCTGAAGGCAGTCCTCAAGACAATGTTGGGACAACAATGGAAGTAGTACATCAATACAATCTTGGGCTTCCAAATGGTGAAGTGGATCAAGTAGGAGTGCTGTCCACTAGTCATCAAGAATTTCTTCCTCTCGAAGAGCATTTGTGCACAATGGATGATAGGCTTCATGGTAGGTCCTTGGAGGGAGATTGCATGATAAATTTTGCCCCCTTGATGAGGTGCCATCAATTGATGACTTCTTTCCATTGGGATCTGTATTGCAGAGGTATGCTCATGTCGAGGAAGAGCACCTCTTAGAAGACGGTAGTGATGAAGAATATTCCTTGAACCTTCGAATGGTGATGCACTAGAGTTTCTGGATTGGGAGATGGGTTCCTTCTCCATTTACAATGATAGTGAACAAGGGGAAACAAGTGAACATCATGATGAGATGCATGAACAACAAAGAGAAGAAGACAAAGGTTGGGGTGCTAAGATAGCTGCCAACAAAAATGAAGCACCTTGTCGACTAAAAGATACAACTTGGGGTCCTTCTGCCATGATTGTTGCTAATCTTCCTTCATATTCAGATGGCTACAATAAGAAAAATTCACACATGTCATTGTCCCATGAAATTTAACACCACATAAATAAGGACAACACTTGGGAAAGGAAGTGGGACAACACGCTTCATTTTGAGGACAAAAATCAAGTGGACACTTGGTTTGCAGAAGATCAACGAGATGAAGTTTATCTTCTCAAAGAACAACCAAGGGGGATTGGTGATCCTACACAAGATGTGAAAGAAGTGTTTTCTACCCCATTCTCCCTACCTTATGCAAAATTGATGCTTGAAGTGTTGCACCATTCAGTCCTTCCATCTGAAGCTGCCAATGCAAAGACTGATGATGTAGTGCTCGCTCTCGATTGTCAAATGCTGCCACCTCCATGTGACGACACCCAGGTTCTATCCTTCCTTTCTCATATTAATTATCATAGCTGCACTTATCATTTTGATTATGGGAATGAGGGGAGACAAATATGTTTATGGATTAACCATGGGTTTAGTGAGCCTCCTCAATTGCTGATTTTCCCTGGCTAGGTGACTAAACTTGAGTGCTGCAATGTTGAATTTATTTTTTCAGAATATAAGGATAAATCTTCATGGTTCAGAACTATAACGATTTCTTGTCTACTTGTGCATGCACTACAAAATCCAATGAGCATGAGCATAAGCTTGCCTTACCTGAACATATTTCTTTGTAAATATCTTTGTACATAGCTGATTTTTTGAGTAGTGTAGGTTTGTTGTAAATACTCCGCTTTCCTTCTTTCCTTAGGTTAGTTGGTTTGTTGTTGGTTGATTGCTTTGGGGTGGTTTCTTTGCTATTTTCTTTTTCTATCCCACTTTGGTTTTATTTTTGCTTTCTTTCATTTTCTTTTCTTTTCTCTCGCTTTGCTACTTCTTTGCTTGGGGTCCCTCTACTTTTGGCTGGGCACTTCTATGCGCACAATAACCTTTCTTATTTCCTGGGGTTGTTCTATGTATTTATTTGTCAAACTATAATCAAGTTTTCAGAATGGATGGTGAGGATCTTTTGTTAGTATCAAGCAATCTAGATGTTTGATTCAAAGTTTTCTCTCACTTTGCTACTGCTTTGCTTGGGGTCCCTCTTCTTTTGGCTGGGCACTTCTCTGCGCACAACAAAATTTCTTATTTCCTGGGGCTGTTTTATGTATTTCTTTGTCAAACTCTAATCAAGTTTTCAAAATGGATGGTGAGGATCTTTTGTTAGTATCAAGCAATCTAGATGCTTGATTCAAAGTGGATAAGTCATTGCTTGGTATGATTCTAAAGTATTCTAGAATCTTATATCTCTCACATATTTTAAAGATCTTACGGTCACTGTGGGTCCTTTGTGAATTCTAGTTAAGTGAAAAATCTAAAATTCTACTCTAGTGCCACTGTGATTCTCAACCCTGAGCACGAGCTTCATTGCTTGCAGGTTGAAATAAAGAACTGAAAAGAAACAAAAGGAACAAAAGAAACAAAAGAAAGAAAGCATAATATTGAAAATCAAAAGGAGAGAAATTCAACTCTTTAGGGGCATACGAATAACTCTACCGGGGCTATGGACCCCCGAATGGTAGTAGAGCAATGTTTGAGAGAATCACAACGAAAACCTCATCGGGGCTATGGACGCCTGACTGGCAACGAGGCAATGTCCCAGATGCTTTTGGAGTTAGAATAAACTACGTAGCTTAACTTGATGGAGATTGGGTTCTTGCAGCAACTAAAGGATGGGAATTAACACAATCGCACACACTTGGATTTTCAGCATACTGAAGGTTGGATTAAAGTTAGTGGTTTTGATCCTTTGGTTGAACTTGAAGATCCGAACCAGAGATTCTGGGTTCATGATTCTAGTTTTTCATCGAAATTCTCTAGAGCATTTCCCTAGTGAGTCACCATTTGTTGTGCATATTTTGCACACACGCCCTGCCATAGGTAGGGACCCTCTTTTTCACTCCTGACGGGTTGCTTTGTTCTCGCCTCATTTTGTGTGCCCCTCATTTTTGTGTCCTAGTTGGTTAATGTGCCCTTCAAAGTCTCATTTTTGGTTGTCAACATTTTGCCCCTAAATTTTAAAAAATGGCTAAGTCTTGGGTTTTTTGGGCTTCACCTCCCTACTCACTTGGTTCACTTTTCCTTCATTTTTTGATCTTTAGGGATAGGTTTTCTATGGATTTGGGATGTTTTGTGGTGCCCAAGTGAACTTCCAAAGTTTCATTAAGTTTTAGGAAGTTGCAAAAATTTTAAAACAACATTCCTAGAACGACATTTCGGCCTCTCGTTTCTGGAACCTCCAAGCGCTATTCCAATTTGAAAACACACTTTGAACCACATGCTAAAATTGGATCCTATCCTGCATGGATCTTTCAAATTCCAAATTTTCATCTAGGAGATACCATCTGGGTTGCCATGCCCTATTCGCCATTTTGAAAACAACATTCCTAGAATGACATTCTGACCTCTCATTTCTGGAATGTCTAAGCACTATTCCAATTTGAAAACAGACTTTGAATCACATGCTAAAATTTGATCCTATCCTACATGGACCTTTCAAATTTCAAATTTGCATCCGGGAGATGTCATCCAGGTCACCATGCCCTCTTTGCCGTTTTCAAAACAACATTCCTAGAATGACACCCCAACCTCGCATTTCCGAAATGTCCAAGCGCTATTCCAATTTAAAAACAGACTTCAACCCACATGATAAAATTGGTTCATATGCTGCATGGACCTTTCAAATTCCAAATTTTTAGCTGAGAGATACCATCCAGGTCACCATGCCCTATTCATCATTTTCAAAACAACATTCCTATGGCGACATTCCGACATCTCGTTTCTGGAACATCCAAGCACTCCTCTAATTTGAAAACAGACTTCAACCCAGATGCTATAATTGGATCTTATCCTCCATGGAACTTTCAAATTTTAAATTTTCAGATGAGAGATACCATTCGGGCTGCCATGCCCTATTCACCATTTTCAAAACAACATTCCTACAATGACATTTCGACCTCTCATTTCTGGAACATCCAAGGGCTATTCCAATTTGAAAACAGACTTCGACCCAGATGCTATAATTGGATCTTATCCTCTATGGACCTTTCAAATTCCAAATTCTCAGTTAGGAGGTACCATTCGGGTTTCCATGCCCTGTTCGTCGTTTTCAAAACAACATTCCTACAATGGCATTCCGACCACTCATTTCCAGAACATCCAAGCACTATTCCAATTTGAAAACAGACTTCGACCTAGATGCTAAAATTGGATCTTATCCTCCATGGACCTTTAAATTTCAAATTTACAGCTGGGAGATACCATTCGGGCCGCCATGCCCTATTCGCCGTTTTCAAAACAACATTTCTACAGCGGCATTCTAGCCTCTCATTTTCGGAACATCCAAGCGCTATTCCAATTTTAATTTTTTTTGTGACCCATATGCTAAAATTGGATCTTATCCTCTATGGACCTTTAAAATTCCAAATTTTCAGCCGAGAGGTACCATCCGGGTCGCCATGGCTTGTTTGTCGTTTTCAAAACAACATTCCTAGAGTGGCATTCCGACCACTTGTTTCTGAAACATCCAAGCTCTATTCCAATTTGAGAAAGGAATTTGACTCATATGCTAAAATTGGATCTTATCTTCCATGGACCTTTCAAATTTCAAAATTTCAGCTGGGAGATACCATCTGGGCTGCCATGCCTTGTTCGCCATTTTCAAAACAACATTCCTACAGCAGCATTCTAGCCTCTCATTTCCAAAACATCCAAGAGCTATTCCAATTTGAAAACGGACTTCGAACCAGATCCTAAAATTGGATCTTATCCTCCATGGACCTTTCAAATTCTAATTTTACAGCTGGGAGGTACCATCCGGGTCGCCATGCCCTGTTCACCATTTCCAAAACAACATTCCTATAGTGGCATTCCGACCACTTGTTTTTTGAACATCTAAGAGCTCCTCCAATTTAAAAACGGACTTCGACCCAATTGCTAAAATTGGATCTTATCCTCCATGGACCTTTCAAATTCCAAATTTGCAGCCGAGGGGTACCATCTGGGTCGCCATGCCCCATTTGCCATTTTCAAAAAAACATTCCTAAAACAACATTCCAACCTCTCATTCTCGAAACGTTGAAACTCCCTCCAGGAAAATGCTAATGGCAATTCACACTAAATACCATGATATTTTGATGATGTATGGATGGATATAATAAGGAGTTTGCAAGATTTGATTAACATTTTTCTTGATTTGTGTATGAAATCACTTACGACACTTCATGCATGCAGGTTTCAAGAAGCCTACCGCGGCTCCGTCGGGAGACCCATTGAGAAAGTTGAACAAGGAAAAACACATGGCTCATATCACCATTCATATTCCCACCTTTTCTCATGGTGCACATCAATAGAGCTGGCATTAGAAGAAGGGCTATGCCAAGGAAGTCAATGACAAAATGTAAAGGGAGTTGTCATACTTTTCACCGGATGATGATGATATTTGGGGGTTGTCCACTCGAATCAGGGGCAACCAATCCATTGATGCCAATCGTCGAAAAACCCATTTGATCCAATGAGGAATGCTGCAAGTCCATTGGGAAGAAGGCAACTTTCAAGAAGTTTCAGCTACAGTAAAAGGGAAATCAGCTAGAAGACAAAACAACTACAATACCTTAGCACTAGAGAAAAAAATAGGGAAAAGACAAAGATGTATCTTAAATTGCTGAATACTGTGGGGTAGGTGAAGCCCTAATGTAATTGAATATGAGCCACACAATCTAACTCAATCATATCCATTCATTTGGGCTTTGGAAAACTATAAATAGGGGTCTCTCCCTCATTTGTGAAGGGTTGGAGAGCTATTGTAAAAATATTATGCAGCAATAGAAAACAACATTGCATGATCTATGGGTGTTACTTTTGGGTTTTCGCATTATGTGTGTATGGTTCTACCTTCCAAGTTAGTTTTAGTTGTTAGTTTCTTGAATGAAAGTGGTAATGGTGATTGTTGTTTTAGTATTTGATGAATTTCCAGCCCATACTTTTGGCACTTGTTGATGATAAGTTGTTGTGAAAAGTTAGCTTGGGCTTCCTTCCTTTATTGCTGCAACTTAGTTCAATTGCATGTTCATGATGTGCATGTGCAATCTGAAAATTAGTAGTCCTTAGAAGATTGCACTGTTTTTGTGTAACTGTAGGTTTCTCTTGGCCAAAAAAAACCCAGTTTAGGGAGTTTTTCTACTGTAGAAACCTCCATGATCATTGTTCATTCATAGTTTCAGATCCAAGAACCTTCTCTCTTGCCTTCCCTTTTTACTTTTTTAAACAAGTAACCTTAGGTAAGGTTCATTGCACTTTATAAAGCTAAATCTAATGTTGAAATGGAGTTCTAGACTGCTGTTTGAACCTACAGCAAATGCTCAACAACTTTCCCATCTTAAGAACTCCATTTGTAGATCGAAGCTCCCTATTTTGTGACTCATCTGTAAGTCCACCTTGTGATTCGAAAAAATCACATGAAACAACTTAGATATTCCAAGCACTGTCAAGGCCTGACATCTTAGAGACCTTGGGATAGTGTTCTACAATTTAATTGTGGAAGATTGTCTTTCAAGAGAGGTGATGCACCTACACATTAACTGTGTTGAGAGGTGCATAAAAAAAACATCAATAGGAACAACCAAACCATTATAATATTCGAAAATCCTTGTTTGAGTTAATACCAAAAAATGAAACCTTTTAGAAGTCTGCCTTTACACACAAACTCAATTCCTTTGTTGACTGTCCACATTACTAGTAGCCAAGCATCTACAAAGTGTCACATGTATCTCCCAAACCATGCACACACTTTATACTGTGATAATAATTTTGGACACCCATTTCCCTCATACAAAACATATTACAAGATGGATATTAAGTCCTTCAGAGAAAATTCTTGTAAACTAGTTGTTTTAGTTCGAGAATAAGCCTAACTAAGCCTTAACGCAAACAGGGGTTACTGGGTTTGCTACCCCCAACACCAAACCCTCATAACCAATACATCAAATACCTTTCATTTGACCGACCCAAGCTTATAAGTCCATTAGAAGTTCATTTCCAAACACATTTCCATGAACCCTAAGCTCTATGCTTCACAATTCCTTGTTTTACCAGTCTGAACACAATTTTATAGTCAAGAAAAAATATTTTCATCACACCTTAGTCCTCACCATATGATTGGTAACCTTTGAAATATGAAATTAAATTCCATAAGGAGTTTTTACACCAAAATTGAGAACTTTGACTGAGTATAATGGGAGAAACACAATTTCTCAATTTCATTGTTTACACTAATAGAGGGTTTGACAGTTTTAGAGAAAAAATACAATATCTGACTCAAGTTGAAATTTTGTATGCTTGTCCATGTTTCCATTTTGATCCTATCTTTCAATCATAGCATGCCATGTTACCACTTTTCTTTAAGGAATTCTTGATTGAAAAAAATCAAGTCACATTTGTCTATGCTAGGTTAACTTTTGTACAAGATGATTGCAAGTATTATTTAAATGAAGCCTTGAATGAAATTTATTTTTAATTAACTTGAATGGATACATTTTTTAGGAACTAATATTCATATTATTACTATGGTATAGAGAAAATTATCCACCATGTCGAAGAAAAATAAAAAGAGGAAACTAACAGATGAAGAGAACGAAACCTTCAAAGAAAAGGAGAGAGTTCAGGTGGTGGCATATCATGAAAAAAAGAAATTATAAATGATTGATGAAAACAAGACAATTGAAGAGGAACCTTAACCATAAAAAAGAGAATGGGAATTGGCAGCACAAGTATGAATGCAAAAGCATTGTTGTAAGACATATTTAGATACCATAGTTGGAGACACACCCTCTACGACAAGTGAATATGAGGGACACCATTAACCACAAGCGAATATGGAGGGAAACCATCTAGAACAAGTGAATATGGATGAACACCATCTAATACAAGTGAATATGGAGGGACACCATCTACCACAAGTGAATATTTTTGGACACCATCCAATAGATCTCAAGTTGAGAGTACATCATCACTCAGATTTGACGAAGAAGGTATGCCATCATCCCCATGCAAAACTCAAGGTATGTATTCTTCTCCACCCTCGATTGAAGGTACACAATCTAGCCCACCTCAATTAAATATTGATGAAATTCCTAATGTTGAGATGTATGTACCTAGGAGAACACCACCATGAATTTTGCGTAGAAAGCTAAAGTATTTGATTAATATTGCTGATGAGATTTTGCAGCACATGGAAGGTAAGATTTCAACACGCACTTTTAGAAGATATGCTAATAAGATTTGGGAATGATTCTTTGAAAAGATAAATGAGACTACAAGATGTCAACTATTTGTTGAAATGATGCGGGGTGTAAAGTATAGGAACATCATGAAGATCCTGGGTTGAGAACATCGAATGCATCGAGTGAAGACACTATTATGAAGAATCTAATGGATGCTTATGAGAGTTTGGGTAAGACCTCACGCTCAAAGGATATTAATTTTACTAGATGTGTCATTACATCAACTTTGGTAAGCTGTCAAAAAAAGAGAGCTCATCTCATTAGAAAGATGAGTGAACAAATGAGAATTAGTAGAAAAACTCTATCAAGAGCCATTCACAGGCGGAAAATAATTGAGGGCACTAATTCAAATGAACTATGGGAATTCTCAAGGAGACTATCATGAAAAGATAAAGAGGTTGTCGAAGCCTTGAGAACACTAATTGAAGTGTATTGGAAGAATAACACAAGGCCATATCTAAATCAAAGGGATGTGGTGAGAAGGAGAATTGGTAGTCGGAATCATGAGCCACATCCAAAGCATTTTTTGGATATGACTCAAACCCAATTTTTTCAAAAAATTGAAAATGATTATCCTAAAATTAGTATTTCTCAAAGATTTATTGAAATAATTAAACCTTTTTATGTCAAGATAAATCACACGTGCACTACTTGTTGTTGTATACTACATATTGAAATTTCTAACCATTATGATGTTTATCGTTCTATATGTTTAGATTTGCATACTAACAATGTTTTGCAGGATTGTGGCATAGAAGCCCCACAAAATCCTTCCAGAGAGTTCTTATCAAAAAAAATATTTGAAATAGAGGATGGCCAAATAATCTACAAGACAACATGCTTGAATGGTTCATGCAAGCAATGTAGTGGTTTCCAGTGTATGTGAGTATGTCAACATATGGAAAGAATAGATGAGGTGGGACAAAAACTAGTAGAGTTTGGGAAGTATAAAACAGTGGCATATGCTACAAAAGATGGGTCTCAAGAAAAAATGTGTGATTTGGTTATTGAGAAGATTCCAGTGTACCACTTTATGTCCATGTTTCAGGACAATATACTATCTGAGTATGCAATGCATACCCATAGAGCCGGATGGTTGGACACATAATTCAGGCTATGCAAGGACACCTCTCCAATTGGAAGAATAGTATCAGTGGTTGAATTTGTGGAGAACTACACTCTATAGCCATAATGTGGTGCAATCACAATATTACAACTCCACACAGGCTTCAATATTTGTGCACATAGAATTCATTCATGCATCTAATAGTACAACTAACCAAATGAAGGTATTGAGGGAGTACTAGTTTTACATTAGTGATGATTGCACACATTCTCCAGAGTTCGTGCAAGGTTGCTTCCAGATGTTCTAAAGTGGTTTGGCTCAGAGGGGCATAGAATACGACCGACATATAATATGGTCTGATAACTATGCAACACAGTTCGAGAATTCGTGCATGTTCTATTGGTTGTGCACAATGCATGTCATTATAGGTGTTCAACAAATGTGAAAATTTTGTGAGGTCAGACATGGAAAGGGGAAGCATGATGGTGTAGGAGCATGAGTGAAAAGAGAATTAGCACGAGAAGAGTTAAAGTATAAAGACAATGCAAAGTTGATAGATGCAAAATCAATCATCGAGTGGTGTAATAATTCAATGGGTCCAGGTAATGAAGGTACGTCTTTAGTTCATAGATTTTTTTGGTTGATGGATGATACTAACATTACACCATATGAAGACTGTTGTAAACTAACAGGATCGAGTGAGGTACACTCTTTCCTTAGCTCAAATGCAGGTTCGTGGAGTAGCGATATGTGAAAGATGGAATTATTTTGTTCTTCATGTACAATGCAAGCCTATAATGATTGTGAGTCAGGGGAGTGGGTTGACAAATGGTTGACAAGTTATCTTAGCCCACTTTATACGTATTGCCCTCTGATGGCATTAGAACTGACACAGATAAAATCATCGATCAAATTTGACCACGTATCAGATCTAGTTCAACTAGGTGATATATCTACTTGCTTAGTTGTTGAAATTCCATATCGTTATCTTACTTTGTACTGTATTCGTAATGTTGACAAATTTCAAGATATTTTTTGCACATATCAATGCAGAGCATGTTTATGCAGTTATTGTAGATGAAGATAATGAAGAGGGAATAAACTATTACTTGTGTCATTGTGTTGAGGCCAAAAATAAATTTGAGGCCCCAATTATAGATGGAGAAAACATCAAATACCCTATAGGCTCAGTTGTGGTTATTGTAACATGACTTATAAGGTACCCACATTCAAGTGTTAAACATTGGCTATTTCAAGACTTTGACACGCATCGTAAGATTCTTCATTACTCAAACCTTGTCATGGCATCCAATATTCATTTGACCAAATATGGGGGTAGACCTTTGAACAAGACCTTGTGGAAGGTTCGTGAGTCTGACCATGAGGCAATACTTGACACAATAAAGAGTAGAGTAGACCCAAATGGTTCGTTGGATTAATTTGTAAGTATATGCACATTGGTTCTTATTAATTTATACTTGTATGCACATTAATTTATTTGATGCCAATGCTATTATATTCTCTTACTTTGCGTATTTTTAAGTAGCATGCTAAATAGTGATTGGTGTCCCCTTACAAAAAATGTAGATATATGAGCCATCCAAGAGAATGTTAGCCAAAAAAGTAACGCAACATCCTTATTTTGATGATCTTGACAAATCTCAATCATGATTTTAAGCCATTAGAAAAGTGTGTGCAAAGCTTGGTGAGGGAATGCAAAGCTTGGTGAGGGAATTTCACGTTATTCATTTGAAGTTTAAATTATCATGAGTAGCGATGATGTAGACATTATAAGAGCATCTGAAATTTCAACTTAGTTTATTCATGAGAGGTGTTGTGTGCAATAGGTATGTTGGAATTCCTAGTGAATATGTATGACCAGGAGTGACTAAGTTGTGAGACTTGCATTCCTATCTGTAAGTGTTTTCCATCTATTTTTCTTTCATTTCCATTTTGGATTCTCTTTCTTTTTCTCTTTTACTTTGCGTATTTGTAAGTAAACTACTAAAAACTGATTGATCTCTTGTTGCAAAAAATTCTAATTTATGAGCCATCAAAGAGAATCTCAGCCAAAAAAGAAATGCAACATCTTTATTTTGATGATCTTGAAAAATCTCAATTTTGATTTCAAGCCATTATAAAAGAGCGTGTGAAGCTTAGCAAGGGAATATCAAGTTACTCAATTGAAGTTAACCTCATAATGAACACCTATTATGTAGACATTTAAAGACAATCTCAAATGTATGAGTGCCATTGTAAAAGATCTGTGAGAATGAAGTGCCTAAGGAATTGTAATGAGATTTACTTACATAGTGAGATTTACTCAAATATTGTAATTTTGGAGTTCATGTTTGGTGTAGTAGCACCTTGTTCTGTAAATGCCTTTAATAGGAAAATTTGCAAAATTTGAATTTTGAAATGTAAACAATGTGAAAAAGGTCATGTAAAGGTCATATGTAATGTATTCAAAGTCTCAAAGAGGTAATGAGGTGATTAGAGAAGTGATATAAATCATGTAAGGTCAAATTAGGATGTTTTAGGTGTGTGTGTGTTTATTTGTGCAGGGGACTTCAAGAAACAAAGGTGGAGTTTCTGCTAAAGGGTTTTATGATGATTTTTCAAGTGAAAATAGTGGCTCCAAATGGTGTTTTGAGGAAATATTCTCAAATGAATTCACAAAAAATGACTGATCTAGATAGCTATTATTGAGTTACAACACATACTTGAAAATCAACAGTGACTATCTTGGAACATGTGCATCGAAAATGACCTTCGTTGTCCTCATTAGGCTAACTAGGCCTAATTTACAAAGGAACACAAAATTATATATTCAAGAACCCCATTAAATTTTTGGGGAAGCAATTATCATGTACCCAAACCCTCAGATCCACAATTTGTCTTAGGAAAAACTCACTCCACCATGCCAAACCAAAACCCTTATTTTATGCTAGTATAAGGATGGTTTATTGAAAGGAATGGTTCCACACCTTACCAAAACATGCCATCATCTTAGACCTTCTTATAATCACTCGAATAAACTCAAAAGACAATCACCCAACCTCTACATGCAATATTTTATCAAACCCTAGGGTGAAACCTCATTTTTCATTCCCTTTTCCATCAAAATATATAGGGGCAACAACACAAACCCCATAAAAATTATTCCATTTCACTTAGAAATTTCTTTTCTGATCCTACAGGATCGTGTTGGGCCCCTCTAGAAAAATGTCTCTCAATTTTGACTATCTTAGAGTGGTTTTCCCATGGCGGCGAATTTTCACTTGATGGAAAAAGTGTCAAATTCAAGCTATGGAAAGTTGAAAAGTGGTGTAACTTTCACTCTACAACTCATGTGACTAAACTAACTACTCCAACATTTCCAAATAGGTATTTTTATGCTAGGCATGGTCTTGTTTTGCACTGAAACATGCAGAATCACTCCGAGCTACGTTCCACCGAATCGATCCCTTAAGGGTCCAAAGTGCAAAATGGCTGCAAACTTCTGCATGCTATTACTCAGATAAAATGATTATTAGAAAATTATCATCTGATTCTACATGATTGCGTTGGGCCTCTCTAAAAAAACCTATCTCGGTTTTGGCTATCTCAGAGTGGTTTTCCCATGGTGGCAAATTTTCACTTGATGGAAAAAGCATCAAATGCAAGCAATGCAAAGTTGCAAAGTGGTGCAAATTTTGTTTTGCAACTTGTGTAACCAAGTGAACTATTCCAAGATTTTTGAATAGGTATTTTTATGCTAGGCATGGTCCTCTTTCACACCGAAACACGCAAAATTTCTCCGAGCTACGTTCCACTAGATTGATCCCTTGAGGGTCCGAAGTGAAAAATGGTTGCAAACTTCATCATGCTATTACTTGGATACCGTGATGCTTAGAAATTTCTTGTCTAATCCAATAGGATTTTTTTGGACCTCTCTACAAAAACCTCTCTCAGTTTCGGCTATCTTGGAGTGGTTTTCCTATGGCAACGAATTTTCACTTGATGGAAAAAGTGTCAAATTCAACCTGTGCAAAGTTGCAAAGTGGTGCAACTTTTGCTCTGCAACTTGTGTGACCAAGAAGACTATTCTAATGTGTCCAAGTAGGTTTTTTTACTCTAGGCATGGTCTTTTTTTGCACCGGAACATGCGGAATCGTTCCGAGCTATGTTCCACCAGATCGATCTCTTAAGGGTCTAAAGTGCAAAATGGGTGCAAAATTCAACATGCTATTACTCGGATACCGTGACACTTAGAAATTTTTTTTCTAATCCTACAGGATCATGTTGGGTCCCTCTACAAAAACCTCTCTCAATTTTGGCTACCTCAGAGTGGTTTGCTCGTGGTGGCAGATTTTCACTTGATGGAAAAAGTGTCAAATTCAAGCTATGTAAAGTTGCAAAGTGGTGCAACTTTCACTTTGCAACTTGTGTGACCAAAATAATTTCTCCAACACGTCCAAATAGGTATGTTTATGCTAGGAATACTATTTTTTCACATCCAAACATGTGGAATCACTCCGAGCTACGTTCCACCAAATCGATCCCTTAAGGGTCCAAAGTACAAAATGGCTGCAAAATTCAGCATGCTATTACTCAAATACCATGATGTTTAGAAAATTATTGTCTAATGCTATAGGATCAAATTGGGACCCTCTACAAAAACCTTTCTCAGTTTTGGCTATCTCAGAGTGGTTTTCCTGTGGTGGTGGATTTTCACTTGATGGAAAAAGCATCAAATGCAAGCAGTGAAAAGTTGCAAAGTGGTGCGACTTTCATTCTGCAACTCATGTGACCAAATGGACTGTTCCAATGCATTCAAATAGGTACGTTTACACTAGGAATGGTCCTCTTTTGCACCCAAACACGCAGAATCGCTCCGAGCTATGTTCCACCGAATTGATCCCTTAAGGGTCCAAATTGCAAAATGGATGCAAACTTCAGCATGCTATTACTCGGATACCATGACATTTAGGAAAATTATATGTAATATAAAAATATTTATTTGGGCCCCTCTACAAAAACCTCTCTCGATTTCGGCTATCTTGGAGTGGTTTTCCCATGGCAGCGGATTTTCACTTGATGAAAAAAGTTTCAAATTCAAGCTGTGCAAAGTGGTGCAACTTTCGCTCTACAACTCGTGTGACCAAGCAGATTATTCCAATGCATCTAAATAGTTATTTTTATGCTAGGAATGGTCCTCTTTGACACCGAAACATGCGGAATTGCTCTGAGCTACATTCCACTAGATCGATCGCTTAAGGGTCCAAAGTGTAAAATGAATGCAAAATTCAACATGTTATTAATTGGATACTTTGATGCTTAGAAACTTCTCATCTGATTTTACAGGATCATGTTGGGCCCCTCTACAAAAACCTGTCTTAGTTTTGATTATCTCAGAGTGGTTTTCCTGTGGTGATGGATTTTCACTTGGTGAATTAAGTGTCAAATTCAAGTTGTGCAAAGTTGCAAAGTGGTGCAAATTTTGTTTTGCAATTCATGTGACCAAACTAACTACTCCAACGCATCCCAATAGGTAGGTTTATGCTAAGCATGGTCCTCTTTCGCACCCAAACACATGGAATTGATCTGAATTGTGTTCAACCAGTTTGATCCCTTATGATGGCATGCAAAACAATAAAAAAGAGAAACATAAAAATGATGGTTGAGAAGTATGAGTATTCTGCACAAAAAGTGTATGATCATTGGTGTAGAGCACCTTGTTCTTCCATTTAATGAAGAAGGTCTAGTTCAGTGGTTTTAGTGATTATCTAATGGTGAATAGGTTTGTCAATAGGTTGTTGTGGGTATTTTGAGCATGCTTGGTCTTGAATAAGGTCAATTAAGACCATTAGGTATGTTTTAGGGTGACTTTTGGGTCTAGTGATAAAAAATGTGAAAATTACAATCTTGCACTAGAAGTTGTCTTTGTAGCCTTTGAAGGAAAATTTGTGAATTTGTATATGATTGTGAAAGAATGAAGTTTTATTGATGTAATAAGGCTATTGGTAAGCCATTTTTTTGGGTTTAGAGGTCATTATATGTACTCATTAGGTTGGAGGAGTCTAAAGTTGCAAATTTGAAATGCAACAGTTCCTTTTTTTAAAAGTTGGTTTTTAGTTAGTTGAGGGCATGGATCAGTTAGAGAAGGGTGTAAAAAACTATGTAAAGCCTTGAGAGGCTTGAATGGAGGTTGTTGATGAAATTTTGGAGAAGATCTAATAAGAATTATTCACACTATTCTCTATTTTTTAGATTTTTGATACAAACTTGCTAATAGTGACACATCAAGAACATATTGGAATCTTTTTATGAATCATTTCATGGAATGCCAATTGTAAACGTGTTTTTTTATATTAGATAAAATTATTTAGCATTAATAAATTAATATTCAAAATAAACCATGAAGGACAAAAACGATCAATGCAAGGGCTAACCAATCAATAATTATACACATGAATAAGTCAAGCATGTACATGTCAATAAGGGAAGCACAAGTACTCTAAAACATGTAAGCCTCAGAAAGTATACACATGAATAGATAGTATGCACAAATTAATACAAAATATATGCACGAATATAAGGTATACACATGAAAAAATGTAAGCCATGAAGTATACATTCGAACGCATGTAAGTCACACAGTATACACATAAGTTGTAAAGTATACACTTGAATACACATAACTCATATCTATTGAACCATAAATTTAGAATGCAAGTATGGATAGTCATCGATGAAAGATATTTGTATTAACCAAATAGCCATGTGGGCATACATCAATATATGTTGATATAAGTATGAAATATATGTACAAAATAGCCATATAGGCTTATGAGAATCCCATATAGGCATACAATGCCAAATATGCCCAATAAAAAATATGTACAAAATTGCCATGTAGGCATACAACAAAGGGCTCTAGAATCAAAAGTCATTGCTCTCCATGCCCTAGAAATAAATTATTTACCTTTCCTTTTCAATCAGATGGCGATAGGTCTATCACTCATTTTTCCTACGCTCGAGGAGTGTGCCTACTACTCCTTCTAGGGTTTAGTTCATGGTGAAGTTTTAACTGTTACAATAAGAAGTAAAGACATGAATATATATAAATTTCATTATAAAAATGATATATTTGACAAAATAATCACTTACCACCATCTCACGATCTCTCTCCATGAGGGAAATATTCTCACACCCATGCTCAGGCATGCTCAAGCCCTGTATAAACCATACAAATAGAAATTAAACTACGTGAATCGATAATGATTTGATTTTTCACTAACTAACATCTATAACAATAAATGAAAATTTAAATTTACTAATTTTCCTCATACCTCTCTTTTCAGAGCCATCGAGGATTTATAGTAGATGACACACTAATCTTCATTGCCCTTGTCACATTCAGAGGTGTTTTGACTTGCAACAATTGAAAATAAAACAACAAATTATTCAACGTAATCAACGATGTGCATATACACTACACAAATCCATTAATTACTTGATTCATTAGTTAAACTCTTTATTCTATTACCTCCATGTAGGTTTGAGTAAATCCACCACTACTAGGAATTGTTCCATAAAAACCTCCAATATTAGTCTATTCAACATCGAAAATCACATATTAAATTACCATTCGTAAAAAAATGCTATCAACATGCAATAAATTTATAATTGTCTACTAGTTACATACCCCAGCAATAGGTGTACTGCATAAATAAGTTGGTGGGGGGTTGGTGTATCGAATCTCAATACTGTGACCCTGCAATTTTATTAAAATCATAAAACATTTTTAGTTAATCTTGCATTTCAAAATTAAAATTTAATAAAATTAAATTCAATGAACATGTAGTAAATTTTACCTAACTATCAATGCCATATGCCTCATTTAAAATATCAGCTACCCTCTCCATCTCCATAGCTGTAGACAGATCCTATCTGTTAGAGTAATTGGGTATTTACTTTATTAATTAAACAATATTTATTTAATTACGTAAAGTTCCCTTTTACCTCTTTTCACTTAAGCTAACATTAGGTACATAATAATTAATTACTTTATTAATTATTATTATGCAAGCCTGGGGTTTTCCTTTTTAGGGTTTTCATCTATATGTAGTTGAAAACTATCTTTTGTATAATTAATTCATTTTACATTTTCAGGTGAATACATTGCTCCACATTCTTGAGCATTTCTTTTGTTGCTTCTCTTTGTTTCTCCTTGTAACAGGTTATTTGCTTGCAAAGATCTTTTGGACTTCTGTGTTGTTGTATCTTCTCAACTCCAACATGGTATCAGAGCTTCAGATTTGCAGCTGCTTGTTCTTGTTTTGAAGATTTTTAGAGCTAAAAGGGTTTGTTGCAAGCCGTTTTTTATTGGAACAATCATTATTTTTGCTTCAAAAATTCAGTTTTCACTCATTTGCAGGAAAAACAATTTTTGGGTTTTGTAGCCAGCGTTGAAATCTGAATTGGGTATTTTTTAGATTTTGCATATCTTGCACAGATTTTGGAGAAAATTACTATTGAAAAAACGGCGCGCGTCATTTTTTTCCTAGCTGAAAGTAAAAAAAAAATCATTTTCTCATATTCTGCTTGTTGGATCAAGAAACGATTTCTGGGTTTTGTTTCTAGCATCAAAATATTTCTGGGTTTTTAATTTTGTCTACAAACAGTGAATAGATTTTTCAGAAATCAAGTTAGAAATAAACGTTTTTTGTTAGAAAATTCGTTTCCTGCAAGCAAAATTCAGTTTTTGAAAAATTCATAACTTTTGGTCACGATGTCCGTTTTACGCAAACGAATAGGCGTTGGAAAGGTGTTATAGTGCTCTTTCCAGATCTACAGTCTATTTTACTAGAATATTTACCAGGTATTTTTTATTCAGCTTTGTGTGTTTTTACACTTTGCTCAATTACTTGGTCATCTTGGCTCCTACATGGGGTTTGTTTGCATTGGATGGGTTATCTTGATATGTTTTATCATGGCTGAGATCATTAGTCTCTGAATTTTTTTATTTGAAGAGTTATCATGGATTTTTCTACTCACCCTTCAGTTGTTCTTCTGGAATGGGGTAATTATGAGTTATGGGCAAAGGGTATACTTACACATTGTAGGTGGCTTAATATTTTGCCTTATTTGTATGATCTTATACCTGAATCAGCAACTTTAGAGGGTAGATTAGCATGGGATATTATTAGAAATCACATTGCAGGAGTTATATTATCTAGTGTTGATCATGACACTATGTTGGTTATATCGGACATTGATTGTCCTCACCCACTTTGGACACGTCTTTGGGAGATCTATGGAGACCCTATTCTATCTCCATTCCCAGAGGATCCTGCTTCAGATTGTCTCATACCCATTGCTTGGCAAGAGAATACACCATTTGATCATGATACTTTAGAGGAGCTTGAGTATTTAGACACCCTTACTTATTCCGATGGATCAGAGGTTTGTCTCATAGTTCCTATATTCTTCAGACTGAGACTTCATCAGCATCTCTTGTTGTTCTTGATTCAGTACAGCAGGAAATCATACATCTTCCAGACATAGCTACTTTAGACTCTTATGTTGCAGACATATCTTTCTTGTTTGTGGAGTCCTATATTGCAGATTTGGAGGATTACTTTGAGGACATTCATCTCCTCTACCTTGACAGTTAGGTTATCACTGTTCGCCCACCATTATCCATGCATTCAGAGGTTGCATTTCAGTATTCTCCACTTTAGTTTGGATTTGACATTATTTGTTTCCATTCAGACAATGAGACTCTTCAGCATCTTATCATGGCACACATCTTGAGACAGATTGGTTCTTCCTTCTTCACAGGGTTTCTTCGGTACAGGTCCATGGATCCGTTTCTTCCCAAGGGGAGGAATATCTTTTGCCACTTCAGCATCTCCTTTTGGATTCTACATCAGGCATCTACCATTGTGACAGGAGTTTCTTCATTATGGGGGGGCCTTCTTCTCTCTTTCTATATCTCCTATGGAGATCATTGTACATGTACTTATATGATAGAAGCTGTCTATGCGGGGTATCATGTTATCCACCTCCTATCCTTCTTTCATTGCATTCCTTCCTTGCATTCTATTTTGGGGAGGAGTTTTGTTCCCACTGGGTTTCCTCCTTTACCCCATTTCATTTAGTTTGCATTGATTTTGTACATGGGTACCTGATCTGGCCTTGTTGCCGGGACCCATTGCTTTTGCTTTCAGTAGCTTCTTCTAGGTTTTAGCTTCTCCCTATGTCTATCTTAAGGGGGGGTGTTAGAGTAATTGGGTATTTACTTTATTAATTAAACAATATTTGTTTAATTACGTAAAGTTCCTTTTTACCTCTTTTCACTTAAGTTAACATTAGGTACATAATAATTAATTACTTTATTAATTATTATTATGCAAGCCTAGGGTTTTCCTTTTTAGGGTTTTCATCTATATGTAGTTGAAAACTATCTTTTGTATAATTAATTTATTTTATATTTTTAGGTGAATACATTGCTCCACATTCTTGAGCATTTCTTTTGTTGCTTCTCTTTGTTTCTCCTTGTAACAGGTTATTTGCTTGCAAAGATCTTTTGGACTTCTGTGGTGTTGTATCTTCTCAACTCCAACACTATCTACTAGTCTCTTGAGTTTCGGTGGGGTCATATGAACAAGTAGCTCTGCAAGATTGACATACATGTGTTCGAAGGCCATCACTCGAAGAATCCTCTGGATGGCACTATAGAATAGGGCTAGTATGATGAATGGCACTCTGGGTCAAAGTGTTGATCGCCTGCAATTTCTCTACGTTAGCACTTTTCTTCATGATGAAAGACATAACAATGTGCTCATGAGGTGGCCTAGCGAGAGCTCATCTACCTTGCTGCATAGGATCTAGTTGTGCACCAGGTCTATCCTGTGCTAACCCCCCACCTCTCCCTTTGAAATATCTCATATCAAAATAATTTGGGATTTTTTTCAATATAGATTCATTGTATAGTTTCCTAAGGAAATATTGCAGGACCTCGCAATTGTTGCACGATGGGTAATCAAAGACCATGTACCACCTATCATAAAACTAGCCCCTTATTTGTTGGTGGTGGCACCAATGGATAGGAAACCTCTTCACATTGAGGGTAAGAATTTGATTTATGCATGGGTTGGTGAATAATGAGCACAAACCACCTTTTTTAAATTTTAAATCCTTTACATATTTGTATGATAGTTTATTTGCATAATAATCCCTAGCCACCTACCTTTTATCTTGCCATCCAATTATTTGTTTGCTAATTGAATCTACATTTTTAACACATCTTTCAATGAATTTGCTAGGGTCATTCTTTCTGCAATTGAACCATTTGGATCACTCAACCTACTGATCAAATCCTCAATTTTCTTTTTGTTGTTCTGAATTTCACTCATTAAATTTTGTTGAGTGCCGGGAGGGGGTTGAGTGATTGGTGGAGGAGGTTGTTGTTGTGGTTGATTTTGATCTTGAGGATTTGGTTGGTCTTCCTATTCAGGATCTCGAGGGTTTGCAGGTTGATTTTCATCTCCTAAAAATTCAAACAAATATATATCAAATTCAATGCAAAACTAACTAATTCAAAACAAAAACCACAAAATCCTTACCTCTCACACCTCCTCATTGTCATGGCACCATCATTGTGAAGAAATAGTAATTGTTGGTGAAGAATTTTTTTGAATTGCTCCTCCTAGAACACGAGTGTGAAAATATGGGGGTTTTGGCCACGACTGCAAGAAAATAGTTGAAATAAGAACGATAGATTTTCAATTTTTTTTTCTTTTAACAAGGAATAATATGATTTTGTTATAACATGGTCGCATTATTGGTTTGTTGTTGCTGAGCCTCAAGCTTGGCACAAGAAGCCATAATGTGCTTGTGTTATGGATTTTTAAATTTTTTTTTGAAAGGTGTCCATGAAATGGCTACCCATTTCCATGCACCCACCCATAATAGATGTAAGGATTTCACTACAATCACTGAAAGGCTTGAAAATTTCTTGGTCTCTTCATGCTGGAGTGACAATGGTTTAAAAATCCATGCAAATATTCTACCTATTTTGATCTCAGACCACTTTCCAGTAGAGCTCGAGATCAGTGGGAAACCAAAAGTGCTGAGGACAAGTTTCAAATTACAAAATATGTGGTGGAGGGAAAAGAGCTTAATTAGCCTTCTAGAAAAGTGGTGGAAGGAAGCTCAGGTTGGTGGCTCAATCAGCTTCAAAATTTCCAAGAAGCTTCAACCGATAAAACATAAGTTGAAGGTGTGGAATATGGAGTCATTTCAAAATATCTTTATAGAAAAAGTGAAGGTAGAAATGGAGTTGGAAGCCTTGAATGAGAAAGTAATTAGAGAAGGAATGATGAATGATGATTTCTACAATGAGAAATATTTGAATGCAAAGTTGGTTGAACTCCTTAAGAGAGAGGAGATTTACTAGAGAGACAAGTCAAGGGAAGTGTGGATCAAGGAGGGAGATCACAACTCAAAATTCTGGCATGCATCTGTACTAGCTAGGAGGGCTACAAACAAGATTGAGGAAATTCAGACCATGGGAGGCAAAAACGCCTATGGTCAAGTAGAGGTTGGCTTGGCTATAGTTGAATTCTATAAAAATCTTCTTAGCAACAACAATGTGCAGTCTATGGAGGGAAACATTGTGGAATCCATTGAAAAAAGGGTGAGCGAAGTAGATAATCTACTGCTCTACAAAATAATAACCAAAGAAGAAGAAGTTTAGGAAGCTCTATTCCAACTTCACCCATGTAAGGTGCCTAGGCCCGACAGGTTCACTGCAAGATTTTTTTTAGAATTGCTGGAGCTTTGTGGGAGATGACTTGTGGAATTTGGTGGAAGATTTTTGCAAATCCAAGAAGTTTTTGAAGGAATTGAACAATTTAGTAATAGCACTGATACCAAAAAAACCAGAATGCAAATCATTCAGAGGCTTTAGGCCAATATCGTTGTGTAATACGACCTACAAGGTAATAGCAAAAGTATTGGCCAACAAGCTTAAATTGGTGTTGGGAAATGTTGTGGCCAAATAGAAAAATGGGTTTGTCCAAGGACAAGAGATCACCGACTACATCTTGCTCCTTGTTGAAGCGGCACACACTCTCAAAACTAACAAAGAGGCATGAATGCTGATCAAACTAGATGTATACAAGGCTTATGATAAAGTGGTTTGGAAGTTCCTTATGAAGGTGATGATGAAGATGGGGTTCAATACACATTGGTGTGAACTTATAAACTATTGCATATCCTTAGTCCATTTTTCAGTCATAGTAAATGGGTCTTTTAATGGCTTCTTTTAGGTCACCAATGGTCTCAGACAGGGCAACCTTGTCTCACCATTTCTATTCATAATAATGGTTGAAGCTCTGGACTGCACCATAAAAAAAAGCAGCCAATGGTTGGATTGGAAAGGAGTATGGGTGGCTCCAGATGTGGAACCAATCACCCACTCACAATTTGCTAATGAAACCACCTTGTTAGGAGAAGCAAGTATAAGGGAGGACAAGGTCATCAAAGGGGTTTTGGATGAATATGAAAAATAGTTAGGCCAAAAAAATGAATAAAGAGAAGTCTTGTATATAATTCTTTAGCATGTGGCCTTTGCTTCAATAGGATATATGTAGAACATTGGGCTTTCAAGCAGAAAATTTACCAGCTAAATTCTTAGGGGTCAAAATTTCAGATGGGGCATGCAAAGCAAAGCATTGGGACCAAGTTACTAGAAAATGTAAGAACAAAGCAATGGCATGGAAGAATAACTAGCTAAACCTAGCTAGGAGAATAAAAATGGTGAAAGTGGTCTTGTTCGCAATCCTAATATACACCATGTCATGCTTGGATGCACCTATGAAGATTGAAGAAGACATAGAAAAAGTTTTGCAGAAGTTTCTTTGGTAAGGCTCCAAGAATGAAAGGAAAATCCCGTTCATCAGGTGGGACATAGCATGCAAAACAAAAAAGGAAGTTGGGGCTAGGCTGCACAAGATTAGGCTATAGAATAATGCCTTGGGAGCCAAGTTGATCTAGAAATTCTACAAATGTCTAAAAAAGTTATGGTCCCAGATTCTACAAAACAAATACCTGGACAACGGGGAGCCTTATAGAATCCTAACTATTGCAAGCACCGAGGGTGGCTCGGTAGTGTGGAAATACATTTCAAATTGTAGAACTTTAATCACTAGTAACCTCTCCTAGTGAATTGGCAATGGTAGGAAAGCCTCATTTTGGAAAAAATCTTGGATGGCTTCAAAAGTTAGTCAGAAATGTTCAGCCTAGATCAATACATGGAAAGGCTACAAGAGGCCCACAGATGCAAAGTAGTGGATTATGTTTCTCAAGAGGAAAGCACAGTGGGAGACAACCAAAGGTTGAATGATACTGTAGGCTTGCCACTACCACAAGATGTCAAGTTGGCTATGGCACAAGAACTTGCCAATAGGCTAGTAAAACTAATCCCAAGGGAAGACACAATCATCAGGTGCAGGGCGATGTTGAGAGAATACTGAGCTAAAATTGGATATCATATCCAAATAGCCAACAACGAATAAAATTCATGGATGGATTCTTTGTGCTAGAAAAAGGAAGTGTTGCCGAAGACTGTAGCTTTCCTATGGGTTGCAATTCACCAAAGATGTCTAACATGCGAAAGACTAAAAAGACTAGGGATTGTAGGTTCATCGTGATGTGTCTTGTGCAAGCAAGCAGAGGAAGGAGTGGACAACCTTTTTCTTAGTTTCCCTATGGCTGCCATATGCTAGGATTAGCTTCAAGGTACTTTGAGTTTCCTAGGACCAAGGCAAGAGAAACTCAACGAGTTTTTGAATTTTTGGCTAGTTGTAAATAGGAATGGATACTAGCATGGAATCTAGCTGATTGCACCATCACTAGTAGTTTGGACTTTGCGAAAAGAGAGAAACAAGCGTATCTTCAAAGTGCAATTCATGAGAAGTGAATGCTTGATTGGAAAAATCTAGGTGGCCATCATTAAGACCGCTAATAACATAAATTCCATTGGTTCGAAGGAAAGATTCACTAAGTGGGATGAGGAAATCCAGAAGGTATGGCTAGATATAAAGACACCCAAGCCTCTAGGGTTAGGAATGACTAAAGTTAATAGGAATGAAATCCACTCGCTGCAACTAGTAAGATTAAAGTGGAAACTAAACTTTGATGGGGTGTGGCTAAAGGTAACCCCAGGCAAGTAGGGGCGGTTGCATAATCAGAGAAAATTGTGGAAAATGTATCTGGGCAGCCTAAAAATGGTTGGGATTGAGGTCCAACAACCTGGTTGAGTTGGAGGCTCTAGCATTAGGCTTGGAATTTTGCATTCAGAAAGGGATAGATTCAATGGAAATAGAAGGTGACTTACAAATCTGCATCCAAGCAATCTCTCATGGGAAAGCACCAAGTTGTATATTGGACAACTAGACTAGGCAAATCAAAATCCTCCTTGGAAAACTAAGTGACTCCTCCATTGGGCATGCATATAGGGAGGCCAATAAAGCAATTGAACTATTGGCCAACCATGGGGTATCCCAAGATAATCTGTTGATCATTGAGCCATCCATAGAAAAGTGGTTGGGGTTACAAGATATCCTAGATCAGGATAGCAAGGGGGCGGTGATGTGACAAGTCTACCCCTCTTGAAGACCCATGATGGCACTTGAAGAATTGTGACGAGTTATGTGGTAGTTGTAGGATGCACAAAGAAAATCTGGTATGTGATTCGGTCTATGAAATGCAGTTTTCACAATGGACGGTCCTAGCAAATCCCGCCTCTAAACAACTATTTGAGTAGCATTGGGATGGGCTACTTAAGCATTCAAAAAACCAAAGGTGTAGGTGCAAACAAAAAGCCAGAATGGTAAATGTTTTTGGCTTAAGCTACTTATGTGCTGATGAGTCTCTTTTGGAGTAGTGCAGGAGGCTCTTTCTGATAAAAAACATGTAGGTGTTAAAGGAGATCATGAATGTGGTGAGGAGAGTCCTCCTAGAGGAACATCACTGGTGTGATGGAAGGATTTATGAAGCGATAGATGGGATAATGGTGGAGCTATCCATAGGTTTTATGGTGGGGTTCAACGCTCAGGTAGTGGTAGATGTGACATTAGCTCTGGGTAGAAGATGGGCTAGTGATCCATTTTCGGTTTCTCTTCAATAGCGCAGATTTAGAGGCTAAAGAGGGAGAGGGAGAGTTGTATGAGGAGGAAGTGTATAAGCAACAACTGGAAGCAAGGATTAATTTGTTGGAAAATGGGTGGGAAGTATACATATTTGGGGTCATCAACTCCAACATGGGAGCTTTTTCCAGATACATGGAGTCCGGGCTTTCTTGGGTCAGCGTTGGCAATTTGGAGCAGGCATTGAGTGTGGGCCAAAGTCTATCCATAATCTATCAACATTTGTTAATGTAATGGGCTCGTCTTCAACTCTAAAAAATGGGTCAACATGACCAAAGGCTGGCAATACTAGTGTACTATCATGTAATTGGGTGCTACCCCCTTTTGGTAGCACTTACATATAAAAATAATAATTGTTATTATAAGATATTATATAATTTTATAAGTAATAATAAATATAGTTACATCATATATAATGCAATTTGTACTATGTACAATACATAATATATATGTTTTGATAGCTAAATACATATAATATATTATATTAATTATAATGCAAATTATAGAATATTTATATATATTATATAATGTATTATATTTATATGTTAATTTTATGTGTAAATTATATTAAAATGTATTATTTTTTAGTTATATGTATAATATATAATATATTATGTATATAAAATCATTTCTATTATTAAATATAATATAATAATAAAATATAATTATAATAATATTTTAGAAATGAGTTTTATAATTTAGATTATTTAGATTGTAATATATATTTATAATACAATTTATAGTATATCAAATATTACATGGGAAAAAATTTAAGACATTCAACAATGTTTCATTTTAAACATTTTTTTTTGTTTTTTATTGTTAAAATATATTAAATCTTCTAATGGGCTGCGAGGGTACTAGTGGGTAGGTGGCATTCTGCAAAGCAACTCACGTGGCTTGTCTCTGAGTAGGAGGTACCACATTTTACATACATGTTGTATAGGTGTGCATTTGCACCCCCCTTGCAAGTTCCCTTTTTAAACCCTTCACCTTAAACCTGAAAATGTAATTCCACATCCTCCATCCATACTCCATCCACTTGGTGATTTTTTATAGTGTTGGTGGGGGAATCTCTATCATGGATGTGTGTGTAGTGCACAAACATCTATGCGACACGTTGTCATCCTGACAAGATTCCTACCTCTCGAATTTATAGATCCATTACATTTGCCATTGGAGTTGAAGCATAATGTATCTATGCCCTTCAACCAACAGTTGAACAACTCTTTCCCTCCCGAACTCATCTCCAAATGACTCTCCCATTCTCATTCACCTCTCTAGACATTCTTGGATAAATTCTTCACAATTCTTACTGTATAGGAGTGAATTTGTACCCCTTGCAAAAATCCCCCTTTTACCCTTCCACACTTTAGAAAACCAAATTCAAAGGCTTAATCCCACATAAGCCCATTGCCTTCATTCCACTTGGTGCTTGTTTTTATTATCGATAGAGATGTTTCTATTTGGGATGCCCGCATGGTGCCCAGACATCTGCGCAGTGCACTTATGTCCTCGACATATTATTGTGCCTAGAGCCTACAAAGGTGTTACACATCCCATTGGGAGTCAACTTGTAACACCATTTTTAGCTAACCGACCTGAATATAGCTATTTCATGACCTCCTTCCTTCATATTTTCATCTCGTTCATCCATTTTCAAGTTTAGATGGCTGGTTGATCTCTTCACATCCTTTTTACATCCTCTACAATCTCTTCACAAGCTCCAAGCAACTTCTACACAACACTTTTCATTCCATACAAACAACATCAACACTCCATCACTTTAGTAGAGCAAGTGTGGAATGAAACACTACAGAAATAGAGGCTTGAGTTCCTCTCATTTTCTCCCCCATGAGCCTTGAGAACTTTAGGTGAAGGTGGTAAGATTTCACTTATCTTCTCTATTAATTGGTTGAATAGCATAACATTGTTTGGTAGTGATTTTGTGTTTACTTCATTTCCTACATTTGTCCCTATCTATCTAGCTGTCCATGGAGGTGGGAACACCAAAATGGGGGTTTGACTGAGGAAAACCCCTATATAGCCCCAACACTCTCTCTCTCTCTCTCTCTCTCTCTCTCTCTCTCTCTCTCTCTCTCTTATGTAGGTATTGAAGACGTTCACGAGCTAGAGGCTTCACCATTCACATGGCTGTAAGCATTTCCTTTCCTTTCTACTCCTTATCATTTCTATTTCAATCTACTTTAGCTTTATCTATTTCTGTCATTTTCTAGAAGTTCTCAACAATTAGAGTAGAAGCATTTACTTTTCCATTTTCTAAGATAAACCTACTTTATGGTCCGTACAAGACACCAACACACCTTAGGGATGCCAGTGCATTGTGCTGTTGTCTAGGTTCAGCGTTGTTGTCCTTTGGCTTTGAGATTTTCAGTTTGTCCAGAGAATCTCTATGATGTGCTCTATCTGATTCTAGAACTCCCGTAGCTATTATTTGAGGTAGTTTAGGGCAGTTCATCTCGTGAGGCTCTCTGATTAAAGAGAACTCTTGAGTAGAGAATCCCCCTTCTCTACACTTACATTCTCTCATGATTCTTGGCTACTTGCTACACTATTAGCTCTGCTATTCCAACATCATATCATTCTTCACATCTATTATAGAAGGTGCAACTCAGTGTCTTGCGAGACTTCCTTCAATGTCACTGCAACCATGTTGAATTTTCCATGGTTGTAGAATTGCATTCCTCTCTCATTGGCCTTGAGTGCCTTGGGTTGAGGGTGGTATTATTTGCTTACTATTGCATTGTTGTTGGATTCGAGTAACATAGTGCTTCTTATAGTGTTCGGTATCATTTCCTTTCCAACATAGTTTCTTTATCACTTTTTTCTATACTATTGCTATATTTGCTGTCTATGGAGGTAGAAACACCAAAACAAGGGTTTGACAGTGGAAAGCCTCGAAATAACCCCAAACTTTTTTCCCACTTGGTTGTATGTAGGTACTTGTTCGTGTGGAGCTTACGAGAGAACTAGACCTTTTTTAGTTGAAATATTACCCTTCTCATTCTTGTATTTTCTTATAGCATCTCTCTTAATATTTTAGTTATTCTGTCATTTCTTGTTTTTGTCATCATCTCAAACTCCATTAGCTAAGATGTTAGTAGGATTTTAGTACCTTTGACTATCCTTTTTCATTGTATGTCTATATGGATGACAACACACCCGTGCGTTGCCAGTGCACCACACTATCGTCCTTGTTGCACATTTCTTTCCTTTGGTAGAGAGTTGATAGAGTCACAATTTGGGTTCTAGAAACTTGCTCGCTTAGCCCAAACATAACTTTCAACTTAGTAGATTGACAAAATATTTGAGAGTGCTCTTTATTCTCTACCCTTAGCATCAAGAACTATCCTAAAGACTTGTCCAAGTTGAGGTAGATTAGGGTAGCTTTCAACTATCAACTCTTCATGCCCTAGAGCCGCTGAATGGTCGGTCCCCCTCTACATTTTGGTGAACCTAACACTAACCATTTTGGTTTCATTTGGTAGTGCTAAAAGACCCTTCATTTGGTTTCATTTGGTTTCATGTGGGTGTGAGTGTTGTAGGGAACCTAACCTTACAAACCAACCTATGACCCATAGTGGTGTAGCCCGAAGGTTTCCTAAGCATTGCGAAATAAAACCTTGAGTGGGTCATTGTCTAATTGTGAAACCATTGGGGGCTCTTGTGAAATTTTTGTCTAGTGTACATAAAGGTGGCTTCCTTCTTACATCTACCCATCCCATCTATGCAACTTGCGAACAAATATATTGCTATAATGTTTACCTCATAGGATTTTCCGATGAACTCTAATAGAGAACCGTGCCCTTTGTACATCCCCACACGTATCAATGGGAGTATTGTATCTAGTGTTCTCATTGATCCTACATGCTGGGTGAATGTTATTATAGTGGAAATCATGTTGATAAATTTTTTGCACAACGATGGATATGATGAGTCTAGAAGCACTATATGTACACACAATTGGCTTTCCCTCCCTCCCATAACTTGTATAACCTTGTTAGTCTTGGTTGGGACCAAGGATATGAATGCACTCTTTGACATCATCCTGGGGTTTGAATTTTTCAAGGTGAAACTAGGAATTCCCCAGCAGGTTTCCATGAATGCAATTCCCTTGATAATTCATAAGTACTTAAAATTTTCCCATGAGGGTTCGGTGCATGTAGTCCATGACACCAGTTACAAACCGATGATTGCACATGGGGGCTACTCACTTGACCACTTCTGGCTTTCCCTTGTTATTCCACTCCCTCCCAAGACAAACTTGTTGTATCAAACTTATGTGAAATACAAGAGTGTGGGCATAATGCCAAAGGTGAAATACCATCCTTATCCCTATGCCATTTCACATAGAGATTCCATGAGGATGCAACATGAGGCGAGGCTAGTTCTGCCACTCAAAAAAAAGGAGGAAGAGAAGTCCACTCAGGTTTCTTCCTCTTCTTCTACTATACCACCTACTGCTACCTCTTGACCTACTTTGGTGCCATTGAATTTCACTCCTATGCATTTGTTGGGGAGTTTGATGGTGCCCGCTTGGTAAAAGCCCAAGTGTCTGATATTTGAACTTCCTATCTTACCCATGGTGCCTCACTCCATTTTGTATGGTAAGGGGAAGGGTCCTCATGGAGCATCCTCTATGACTTGACCTCCATGGCCTCCTACTAGTTCTACCTCTAAGGCAGTGAATGGGAAGAGGTTAGCCATCAAGGTGCTTGAGTCTACTCCCCATGCTTTTATGCCATCATCCTCTCCATCTCATTCTCCTGTTCTTGTCAAAGATTCTCTCCCTCTGCTAGAAACAACTGTGATGGATGATTTGTTGGCTGAAAAAGAGTCTTGCATCCATTCTCAAGCTATAGCCTCTAGCTCTTGGAGTCATAGAAACCACCTTACGTGTGAGCACAAACATCACAGGAAAGCTCTAGCCAGTGAGAAAACTGCCTTGCAGTAGAAGGAAGAGGAGTCAACAAGTCCCGCTTCAACATCTTCTTTTATGTCCTCCTCTTCTACTCTCTCTACTTTAGTTCCCTCTACCTCAATCTTGCTCTCATCTCCCCCTATGAGCATGAATGATCCTCACCCAAAGTGGGTGCAAGTATTCATTGCTCCATTGGTGGATCCTCCCCTTCTGATGTCCCTTCCAAACATATTTCCCTTTTCAAAACTCGTGGACATACCGAATACCTCAATGGTGTTTGCCTCAGTTTCCTCCTCTTCCTCTACACCCTCCATTGCATCTGTGGGGATTTCACATCCTTCAATGAAGAAAGAGATGGAGGACAAACCTCCTAGAAATGAGGGTCAGAAGGAGGGTTCACCTTCTTTAAGGGGTGGTTCTAAATTGGATTGCACCATCCTAGAGACGAAGGCTGCCCCGACATCCCTAGAGTTTGTCATTGCTCTTGAATATTTTGGTGAGACTAGCAGTGGATATCGGGTACTACCTCCATTACCCTGATGCATGGAACTCTTGTAAAGTGCATGTTCAACTCCATAGACGGTGTTCTAGCTCTATTGAATTTTTTTGCAAAATAGTTGACGTTCACCTCATTGGAAGTGAGTGGTGAAAAACTTGAGGGGCCTTCTTCCTTGGCTCTTGTTATAGGAGGGTTGAAGTGTACCCCCTTGATATTTCAACCTTGAGGGTTCGTCCACCATCCCATTACAATGATCTAGATTGGGAGAACAATGACCTCTTGGCTGATGAGGACAAGGGTAACCTCTTCTTTATCTATAGATTAGATCATCTGTGTGTATTGTATTCCCTTATGGTTTTTTTATATGCTCCTGGATGACCCTTGTCACCCTCATAGGTGCTTGGATACAAGAGTGTTTTCTGTGTCATAAAAATTCCTCTATTTGTCACATCATTCTTCTATTTTTTTTATTGATTTTCAACAATTGGGGATTGTGTGAGGGGGAAAATCATAGATGCAAACAAGATAAATGTGCTTGAAATTAGAATCTAAGCTAAGATCAAGAACACTAATCTAGATTTTATCCTACACTTACACAATGAAAAATTAATATTACCAAACTCAAGAACATGTGAATGTAATACATAAACAAATGAATTCAATAAACAAACTATTACCCATACTGTATCAGAGTGTGTTTGCTTGATGTTGGATTGCTCGTATCACTGTGAAGCCTCCATAGTTCATGTGCAAAATATTGAAGAAACAATGCCTTGGTTGGTTGATTGAAGAAGTGTATTGAAGCTCTAACAATGGTGGTTGTGAATGTCAATATTAATTCGTTGTGTCAATGATGTTGACTCTTTGATCCATTTTATGTGAGAAAAGTGGTTTGTTATATAGAAAATGAGATTCAAAATAGACAATTAGGATTAAACAATGTTACATCAAGATCGATGGTTGAAAGGTGTTGAGAGGATTTAGACATGAGAAGATTGTGTAAAGTAGATTGCACAATTTGTGTGATTGAGAAATAGATTGGCTAGTCAGGATTTGGATTGAGCAGTCATGATTTAGATTGATTAGTTAGGATTTAGATGGTTTAGTTAGGAAATTGATGGCTTAGTTAGAAATTTAGATGACTTAGTCAACAACCATAATTTTCTCAATAAGAAAGTGGGTGAGGAAAATTGATTAATTTAATTAATTAATTCCTTTTTGGAGTTGAACGTGCAAATCAAGTGTGACTTTTGCAAACAAAGTTGCATTAGTTTGATTTTATTTTTGATAATTGATTTGATTATTCAAATTTTGGAGGGAAAGTGTCGTAATTAAATTATTATGATTTAATAATTTAATTAACTTAGGGGGATAAGGTGATTTAGTGATGTAATTAAATATTTGGTGTTATTTAACTAATCGAGATGAAAACAAACTAAGATTAGGACTTCATTAAATAAATGTTATTTATTTAATTGGTTGAAATGATGAAAACATGAATTAATCAAATAATTTCATTTTATTGAATTAATAGTAGAAATAGGATTTTCAGGACTTTATTAAACAAATGACATTTATTTAATTAATAGAAAATGATGAAAAAGTGAATTAATTAAATAATGTTGTTTTGATGTTGTGAGATGTTGTTCAGTGTTGTTTGATGTGAAATGCAGTGATGTTTTGATGATAATGTCATTTATAGTGTGTGATAAGTGGTTGGTCAATTTCACGTGTCTACATTTTCCCCCTCTTTGATACAAAGTACTGGTTGCTTTGTTTAAAACTTTCTATTTTTAAGATCAAGTTTTGGAAAAAAAATTATGCCACACTTTGCCTTGACATTCAACGGAATGATAGTAGGACACTATGCTGCCCCCTCGAGAGGTTGGCCAAAAATTGCAAGTTTGAGGTCATGCTCATGACACTATTCTACTTTAGTTTAGATGTGTTTAGGGTGAAGATTCAAGTCTATAGGTATGTCATTGCTTGTTTCGTTGTTCCCAGGATGTGCTAATTTGAACATAGGAAGGTTCCCTAAAAAATTAGGGTTTCATAGGTAAGATTAAGGTTTTGAGAGGGTTAATATAGGCAATTAGGTTTCTAATTGGCTCATTTGTGCTTTGATCCTATAGCTAATTCTTGTCTTTGGATTTCTCATTCGATCAGTTGACTAGGAGAAATATCAAGGATTTAGGGAGCCCCACATCATTCAGACTTGGTACGGGAGTTTGGATGGCCCGCAAGTGTTGGTGGCCTGGTATGTACCATTTTGCTTCTTATTTTTCGTATTTTTATGTTCTAGTATTGCATGTACAAAGTTCCTTGAGTCAAAAGAAAAGTTTTGATTATTTCAGAGCATCTACACCATTTTCCTTGCATTTGATAGGTTAAGAAGCTTGTACTTGACATCATAACCCTTGCCCTTGCTCAAGATCCTCGCTTTTGACCTAAAACTTCACCCTTGTTTCATGCCATTTCTCTAAAACTTTTCTTTTTCTCTAAAACGTTGCATTTATTTGTTTTTTAGACTATTTCCTTGCATCTTCTTAAGATCCTCACACTTTCTCTAAACCCTTGCATTTTATTTTCTTGCCCTCTCTATAGAGCCTCACCCTTTCTTTAAAACCTCACTTTTGACTTAAACCCTTGCATTTGAAAGTAGCATTTTCTTTGAACATTTGCATTTGACTCAAACCATTGGATTTGCAAGTAGAATTTTCTCTGAACCTATGCACTTTCTCTGAATCTTTGCATTTGACTTAAACCCTTACATTTGCAAGTAGCATTTTCTCTGAACCTATGCACTTGCTCTAAATCTTTTGATTTGACTTAAACCCTTGTATTTTCATGTAGAATTTTCTCTAAACCTTTGCACTTGCTCTAAATCTTTGCATTTGACTTAAACCATTGCATTTTCAGGTAGCATTTTCTCTAAACTTGTACACTTGCTAAATATTGCTAGCTTTTGCTTGTTTTTGTGTAATTTTGCTTGTTTGCAACCCTAAGTTTCATTTTTCATCATTTTTGTATCGTTTTGCATATTCAAAGTGAAACCCTAACATCGTGAGTTAAAGTTATTGTAGATGGTTATTCTAATAGATAGTTAGATCCAGATGGTGGTACACAACCTAGTCTATAGAGTGTTTCCCTTTTTTCCAGGCAGTGTACTTGATCTTTATTATGTTCTTGTTCACAGACATATTGCATACATGACTATTATATATATATTCATTATCCCAATCGAGGCCTCATAAATATGTATTTTTATATTATCCTATCACATTTAGTTTCGGTGATGATGATGTACTAGTTATGACATGCTCCCTTTTTTGATGATGATATATATATGATATACCTTCTTCGATTCAACTAATTTTATATGTTTATGTGATGATCATGGATGATGATGTATGCTTATATATGCTTTTACACTTTTCTGATGTATGCATATGATGTGGATGGATGAATCATATATTGTTTCATATGATGTTTTATTATGGATGATCAATACATTATTTTGATATATGCTATTGTATGATATTAAAATATGATGGATGGATGCCCCATACATGATACATGATATTTTTATTGCTTTGTTATCATCATGATATGTATTGATGACATTATGGATGTAGGATGGATATGGTACTAATGACATTGCTATGTATGATGGATGTTAGTTAGAAGAAACACTTGATGATGGATATAAATTTGATGTTGTTAGTAGTTGATGATGTTTCTTTTGCTTTGCTTGGAGACTTCACAGTTTTGAATGATACTATTTTATGTAGCAAACAAATATGATGCACCAGGGTATTAATAACCAAGGTGACTTTGTATCCATTGCATGGAATTTGAATCTACATACAAAGAATACTCTTTCTCATACCAGACACATGGAAACTTTGTTTAAAGTATCTAGTAAGGTTGTCTTAAAAAATTTCAGACCAATCACACAGAGAGGTATTGAACACCTAACATAAAAACTACTTCATGAATTATTTCAACATAACTTTCATACACTCAATAAAGCAAGTATTGTCCATGGTAGTTTAACAAAAAATCTAACAAACAACAAATTGAAATGATGCTCAATTTCCCCCATTCCTTCTTCTCTAAATCCTTCTAGACATCCTCGAGAGATCCTAGGAAGGATTCAATAAAATAAATCTAAAAGATAAGACTATAAAAAGATGAAAACAAAGTTGCAACATCACTTTCTATATCCTTTTGGGGTGGGGCTATTATCTAGTGTTGACCATGTCTATTGTATGAACAGATCCGTTAAGGCATATCTTAGGATGTTGTTGGGACTTTTCAAAATGATACGTAGTTGATACTCTGGCTTTATCTCCATCTGTTTTTAGTTGAAGCTTTATGATTTTTTTCTTGAAAGTTATAGCTTTTGATGTTTTCTTTGTTTGTTTTTTTGTTTTGTCAAAGTGTAAATGTGATGATTTGTTTAATATGGGTGAACAATTTATTGCAGATTGTGATGATAAAATAGGTCTTTTTAATTTTTATATGTTTTATAATGCTATTTTTGTTGTTTTTAAGGGACTAACCTAGGGTCTTTGGGGCTCAAAAAATATAATCCTTGTCTACATTGTACATGCAAAGGATTGTAGTTTGCTTGGTTTAAATGTTTTTGATCTTTTCTGTTTTATGAATGTTTTTGGATTTTATATTTTTGGATGTTTTTGGATTTCAAATTTTTGACTAAGTTGAAATAAAGCATGATGGAAACCTAAGGGGATTGACCTAGGGTTTTGGGGGGTGTTAAGCCTTTCCTACATTGTACATGTAGAGACCACATAGTTCAACCATTTGACTCAAAGCATAGACTATTTTTGGATAAACAAAATTGACAATCTTGATTGATATTCCACTTCTGTTTTTAGAGGAAATGTTACAGGAAATTCACTTGAACTAGCTATGGGATTCAAGTAAATGTTGATATATTAGATTGTTTGAGTGAAGGAATAACCCAATGATGTTTTGCTTTTGATGTTTCTATTTTTTTAAATTTTTTTTAAAATTTTTTCCCTCTTGTTTGGGGTGTAGGATGTTGAAAACTTGGATTGATATTCCACTTTTTTTTTCTAGAGTATATGTTGTAGAAAAGATTACTTGAACTACCTATGAGGTTCAAGGATTTGATATATTAGAATTTTCAAGTGAATGAATAATACATGTTGTTGGTATCTTTGAAGGTTAGCTTAGTAGTGTATTGGTGGTACACCTTGTTGTCAAGATGAACTATTTTGAAGGTTACCCTAGTAGTGCTAAGATATTGAAAACTTGGATTGATATTTCACTTCGTTTTTCTAGAGGATATTTTGTAGAAAATATTACTTGAACTAGCCATGGGGTGCTGCCACAATAATGGGTTACACTTTTTGGGACATCCTGATTTTTACTGAAATCACATATTTTTAAAAAATATAATGATTTAAACCTTAAAAAGGTTCCATTGAAAGGATTTTAATTGAAGAGGGTTTGATCAAACCCCCTTAAATCAAACCCCCTTGGATATAAAATTGCTAGTTTTAAACTATAACTATAATGGAGTCCCCTCTACACCTATCAAAATCCTGATAAAAATCCACTTTTGATTTACCTTTTGGGGGATCAAATGAATTCATTTAAAATTTATCTTTTGTAAGCATGTATTCCTTATTATAAGCTTCCCAAAAAGTATAATTTTAAATATATTTAATTTGATTATTATATTTATCTTTTATTTCTTGTGAATGTAGGTTTTTCAATGAACATCAAGGTCTTTGTTTCACACATACGGAAAAAATAGGAAAAGATAATTTTTTTTTCTAAAAAATACATGTCCACTAGATATTGATGTCCTTATTCCAACCGAAAAAAATTGAGTTCATTCAAATGCATACAAAAAAAATTATGCAACTGAAAGTATAATAAATCCAAATTATAATTACTTTGACTTAGAAAATTAATTAAAAAATATGTATGCAACAAAAAATAATGAAAAAATGTCCATGCCTTAGATATTGCTGTGAAAAAATTGTATTTAAAAAATTAGAATTGTATCCTTTCTAGAAAAAAATTTATGCAACTGAAAGTAAACATCACTTTTTGAAAATGCTCTTTAGTAAAAAAAAAAGTTAATAAAAATTACATAAAAGGATTCATAATTTTTTTTAATTTAAAAAAAAATAAAAAATTAAAATCTACACATTAAATCTCACAAATAACTAGTTTTCTTCATCTTCAAATTCTTAATGGTTTAGCTTCTATAGGTATAGGAAAGTGAAGATCTGGTGAAAAATGTTAATTCCAATGTCAAGTTTGGCCAAAAAGTGTAACCCATTATTGTGGGATCACCCTATGAGGTTTAAGTAACTGTTGATATCTTAGAAGTGCGAGTGAGGGATTAATATAGGTTTGTTGGTATCTTTGTAGGTTACCTTGGTAGTATATTGGTGGTACAACTTCTTGTTGGGATGAATTGTTTCAAAGGTTACCCTGGTAGTGCATTGGTGGTATACCTTGTTGTTGGGATGAACTATTTCAAAGGTTACCTTGATAGTGCTAAGATATTGAAATCTTGGATTGAAATTTAACTTTGTTTTTCTAGAGGATATGTTGTAGAAAAGCTTACTTGAACTAGCTTTGAGGTTCAAGCAATTGTTGATATCTTAGAATTTTTGAGTGAAGGAAAAATCCATGTTGTTGGTATCTTTGAAGTTTACCTAGGTAGTGCATTGGTGGTACACCTTGTTGTCAGGATGAACTTTTTTGAAGGTTACCTTGGTAGTGCGTTGATGGTACCCTTTTGTCATGACGAATTGTTTCAAATTTTACCTTGATAGTGCATTGGTGGTATACCTTGTTGTTGGGGCGAACTATTTTGAAGGTTACCCTCATGGTGCATTGGTGAGATACCTTGTTGTTGGAAAAAACTATTTCGAAGGTTACCCTGATAGTGCATTTTTGGTATACCTTGTTGTTGGGGAAAATTGGGAAGGGTACCATGTAGTACACCTGGTTGGTTGGATAATTCGTAGATCACAACATGAGCTAGAAGACATAGATCAAGATTTATTCTAAAGCAAGATGTAAGTGTGAAGCTAAAATTTTGCAGATGTTAGCAAAATGATAAATTGCTTCCTAGAAATCAAACTAGCATAACAAAATCTAGCAACCCTATGAAATATTGCATCTAATTAAACATGCTAAATGAGACATTGAAACAACAAGGAAAACTAAATAAAACATATAAAACATGAGAGAAAACCTATTCCATAGTGGATTGGCGCTATCCTTTGTGTAGATGGTAGCCCTTTCCCAATCCTTAACAAGCCAAATGAGATGATAGACAATGAGATGCAAAGTGAACTCAAGTTGCCTATAGTGATAGTGCTCAAATTGTAGATGAAAAATGAGGGAAAAGGCATTGAATTTATAGGATAATTTGAGAGAGGAGAGGCCAAGATTGAGAAATGTGGGACTAAAACCCAACAAATAGGAGAGAGCCACTTGTCACAATGGGATTGGCCCATGATTGTGCAAGTTTTGGCCAATGTGCCCATTTCAAATTTGAAAAATTGCAATAAAAGCATGTGGTTGAAGGATTTGGGGGGGAATGTGTTTGGCCAAAAAGGTCAAACAAGGGGAGTTAATGAGGGCATATTCCCCTTGTGAGGAAAAATAGGGGTTTTGATAAATCAATTTAAATGATTTATTGTGTAAGTGGATGGGACATGGGTTAGTCTTAGCATTAATTAGGGATTTGACTAATTAAGCTAGTGATTAGGTGGTGTGACATTTGATTTGTATTTTTGTGTTTGTTTTAAATCAAATGAGAGGAAAACGAATTTCAGTCATTTAATTAAATATATGTGATTTAACTAAATGAAGAGACTTTAGGAGGTTAATTAATTAATTTGATTTAATTAATTGAGAGAAAAAATGATCAACTATGATGTTTAATCAATAATGTTGATTTTGCATGTCTACGATTTGCCCCTCTTTGAAGCAATGTACTCGTTGCATTGGTTCAAAGAATGATGCCGCTGACATCGAAATTAAAAAAAATTCTGATTTTTTCAGATGTCCTAGCGAAAAGAATTATGTTAGTACATTGCCCCCTCAAGAGATCGAGCAAAAATATTTGATTTTGAGGTCGATCTCACGATAAAAAGGTTCAAAATGGATGTATGGATGGCTATGGCTATATGATCTATATGATAATGATGATGTAAATGAGATGTTTGAAAGATGCTTAGAATAAAAAATTTATATTATCCTAAAAAACTTAAATGATTATGAAAATGAGATGTTAGATGGATGATGTTGTCTTATGATGCTATGCAAAATGAAAGTGGAGATGCAGGATGGATGCATTGTTAGTGTGAAAGAGGATAGAAGAATGAGAGCGATCAACCCCTAACTCCAATAAGATGCAGAAGTCCAACAAGTCCACTAGTCATCGAGACTTTATTGGATATAATGATGATGATGTATTGCTTATCCAAGGATGGGAGATATAAAGAGCATACCCTTCTTTATGTTTGATAACACACCTAGGTGCGATGCATCAAGGTATTAAGAACCAGGATGGCGTTGTGCCTAGTGTGATGGACTTTGAATCATCAAATAGATAGGAGTACTCTTGTTCACACTTGACAAACATAACCTTATTCAGAATGTACTTCAATTATTATAAACATCTTGGGCCAAAACATAAGAAGGCAAGCCTTCTTATGTGGTCAAAAAGACACCTAAAACATCCTCCCTAAAAAATAACAAAGCACGCATGAGGAAGTTATTTTATAAGAACATCCAACAACCATAGCAAATAAAAAGATAATGATCATAGCCCCATTCATTTCTCTCTAAACCTATTTTATTTAGGCATCATCGCGAGGTCCTCAGAATGAGCACAAAATAAGATAAGTCTAAACAAGACCAAGATAAAGTAAACAAACAAGCTAATGTTATTCTTACCGCTAGCCAAAGACTAAAATATGGTGATACCTGATGCTAATGTCCATCGCAGGAAGGTCGCATTCCTAGGACATGTTGTGATAAGGGTTTTGATGGGATTTTGATTGAATGATAAGCTATTGATACTCCGAGTTGACCAAATCGCTGACTCACTGATTTAGACTTGAGACTTTGATGACTAAGCGTTCACTTTTAAACCTACTAGACTTGCTTCCGACTGACTTACCAAAGGATGAAAGCAATGATGATTTGTTTTATTACATGAGCGGTGATTATTGCGGGTGAAAGTGAGATGATACAGATGCACCATTTTGGGTTTTTTCAAATGTTTTGAGGCTCTTTTTGGAATTTTGTGATGTTCTACAAATGTTTTTTGGTATTTTCACATTTTAAGATGAAGAGACTGACTTAAAGACCTATCCTAGGGGTCTCAGGAGCTGACCCATAGATTAGCCTTGCCTACATTATACACATAGAGACTATGTAGTTTGACTGATGACAAATTTGATTTGGCGAAAAGATAGATGGGAAAACGAATTGCCAATGCGATAGACACCTAAAGGATTGACCTCAAATGTGAAATAAATGGGAAAATGGATTTCCAATGCGATGAACACCTAAAGGACTAAACTCAAATGTCTCAGGGGATGATCAAAGATCAACCTTTCCTACGTTCAAGCTTAGAGACGACGTAGTTTAGTCAATGACTCTATTTTTTATTTTGACATGTTTTTGGATTTTTGATGAATATTTTGAACGTTTTTGGATTTTTGATTAATTTTTTGAATGTTTTTGGATTTTTGATGAATTTTTCGAATGTTTTTGGATTTTTTATGTTTAGGAAGATCATGAGAATATACACGAGTCTGATCTAATGCAAGTACAGGAACATGCCCCTAGTGTGATATGATAGACTACTTCGATAAAGGCAGGACAAACTGACCTTGGGAATATGCCAAGTAGTACTATGGTAGAACATGATATGAGCACAAGATTAGGCTATGGTAGAGATGTGAACAGATGATAGAAGGAATGGAATGTAATGGATAAGTAAGTCCAAAGAAAAGGCCGTGAAGTTCTTGGCGGATGGAAAGTGCTTTATTTATCCTTGGCACATGTTTGCTAGGTTTTCACCAAGGTATTTGTCCAAAGTGCCACCGAAGTGGTTTTCACTAGAGGACGATTTTTTTCTTTACTATTTTCAATCCTTTTTCTGATTTTTTAGATTTTTGATAGGTTTTGATTTTTTGTTGTTGTTACCAAGATGCCTATTTGCTAGGTTTTCATCAAGGTAACCATTTTTTCAAGACTTTTTTGACATTTTTTTGTATTTTTTGGTTCTATACCTTGCAAGTTCTTAGGCATATTTTTTTTTTCGATGACAACTATTCATGGGCTCCTATAGAGGCTCACCTTCTAGTGTTGACAGTTGATATGCCCTTGACTTATAACTTGCTGTGATGATGAAAGGTCCCAACTAGTTAGGGTCAAGTTTTTGTTTGCTATTTGGATTGGGCACATTCTTCTAATTTTCTTTTAGCACAAGTTTGCCAACTTGGAAGGTGTGTCCCCTGATCTTCTTGTTGTAGGTACACTTCAGGTGGTTCTGATAGACTTGTAGATGATTGAGGGCATCCATGCACAGTTCATCTAATAAATCCAGTTCATTTAACCTTGAAACCTGATATTCCTCATCTATAATGAGGTTCTACAGTGATATTCTTGAAGTGATGGGAGCTCAATCTCAATTGGGAGTATGGCTTCTAATCCGTAGACCAGGAAAAATGGGGTGGCACCTGTTGGCATGATTTAGTTATAGATGCCAGTTAAGACCAAAGTCATTGACTGTTTTCTTAAGGATTTTCAGAATGGTTTTGTTGGTAGCTTCTTCTTGGCCATTGCCTTGTGGATAGTACTGAGTGGAAAATCGATGTTGGATTTTGAATTTTTTGCACAAGTCATGGACATCCTGATTCTTGAAAGGTGTCCCATTATATCTATTGGGGGACACCATATCGACAAATGAGATAGTTCAAGATGAAATTTGATATCTTCTTTCCACTGATGTAGGTCATGGGAATGGATTTGACCCACTTTGTGAAATACTCTATGGTGGTGATGATGAATTTATGGCCTTTGGATGAGGTGGGTGTGATTTTTCCAATGAGATCGAGTCCCCACTATGAAAAGGGCCATGGTGTAACAATAGGATGCAGTTCCTAAGTTGGTGCATGGATGAGGTCTCCATGCTATTGGCATTGTAGACACTTTCTGACAAAGTCATGTGCCTCTCTTTCCATTGTTGGCCAATAGTACCCGGTCCTTAGTAGCTTCTTAGCCAAGGTCATACTACTCGAGTGTGAACCACAAATGCCATTATGTACCTCAATCATAGTAGTCAAGGCTTCCTCAGGATTTAAGCAACACAATAGGGTTCCTTCAATACTCCTACGGTAAAGGGTTTCTCCTAGGATGACAAAACATGTGGAATTTTTGAGAAAGGCTCACTTGAGGTTTGGGGTTATGTCAACTGGGAGGACTATTATTCGTAGGTAGGTATAGATGTCGTGATACTAGGGGTCATTGGGACCAACGAGTTCACACACATATTTTGACTTTGGTACCTTGAAAGTTGGTACGAGAAGCTTCTCTACCAAGAATTCATGTTTTAGGACATTGCAAGGTGTTAGAACCCTAATTTCCATCTTCAACCCTAAGGTTTTCCCACAAATTTCCATAAAAATCCATAAAAAACTAAGGTTTTATTCTCATTTGAACCCATCATTTTCCTATCTTTTCATATGAAATTCATTTTTCCCCTTTCTAAACAATTCTCATATACTTTATATCACTACCACTCTCTTAAAAAATCACTTTATATATTATTCACTGCCTAACCATGGCCTCACAAAAGGGGGTCCGCGGTACAGTGGTATCGGTTTGGGGAGTCACATTAACCCTTACCACTATACCGCAGGGGGACATCACCCTGTCTGTAGTAGCATGATGACAAGGTTAGTGAGCGGTCGGTGGAAGCAGCCAGCGACTAAGAGATGACTACCGTGGTACTGTTGGCAGTCAGGCCAGTGACCGTGGTAGCATGGTAAAATGTTAGTAGATGGTTAGTGGGCTGGCAGTGGTAATGTAGCGGTCAATAAATGGTGGATGGAGGAAACAGTTTGTAAGTGGCACCAATGAGGTGATAGTTAATGGCTAACAATTAGCAATGCGGTTACCTCGATACCATGGGGGGCTCCAATGAAGACCACGGTCAATGACGCAAACACCACGATACCGCAGGAGGAAAGGTCAAAGCCCATGGTACAACGATAAATAAAAGAAATCCATGTGGGATAAATAAAAGGAAAGATATGAAATATTAAGGTGGGAAAGGATATAAAGGGAAAGATCATAGCGATGATATAGTTAAAAATATTTAATTTACCGAAAGGCAATCTAATTAAATATTTTAAATCTCTATCATAAAATTCAAACAGTTGTAACAGAAAGTGGAGGGTCACAACCCTTGGAATTGTAATGTATAAATATTTCAGAAAGAGAGTAGATAGAGGGGACAGTAGATAGAGGCAACATTAGTGAGACTGTAGGAGTTATTTTTTCCCGAGAAGGGACAGTGATGGAAATAATGTATAGAATTTTCCTAAAACAAAATCAAAGGAGATAAATATTTTAATTGGTGAATTTCTCTTTGGTGTTTAGTTGTTGTGATGCATAAAATTTAAACTCTTTATTTTGGTTGTCTCCAACTTGAGGTATTTTAATCATTTTAATCAGCATATCAAGCATATCCATGATTTATCAAAATATATTCCATTTTGTGTGATTTGATTAACTGGTGTCTGCAAGCCAGAATTAAATTCTCTTAATAAATCATAGTGGTTTTGAGATTTCTTTTGGATTGTTGAAGTAGAACCTGATAGAGAAACATTCCAATACTGTTTATGCAATTCATAGACTTAGTAAAGTTTTATGCCAACCATAGAATTTTTAGAGTGCCTAACAACTAGAGTTAATCCAACAAGAGGAAACACATATCATTTTTTACTCCATTGCCCATGTGGATACAAGGCACTGATCTGCCACAACCCAGAGATACAAATCCATATGAAATAAATTATTCAGAAAACCTTTCATTTGTGTAGTAGGAGTAGGAGTAGTTGTAGTAATTTTATCTCTCCACTTCCCTTTGCCATTGTGGATAGATTGTTTCACCAGGAGATACATCTTAAATCTGCAACATACACATAGGTGCACCCACCTAGGTTTTGCAGAGCCTAAAGAGAAAAAGGTACAATTGCATCAATTGGCCTTGTTAGTTAGCTAAAAACATTGTGAGAGCTTGGCAACCTCTTGTGGTTCAGACCTATGTTTTTGAGACCCAACAAATTGGTGACTCTGCTGGGGAATTACTCTGGAAGATTTTCAACCTTTCCATTTATAGAGCCAACAAAGTTTCACATTTTTTGGAGATTCCACTAGGGCAAACAAAAAGAAATCCATTTCGTTTTCCTACTTTTGGAAAAGGAGGTGGTGACTTTGTTTAGCATTGATAATGCATAGATATTGTGGAGCAGTAACATTTTGTCAAGATGTTAGGAGCAAAAAGAAGACACCGGACAATGAAAGAATTAGAAGAAATGGAAAAACAAATGTTATACTGGAAACAAAAAACACTACAATTGAAACAACAAATGCTACAATTGGGAGTCGAATATGTTCCAAATACATCACCAAATAGGACATCCTATGGTGAGAGTGAAGACACAAATACTAGGAGATCTTGGCCACCATAGGCACCACATGATACAACTAAGAACTTTGACAATGAAGTTAATGTGTTCTATTCATAGCAAAACACTTATGTACCACAACAATCACATCAGATGAATATTCATCATCCATTTCCTAAAAAAAGATCGATGATCTACCAAAACCCATATGGCCCTCCAAATTTTGTCTCAATTATTGATAAACCTTTTAACTTTAGTAATGTCCAAGGCTACCCAAATCCTTATCCCTGCGATGAGATAGAACTGCTAATGCATATCCCTAAATTTAATGGAGAATTGGATGAATCAACTTATGAGCATATGGAATGATTCTGGAATTTCATTGTCAACTTTCAAATGTATCTAGAAGATGTCATTATGAAATGTTTTTCAAGATCTATGAGGGATAGTGCAAGGGAATGGTTTAAATTTTTTCTTGTGCAAAGTATATCTTCATGGGAGGATCTGAAAGAAATATTCTTAAGCCAGTATGAGGACAAAGATGATGATGATGTACATACTCAAAGCCAAGCCTCCATTATAGAATTAGAATGTGGAATTTCCCCCTTAGATACATTTTTTGACATAAGGAAATATGAAGGAGAGGATGAAAACTCTCTATACAATAGAATGGTGGACATCTGTATGCAATTACCTCCTCGTCATAGGCCTACGAGACCCACTTTTGTTACACAGTTTGCAAGAGCATGGGAGCCTGAATCAGTTTATTGGTTAGAATTATCAAAACAACATGCCTTTGATATAGTAAATAAATTTCTTGATTCCATGCTTGGGACAAAACACATAGATACTGGAAATAATAAATCTAATCGTGATATCATGAATGATCAAATAATGCAACCAATGGAGGATAAATGTGCAATTGAGATTTCCAATGACAATTCTTCAGATTTGGAAGATGGTGATGATATGGGTGGTCAATCATACATATTGGATGAGGACTACAATGATGAACATGTTCTTGAAGGTACACTTCATAAGGAATATATTGGTGATAGATAAAGCAAAAATGAACAAGTTGAGCCCTCATTCTCAGACCAACACCATGATGGCACAATTGATGACAAGGAAAAATTCATGGGAGAAAGTTGGCATGAGGAGGATGAAGATATGGAAGATATCTCCTACATAACAGATTGTGATAGTGTGTGTTATGAGGGATCCATTGAATACTCAAATTGTGAAGATGAAATGATGGATGTTGATCTTCAACAAAATGATTGTTGTAGTTACTATGAAGATCAAGAAGAGGCTGGAGACATGGTTGAAGATATCAAAGCAAAGACCTGTTCACTCAACAGTGAGCAAGTTTCAGATTTGTTAATGCTTGAATACCAAAAGTATGCACATGAAGATGATTCCAAAGTTTTGGCTCCAGCCTACATTTTTTTTGATAGTGAAAGTAACAATTCATGTGACCCCATGTGCATCTATCACAATGATGAGGAGCTCTTTGAATCTGATCAAAGGTCTGTTTTTGTCCTAAAGGAGGTATGTGATTTAAATAATTTTTTCCCGCAAAAGGAAGATATTGGTTTACATGTAATTTATGATGAGTGCCCAACATTTTCTGATTCAAGTATGTATGAGGATGACTATATGAATCAAAAGTGTGTGTTAGTGCCAATTGGTGATAGGAAAGAAATGGAAAGTAATTTTGATTTGATTACTTTAGAAGATGCTGATGAGGTAGAATATTTTGATTTCCATGAGAAGCATTTAGATTTTCAGGTCCCAGTGCATTTGCAAGCACATTCAACAACATATGATGGTGAGCATGCCTATGAATGTGTTGTTGAATATGGATACACTTTGCATGCTGAAGATGATAAATATTTTTTATATGATAATGAGAATGATGAAATGTAGAATGGTAAAATGAATATGAATTAGGTTGAATGCAATGATTTCTTGAAAGTTTTCAATGGAAACATATGTAATAGGGCGAGTGGAATGGACAATTTCAAGAAAATCCCGGTGAGCTCTAAATAGAATAAGGTCTATGACAGAGGAAAGTGCAGGTTTTTTTCTTTGGGTGGCCTGAGGTCATCCTTTATGGTTTGATTTTTAAACCATAGCAGGTACAGAGGATTAATTATTGCCAGTGCATGGACAATTCTTAGCAAAACCCTCTTTAAACACTCTTTTCCATGCATAGTAGTTTAGGAAGGGTCTGGGTTTTCCAATACATGGACATTCTTAGGAGTTCCCTTTCTGAAAGCCTTGCTTTCTTTCCATGTACAGTAGCTTAGGATCATTTCCCATTTGCTCCATTTTCATATCCTTCACTTCTTTCCCTACATCTGCCATGGCTTTCATTTTTCATATCATTTACTCGGTCTTCTCTACCAAAGTTATTCTGGATTCTTGCAATGATTTGCAAAATCACTCATCCCCAATAGGAGCCACTATTAGAACCCTAATTTCCATCTACAACCCTAAGGTTTTCCCACAAATTTTAATAAAAATCCATAAAAAACTAAGGTTTTATTCTCATTTGAACCCATCATTTTCCTATATTTTTATATGAAATTCATTTTTCCCCTTTCCAAAAAATGCTCATATACTTTATATCACTACTACTCCCTTAAAAAATCACTTTATATATTATTCACCGCCTAACTGTGGCCTCACACAAGGGGGTCCATGGTACAGCGGTATCGGCTTGGTGAGTCACATTAACCCTTACCGCTATACCACAGGGGGACATCACCCTATCCATGGTAGCATGGTGACAGGGTTAGCGAGCAGTCGGTGGAAGCAACCAGTGGCTAAGAGATGGCTACTATGCTACTGTTGGTAGTCAAGCCAGTGATCGTGGTAGCACGGTAAAAGGTTAGCAGACGGTTAGTGGGTTAGTAATGGTAATGTAGCAGTTGGTAAATGGTGGATGGAGGAAATGGTTTGTAAGTGGTGCCAGCGAGGTGACAATAAATGACTAGAAGTTAGCGATGCAGTTACCGCGATACCACGGGGGGCTCCAATGAAGACCATGATAGCGTGGTAAAACTGTTAGCGGTCAGCGACATGGACACCACAATACCGCAGGAGGAAAGGTCAAATACCGTGGTAAATGGTAAATAAAAGAAATCCATGTGGGATAAATTAAAGGAAATATATGAAATATAAAGGCAGGAAAGGATATAAAGGGAAAGATCAAAGTGATGATATAGTTAGAAATATTTAATTTGCCAAAAGGAAATCTAATTGAAGATTTTAAATCTCTATCATAAAATTCAAATAGTTGTAACAAAAAGTGAAGGGTCACGACCCTTGGGATTGTAATGTACAAATATTTTAGAAAGAGAGTAGATAGAGGCAATAGTAGTGAGACTATAGGAGTTAGTTTTTTCTCGAGAAGGGACTGGGATGGAAATAATGTACAAAATTTTCCTGAAACATAATCAATGGAGGTAAATATTTTAATTAGTGAATTTCTCTTTGGTGTTCAGTTGTTGTGATGCATAAAATTTAAACTCTTTATTTTGGTTATCTCCAACTTGAGGTGTTTTAATCATTTAAATCAACATATCAAGCATATCCATGATTTATCAAAATATATTCCATTTTGTGTGATTTGATTAATTGGTGTTTGCAAGCTAGAATTAAATTCTCTTAATAAATCACAGTGGTTTTGAGATTTCTTTTGGATTGTTGAAGTAGAACCTGATAGAGAAACATTCCAGCACTATTTATGCAAGTCATAGAGTTAGTAAAGTTTTATGCCAGCCGTTGAATTTTCAGAGTGCCTAAAAAATAGAGTTAATCCAACAAGAGGAAACACATATCATTTTTGACTCCATTGCCCATGTGGATAGAAGGCACTGATCTGCCACAACCTAGAGATACAAATCCATATCAAACAAATTATTCAAAAAACCTTTCATTTGTGCAGTAGGAGTAGGAGTAGTTGTAGTAATTTTATGTGTCCATTTGCCTTTTCCATTTTGGATAGATTGTTTCACCAGGAGATACATCTTAAATCTGCAACATACACATAGGTGGACTCACCTAGGTTTTGCAGATCCTGAAGAGCAGAAGGTACAATTGCATCAATTGGCCTTGTTAGTTGGCCAAAAAAATTGTGAGAGCTTGGAAACCTCTCGTGGTTCAAACCTGCTTTTTTGAGACCCAACACAAGGGATATCTAGTAAGGATCCAATTGTTGCCATGGCGTCAACTGCTTTGTTGTTGGCCCTCAGTATTTGCTCAAAGGTGATATCAATGAACAATTCTTTGAGGCTTTCTACTAAATTATTGTATGGTGTGAGCTTGTCATCCTTAGTTTGGTACTCGCTATTGACTTGGTTGATAATAAGTTGTGAATCACCATAAACCTTTAGTGTCATGATCCTTCACTATGTTGCAATCTTGAGACCTATGGTTAAAGCCTCATACTCTACAATATTGATAGTACAGGGGAATGCCAATTTGTAGGATCTAGGAATACAATCCCCTTGTGGGGTGATGAAGAAAACACCAACTCCTAATCCATGTTGTGTGTATGATCTGTCAAAGTAGAGTTTCCAACGATCGACTATGTTGAGATTAAAGATGGACTCATCTGGAAATTCTAATATGAGTGGATTCTCTGAATAGATTGGAGCCTTTCCTAGTTGGTCTACAATAACTTGTCCTTTGATTGATTTTTGCTCCACATATTCAATTTCATTAACTGATAGTATCATGACCCACTTAGCCATCCTTCCTGTGAGCATTTCCTTTGACAGTAGATACTTTAGGGGATCGATCTTGGTGATCAACTTGATCTAATGAGCAAGCATGTAGTTTCTGAAATTTTGGGCTGCAAACATGACTACTAGGCACGATTTTTCTATTGGTGTGTAGTTGAGCTAATGGCCAACCATTGTTCTGCTTATGTAATAGATGGCCCTCTTTGTCTCATTTTCATCGTGTTGAGCTAAAAGAGCACCAAGGGCTGTTGTTGTTGCTGAGATGCATAAAATCAATGGTTTTTCGATGATTGGTGGCATTAATACTGGTGGCATGAGTAGATATTCTGTGATTTTATAAATTTCTATTCACACTTTTCTTCCCACCTATATGCTATGCCCTTGTGGAGTAGATTTGAATATGCAATCTGTTTGTCTGCTAGTTGCGCTATGAACCTCTAGATTAATTGGAGTCTGCCTTGTAAGCCTTTGAGTTGTTTCAATGTCCTTGGTGCTTCCATGTCAAGGATTTATTTGAACTTAGCAGGATCCACTTCTATTCCCCTCATCAATACTATGTATCCCAAATTTTTTCAAGATTGTACCCCGAAGATACATTTCTTGGGGTTGAGCCTGACCTTGTACTTTTCCAGTCTATCGAAAATGGCACTTAGGGCTGCTATGTGGTCTACATAGTCTTCCACTATTTTATGGATCATGTCATGGAAGATCAATGCCATGGCTCTTTGGTATATTGCACCCATATTTTTCAGCGCAAATGGCATCATTCTCCAACAGTAGGTGCCCCATGGACATGTGAATGCCATCTTATGCTGGTCCTCTTTTGCAATCATTATCTGGTTATACCCCAAGATGCCATCCATTAGTGATAGCATCTCATGTTCGGCTGTCATGTCCACTATCATATCAATGTTAGGTAGTGAAAAATCATCCTCTAGACATGCTTTGTTGAGGTCTCTGAAGTTAGTGCAGATGCAGATGCCCCCATTTGGTTTTGAAATTGGAAAAAGATTGGACACCCATTTTGGATAGTCAATTAGGCGTATGAAGCCGACATCCAGGAGATTTTGTAATTATACCTTGACTAGCAAGGCTATCTGAGGATGCATTTTCCTTAATTTTTGCATTACTGGCTTTGCTCAAGGGTAAACAACTAGATTATGAACCACAACTTTTGGATCTAGAATCGGCATGTTAGCATAGGTCCATGCAAATTTTACCATTATTTCCTTTAGAAATGCAACAGTAGTTCTTGTTCTTTTGTCAGAAGTGACTCAAGATAGAAAGTGATCTGTGGTCTTGCCTTTGTTCCCAAGTTGACAGGATTGCACTATTCTGCTAAGGCTGTCGATTTTTGTTGATGTAGTGCAGTAGGGGGGATATTGAATCCTTCATCCTCCAGTGTCTTAGAGAGGTTTTCACCATTAGATGCATCCTTTATTTTTACTATTTTATGGTTAGAGAGTGTCATAGTGTGGTTTTCACTCAATAACCCTGAGCTTATTCTCATTGTTTTTCTTTTGCGACTGAAGGACTCAATAGTCTCCCCATAATATGCTTGAGTGTTCAATGTGATGTTGAATCTATATTTGTGATCTCTGCATGGTACCGTATCCCTTAGGCCCATGAATTTTGAGAGAGCCTCATCATTTTTGAATGAGTCTAGAATTGATGGTCCTCGTTGGTCATAGTCGATGAGTTGAGGGTACATTAAGTTTATTTTGTGGGTTTGGTGGTTTGACTCAGCAAGTGAGGCACTAATCATTATTAAGGAAGAGTTCTCAAAAAGCTTGGGAAGGTCAGTTATGGTATCCTCATCATCACTATTGGAGTAGACATTAGTTACATCAAAGGTGAATTTGTATAGGGGGAGGCCTGTGCATACAGGTAGTTGAAGAGCGATTGCCGACAGCTGAGGAGGAGACCTGACTGCTCTACTAGGGATACCTTTTCCACGTATGGTTATACTCATAGGGGTACATCCAAGGCCAAGGTTTCTCATTATTCTTTCAACAACAATGGGCTCCAATCATCCATCATTTTTTCTTCCAATGATTTCATTCTTGTTATAGCCCATACCAGGCATCATTTGTAATCCTCTGTTAGTTTCATCCATGGGTAGGGTGGGTTTGGGCCTTTCATCTTGGTATAACATGTTTGAGATATCTCCCTCATCCAAATTCTCCTAATTGAGATCCCCCCAATAGTGGAATTAAGAAGGTTTTTCCCTAACAGTGCGGACAGGTGTTTCATCCAACTGAGGTTGCCCATGCGACCTAGGAGATTGTGGTAACTCTCCTACAACAAATGAATTCTTCTTCATTATGTAGTCCCCACATCCATTAACTTGGATCATGATCTTGATTTTGGATATGCTGGGGATGGAGGGTGTCTCTATTGTAGAAGTGGAGGTGAGGTTGGATGGGTCTATGTATGAAGTGGATGGACCTTCATCATTTTTTGGTACTTGGGAAATTTTATAAAACTTGGCCTCCAAGTTTTTGCAATAGGAAAATGGCTCCGAATCACTATGTATCGTGACATCCTCATTTTGGTACAAGAATTTGACGTAATAATGAAATTTCGAGGTGACCACCTTCATTCCATCGATCCATGGGCATCCTAGGAGGATGTTGTATGGTAGGTCAAGGTCAAGAACTTGACAAGTAGTTTCCATGGTTGTTGGCCCTACTTGGATTGGAATTATGATAGTGCCTTGAGACACTCTTTCTTGATCATCGTATGCTCTTATGGTGATGCTTTTGTTCTTATTAATGGAATCCTTAGAGAGTCCCAAGTTCTTTATGAGTTTGAGTGAATAGATGTTGAGGCCTACACCTCCATCCAGTAGGACCCTTTTGACTTTCTTTTTGTGAGTCAACACTTGAAGGTGGAGTGCATGGTTGTGAGATTGTTGAGCGGGAAAATCTTGATTAGAGAAGGTGAGGAGATTTGGGGTAATGATGTTACCAACCATAGCTTGAAACTATTCCGTATCAAGGGTGGTAGAGATAGTGGATGCAACTAGTTCTTCATCAAGGATTTTCCTATGGGCAACAAAAATTTTCAATAATTCCATGATGGAGATTTGGGTGGGGGTTCTCTTTAGCTAGTCAATAACATTATAATCGTAGGGAATGGCTTATGTATTTGAAATAGGGGTCTTAGATGGTTGTGATGCCCCAAAAATAGTAACCTTTCTGCTACGTGTGGTTACTCCATAATCAACGTCGAACCCTCTAACGCTAATGATAGTGACCATTTCGTCTACACATGTGACAATATCTTCATATACAAGGTTAGCATTTACATACTTTTTCTTCCCTTTGTTGTTCCCTTGGTTATTTCCTTGATTACTTCCCTGATTATGATTCAGCATCAGATTCATGTATATCTTCAGATCTTGATTACCAGACAGTTGTTCGACATTGATGATCTTGTCCTCAATGAGATCTTGGAAAATGTTCTTCAACTTCATATAGTTGGCAGTCGTGTGTCCCTTGAGTTTATGATAATCACACAAGATATTTTTGTTGTACCCAGGTGGCTTCACCTAGGGTTCACTGTAATTATCATGGGTGTGGACCTTTATGGTGTTCTCATTTACTAGCTTTTTCATGATGGACTCGATTGACTCCTCAAGGGCTATGAATTTTTGTTTGGGGGGGAACTTGTTTTGCGGAGGTGGTCCTCCTTGATTATTGAGATTGTTGATTTGGTTTTATGGTGGTTGCTAGTTTACCACATTTGTTTGCATGTTATTCCGGTTGTTGCTCTGTGGTTGGCGATGGTGCATTTGATTGTTTTGCTTGGGGGCATTGATGAAAACCTTGGCGTCCAATATGTCATCGTTTGTGATATTTTGATTCTTTTCCCATGTGCAAAATTTTTCATAGAAATTGGTGGATGGGCGATTGTCTTGATGTTCAGGATATGTCGGCATGCTTGTTTGTGTAACAAGAGCTCATTTAATATTGAGCACCTTGGGGATCAATTGATCATATGTAGTGATGCATTGCATCTTCAGATAGAACGCCAAGGTTTTGTCTGTATTGGGGATGATGGTACAAACTTGTTGCTCTTCTGACATAGCCCACTTAATTCGATTGGCCTTCTAGTGCCATATTTTGTGGTAGCTAAAATTCTACAGATGTTAGAAAAATGATAAAAAAATTCATAGAAATCAAACTAACATAACAAAATTCAGCAACCCTATGAAATATTGCGTTTAATTAAACATGCTAAATGAGACATTGAAACAACAAGGAAAACTAAATAAAGCATATAAAACATGAGTGAAAACCTATTCCATAGTGGATTGGTGCTATCCTTTGTGTAGAAGGTAACCCTTTCCCAATCCTTAACAAGCCAAATAAAATGATAGACAATGAGATGCAAAGTAAACTCAAGTTTCCTATAGTGATAGTGCTCAAATTGTATATGAAAAATGAGGGAAAAGACATTGAATTTATAGGAAAATTTGAGAGAGGAGAGGCCAAGATTGAGAAATCTGGGACTAAAACCCAAAAAATAAGAGAGAACCACTTGTCACAATGGGATTGGCCCATGATTGTGCAAGTTTTGGCCAATGTGCCCATTTCAAATTTGAAAAATGGCAATAAATGCATGTGGTTGAAGGATTTGGGGGTGAAATGTGTTTGGCCAAAAAAGTCAAACAAGGGGAGTTAATGAGGGCATATTCCTTGGGGATATGCCTTGTGAGGAAAAATAGGGGTTTTAATAAATCAATTTAAATGATTTATTGTGTAAGTGGATGGGACATGGGTTAGTCTTAGCATTAATTAGGGATTTGACTAATTAAGCTAGTGATTAGGTGGTGTGACATTTGATTTGTATTTTTGTGTTTGTTTTAAATCAAATGAGAGGAAAATGAATTTTAGTCATTTAATTAAATATATGTGATTTAACTAAATGAAGAGACTTTAGGAAGTTAATTAATTAATTGATAGAAAAAATGATCAACTATGATGTTTGATAAATAATGTTGATTTTGCTTGTCTACAGTAAGTACTTTTCCCTAGTGTCTAGCAATATAGGTGATCAATTATCTTGTGATAGGATAAGATTTTTGGATAGAGTATGCCCCTTTGGAAAATGCCTCATAGCTCAGATAATACTGAATAGGATAGGATCAATGATAATGAGCCATGTCAAGATGTTTTCCATAAGTAAGTGTAAAGTGTATACCAAACATTTTTCAAGATCAAGATGTGTTGGATTTTGGAGAAAAATGGATGATATTTATTATGGATCAACTAAGATGCTTCCCCCTAAAATGGCACATGTAGATGCTCAATTCTTACACATGATTCTTTTTTTCTAGGTTTTCATCATGGTACTTTTCCAAAGCACCACCATATTGGTTTTCACTGGAGGAAAAGTTTACTCTTGACTATTTTTTTATTTTTCTATTTTTCTATTGATTTTTGATGTCACACAAGATGCTTGTTTACCACATTTTCATCATGGTGACAATTTTTTGTCTCATGTTGAAACACCTGGTGGTGCTGATTTAGACGTTGTTGGTGTTGATATGGTTTTTGCTGCTATCATGACTTGCCAGCGATATCCTGCTTGGAGGAGTTGTTTTGCTAGGATACAAGCGCTTAAATGTAACCCTGATAATTCTTATCTTCCTTGTTGATACTGGAGTTAACTTTACCTTGATGAGCACATCATGATAGAGTTCCCTTAGAATCCTAATGATAAAGAGTCACTACCAATGCATGGTTAATGCGAGATTTGGATAGCTTGGATGGAAAAATGCGTTGAGGGATATGAGATTTAGATGGATTGGTTCACAGTTTGGAATCTTTGACTCTCCAAAATTGGGATGATGAGAAATTATGGGTGGATATGGAGATTCAATTGGGACAAATGTCTTGATATACCTTGTAGGTCACTCTTGAAGCTTTCTTTTGTATTAATAGACTTTTTTGATGGATGAACTTCCCTTTTTGATTTTTCCCCATAGTTTATTTGACTAATGGAGCTTGATAGGGATGATTTTCTTTCTTTTTATTTTGTTTCCATTTGAATATTTCTTTTCCATTTTGTTTTGTTGATTCTTCTACTTCAATGACTTTTTTTGTTCTTGGGTATAGCTTTTTCTCTAGTTGTTAGTCCCAATCAAAGTTTTGAAATATGTGTGGATGACGATTCATGATATGGATGGTTATAGCATTGGTAGAAATTTCATGATAAGGAATCTTTGTGCTCTCTATGTTGATGCTTGTACTAGATAAAGGTGCCCCCAATATTATTGAGGTATCCCTTATATGTTGAAATCCCTTAATTTTTGAATAACCAAGACCTTGATGCTTAGGATTTCTAGTAATTTGCACTGGTTCTAGGATACCATGTTCATGTAGGCCTAATCCTCTATCTTGATAATGAATCTATTGGAAGATTTTACTTGTAATAGGATATACATCTTACCTTGGAAACAAGGTGCTAATCCTTCTTTTCTCTATTGTTGATATTTAAAGGTGATATCTTCTTCACTGGTAGGATCCTTGATATGTGGGATAACTTCTTGATTTATATCTTTGGCTTGATTATGTGAAATATCAGATTTTGATGGCCCTTCAAAATATATTGGTGCTTCTTTGACTATTGTATACCCAATCCTCCATGGCTCAAGATTATCCATTATCTTTTCTATTTTTAAGATACTCAGTACTCCATATTTTCATGCTCAATGTCTTCAACTTTCCTAGAGGATGTTTATGATTTTAATGCTTCTTATTGATCAATTTTAGATATGTCTATAGATTTTATTGTCTTTTGATCAAGTGTAAATATGTTAAGAGTAGGTGACTCTTGTTCCTTGGTAATGATAACAAGATTATGAGACTCTTGTATTGGATGAAGATCATTTAAATTTCCTTTAGGAGTAAGCATATCATGGGTAGATTTATGTGAACTTGGTATATTGACGTGTTCTTCTTTTGGAAAACCTTGGATGCCTTGGAAGATATTTGCCAATTCATTGTGGTATTTTGATGATAGGGATTCTTGATCTTGAATTTGTGTGGTATAATATTTGATATGATTTAGATCACATTCTTTACATGGATCAATTTAAAAGAAGGGATTGCCTATAAAGGATCCTTGGATTTCCTAAAAATGTGGACATATGTGTAATGACTCCTAACTTAGATTTTCTGCATTGGGTATAAGCGTTGGAATAAGAGTCTCTTGATCATAAATATGTACTGACATGAGGTTGGATGATTTCAATATATCTTGGAATAGATCATCGCTAGACTTTGGTGATTGAATTTGATCATACTTGGGATTAAATTCTTGATGTATGTCCTCTTGCTCACTGGATGATGTAGAGACATTGTCAATGTGATCACTGATAGATATCTCTTGATCATTGTTTTCAATATTTTGAGTTTGAGACATTTTAGATGTTGTCATTATTAGATGGCCCTTGAATTTAATCTTCAATAGCTATTTCTCTTTGATCAATGAGGTCTTGGATGAGATTTTTAAGTATAACACATTTTGATGTATCATGACCTTTTACTCCATGGTATTTACAATAGATCTTGTCATTGTACCATGGGTGTTTGATGACAGGTTCACCACTTCATGGTGCTTTTGGAAGTGTGATAAGTTTGGCATTGACTAGATGGTTTAACACACCCTCAATTGGCTCCCCTAAAGGAGTGTGCTCACATTTAGTAGTATGTTTTGATTGTAAGGTTGGTTGTGGTGAAGGCGTGGACCCTTGATAACCATGTTGTGTATAAGGAGGGTTAAGTCCCTTTTCTGTGTTGTAGGTACCTTGAGGGTGATGTGCACCTTGATATTGAACTTGAGAGATCCTTTGATCTTGACTTTAAGGTGTGCCTTGATATTACAAAACTCCTTGATACTATGTTTGAGTTACATATTGTTGTTGTGGAACTTCTTGATACTGTGATTGAGGTACATTATGATATTGCACTTGAGGTACACCTTGGTGTTGCAAAAATTCTTGATACTGCTGATATTGGAAGTGTTGATGTGGATGTTGAGGTTTTTGAGGATCATCTAGATGTTGTTGATATTGTGACTCACTCTTTTGATGGTTTCCAAAGCTTTGTTGATAATTTTTTCCAATTCTATTTTCAATTGAATTTAGGGAAAGTTGATGTTGTAGATTTTGATGGTGATTTTTGAGACCCTTGATGTTGTTGTGACCCTGGATAAGGTGATTTAGGTAATAGATTGATGTTGAATTTTTTTTGGAGATGTTATTGTTGCATGTTTAGGATGTCCTGATGCTCAATACATTGTCATAAGGTCACTTGGTTTACATCCCCATGGTTTACTTCCATTGTTTGTGGTTTTTGCTGGGGGTATACTAGTACTATATTTTTCTGCTTCCATTTTTCTTCTATGTTGTGAACGTGTGGTTGTCTACTTTTTGATAGTTGGAATATGCATTTTCATTTAAATATTTTTCTCTTGCTAGAGATCATGAAGGATGTATGTCTATTTCCATGCAAGAGGTGGTAACATGGGTCTTTTGACTGATAAATATACTTTCCCTTCCTCTTTGTCTAAGATTTGTGCTATGTTTCTCCAATGGTTGGGTGTTTCATTCTTCTCAAATATGAAGGTTCCTAAAATTGCTAATGATATCATTTTATTCCCCTTCAGTGTGTGTGAGACTAGGTTGTAGGATTAGTTCTACAAGATTTGGTTGTTTACCAGAGCAGTCAATCACTAGATGGTCATAAAGTATGATGGTTTTTGAGATGGTTTCTATGAAGCTCAAGACCCTAGAGTTTGAGAGTTGTTTTGGAATGGTGCTAATTTTTAGAAATCAAAATGTTGAAGGACTAGGGTCAATATTTCACTCCCTCATCTAGAGGACATGTTGCGAAAAAGTTGACTTGAACTATCTATGAGTCCCAAGTAACTATTGATATCATAGATGTCTAGGTGAAGGAATGATCCCAATGGTTTGTTTGATTTTGATTTCTAACAAGTAGGAAAATAATGGATGAAGGACTATGCAACTTATCTGGTTTTCCAATTATTTTGTTCAAACAAGGATCTTGTAAACAACTTTGGTTTAGTTTTTTCAATTGTCAGTAGGATAAAGCAATAGCATTCGTTTATGAGAAAATGCACAAGACTACAAGAAAAAGTGGCCAAATTTATTAAGTGCAACCAAGAATGTGTCAAGTGCTCAGGTTTTGGAGAAGCACATACGAGATAGAATGTCAAGTTCAACTACTATGTGTTTCTATCAAATGCAATGCTTACTCAGGAAAAAGCAAGCTTCTTTAGGGAAATGCAAGCATCTTGGAAGCAAGTGTGCCAGTTTCTCAAAAGAAAATGCAAGGAAATAAAGGCAAGTGCATGGGTCCTACAACAAGTGCTTAGTTTCTATCAAATGCAATTGATTTTCATCAGCGACGTTTTTGAAATGAAGAGAAAATGCAATGGAATTTTGGTAACTTCTAAAAAAAGGTGACAATTGCTCTAGAATTTTGTGCAAAGGCGGTCTTCGTGTGTTTTGTTTCTAGTTTGAACAATATTTCCCTATTTTTTTTCAAGTTTAAGTTGGTGTCTTCCTCAATTTATCTATGTTTATAGTATGGCAAGTGATACAAAAACACTTGGACTAACTCAAAAAGCATGGACTTGTGTGACCTTCACATATATAGCTTAAGTTATGAAATCATGACACCCAAGCCATAGTCCAAAAATGTTTACTTTGATCAATGTTGTCTGAAATAAAAGCCTAAATATTCAGAAATATTTAAGGAAAATCCTTTCAAGGATTGAAAATATAGGGCTTGTTTTAAAATTATACATTGATTCAAAGGTTTTGTGGTTTAACCATCATGTTCAGTGTTTTGTTTGGATGTGTTATTTTTAAACCAAGCATAGAGTTTTATGTCAAGATTATTTTTTAATGTATTTGAAAATTTTAACATAAACAAGCATTTACAACCCTAGTGGATCTAGAAGCCATTCTTTTAGGTAAGCTTGCCTCATGCTCCAAAGAGATGATTTTACATGCAAATTATGGTGTAGGCCTATTTTCGGACTTGGCAAGTAACTTCTCGTAAGTAAATTTTCATGCACCACTTTCAAAGAATGTTTTTTTTATAAAGCGGTAGACTCTAAAACAATTTGGCTCTTAGTAATGTTCTGGGGATATCATTTTTAGGCCCCTATACATGCGACATTTTGTTCACTTAAGAACCTCCTAGCTCTTGTAGGTTTTTACACATCATGAGGATACTGAGGGAGAATGCATCATCATAGGCCAACAACACTCGGTGGGATGATGAAATTTCCTCACACACAAAAAATATTTATATAGCGGTCCAAAATGAAAATACCACTTGGGTCACCTATGAGTTCTTTAGTGTAGGATGTGTCTCAATAGGCAAGCCCTCTAAAAATGCATGCTTGAAAATTAAGGTGCAAAGCTCAAGATGTTTTCACTCACCTAAGATCGCCAAAAGGTGCAAGGGGAGAAGACAACCATCTAGCTTCCCAATCATTGAATGCACAACATACACTTCATAGTAGGGTATGTGCAGGATCATCATAGAAAAAAAGGCCCTTAAGTGGCAATAAATTCAGAAAAATCGGAGTTAGGCAACTTGACGTAAAAAATTGAATAAGTTATCTATATTATTTCAAAAATATGTAAGAATAGAATCTATAGAAAATTGAATGTAGTTTCTAAACTACTAGGTTTATTTACAAAATAAAAAAGTCTATTTGGTGAAAATTTGAAATTTCAATGAAGTAGTACTTAAATTTCAGGGAAAAAATAAGAAGTAGGTGTTTGTCTAACCACCCTAACCACATTAAAATGATAATATTTTTTTATAAAATTTTAGATATAAGTAGAGGACCCATGTCCCGATGTGATGCACATTTTTTTTTAATTTGTTTCCAAGTAAATAATTAATTATGATTTTTTTATTACAAAGTTTAAAAAATATAAAAACTCGTATATCTGACCACCTTAACTTGGTTGAAAATTCATGAAATTCAATTTTTTTTTTTTTAATCCTATAGTATGTTGAGCATAGAACGTGACACATGTTTTAGATTCAAAAAATGTGATACCGTTTGAAAGCTATAGATGTTTTTCAATCGGCCGATCAATCAGGACTTTAGTCATAATTAAAATAGAAAATGAATAATAATTATTTATTAAATTCAAAGTAAAGCATAATTTATATGGTGGAAAGCTGAGAATATCCTTTATAAACCCTTTTCATTTCATCGATTTTGGGTAAAAAAAAGGTCATCAGCCATATGGGTCATCATATCACTTAGATATCGCCACTTTTTGGCCCATCATGATCCTACACATACCCAACAGTATGATTTTTTTTAAGCACCTCGAGTGATGCTATCCCCAAAATATGTGAATAAAACATAACAACTTGTTTTTTTAGATTGCACCATTATGAAGTATTCGAGATATCTTTCACTTAAGATAGAAATGGTGCAAGACATAAATAATAATTTGTTCATTTTTAAGCCCAAACTGAGTGTTTCCAAGAATTCAATCTTGGTCTTTAACTTGGTCAGAAAAATTAAAAATGAGTGCACGTCAACAAAAATAAATCATTTTTATGTTTTCTATTTTTATGCACAAAAATCAAAGTTCCTAATTATGAAAACCTGGAAAGAGTTCATTTTTAGAGCACCTTAATTGAAATTTTTTGTTCTTTTTAAAGCACCAAATAAAAAATTCCAAACTTAGAAAAACTTTGAAATGGTTTATTTTTAAGAGCACCAAAATGAAAGATTCATTTGTGTTGTTCTTTTTAAAGCACCAAATAAGAGTTCCTATTTTAAGAAAGCTTGAAATGGTTTAATTTTTAATAGCACCAAAATGAAGTGTGCATTTTTCTTGTTCTTTTAAATAACCAAATAAAAATTCCTATTTTAAGAAATCTTGAAATAGTTCATTTAAGATCACTAAAAACAAATTTTATTGGTTCTTTTTATGCACCAAAACAAATATTTCTAACTTAACAAAAAAAAATTGTGAATTTGGAGTGCTTTGACCATTCGTCTTCCCTATAGAAAACATGTTAGTGTTTCTCAAACCCTGCATACAAACATGTTAGAACCTGTCACAAATTCAAAAAGAGGCATTCATTAAAAAACAATTAGTTACAAATGTGCAGATCTTAGACATAGGTTTGTCAAAATAAATGCTCAGAAATTAGAGTCAGATGCTTCCTTTTTTGGCAACACAAGGGAAAACAACTGAGAGGGTTGAATCAGTTGTCACAAAAATTACACTTTTTAAACTTATTCTCAGATTTGATAATTAAACATGAAAGCTTAAACCATCAACACATCAGAAACACACATAACACTAAGTTTTTTACGTGGAAACCCTATTAGGGGAAAAACCACAGTGGAGATTAGTCCACAAGTTTATATTCTATTAAAGGTATAGAAAATGAGGAAAGTACATGTATTTAGGCACAATTCCTCGAGCTAACTGCTCAAATACAAAAAGGATTACTGCCCAAGGAAGACACACAATCTTATAGTCACATTCAGATTACATCCATATGAAAGATCTTGAATTGAGAAAATAACATCTACTAATGCCTGATTACAATTTTGGTTAAGCACATGAATAATTTCACACTTTAATTCTTCCTTCAAATGATCTAAACTTTATTCACACACAACACTCACACTTTGCATACTTCGCATCACACCCACATCTCACATACATCAAATGGTATAAACAATCGGTTATATATATCCGCATCAAAGGATAATATCAACTACATGTCAACTCAACAAAATATAGAATGTGTACAAAGTTCAGCCCAAATCAATAAACAATTATTAATGCAAATCAACCAAAGTCAGCCGCAACATAGAAAAGACCCAAAATAATATCCTCAAACATGAAACACCTCCAAATATTATTCCTTGAAGATCCACAACATGCTACAATCACCCTGCCGACCATGAACATGAAAAACATGAACACACAAGAGAAAATAGCCATTCATGAGGATAATGATCAATGTGAACCAACAACATAGATAGAGAACAATCTAGAAACATCCGCAAACATCATGAAACATTCACAACAACTCAAATTACTAGAATCACATTATCTTGTTTTAGGAACATCAACTATAGAAATAGAATAACTATCGGAACACAAAAACTCATAACTTGATCAAATCTTCATGAAAACCTCTAAAGCTTTCGGTGGATAAACTAGATATACTTGACAAAAAACCCTTTAATATACTTCTCATCCTCAATAAACTGAACTATCCAACATACTGATCTTCATTGCTTTACAAATAACCTGCAACATATTTTATTTCAATTTTCTCAATATCCTCAACATATACAGTCTTAAAGACATTAATGCTAATAGTGTTGACATCAATGATAACCACATATCAAAAATATATAAAAATATCTAACAATCTCTCCCCCTTTGGCATTGATGGAAATGCATGATGTGAAAAAAACCATCAATGCAACTTTATCTTTGCACTTTCTCCCCCTTAGATTTTGACTCTTCTCCCCAGATAATTCACAAGTTTCCCATGAATCTTCACCCCCTTTGACATAATGAGAAAGGTATACATTACATTTCTCTAAACAAGCTCTGAACCATATTTCTAAACATTTGACTACCCCCCCTAAGTAGCGACCACTACAACATCAATCTAAATCTCAAGATATGACTATGAAATGCACAGACTGATGCAAGTTATTGCATCTTAATTCTAATTAGGAGGGGTAATCACCCCTAGATTCCCTCTGAGATACTCAAAAGTATCCTTAGGCAAGGCCTTGGTAAAGATATCTATGATTTGTTCCTTAGTAGGCACATACTCCAAGCTGACTTCCTTCTCACTCACTTTGTCTCTCAAAAAGTGAAACTTGGTAGATATATGCTTGGTTTTGGAATGTAGCACTAGATTCTTAGAAATGTTAATAACACTTGAATTATCACAGAATATAATAGTAGGTTCATCATACACAACTATGATATATTTCAACATCTGTTTCATCCACAATAATTGAGTACAATTGTTAGGAACAACAATGTATTCAACCTCTATAGTAGATAAAGAAATGGCATTCCACTTCTTAGTTATCCATGAAATCAACTTCTTTCCCAAAAGAAATGCACCACCACTAGTACTCTTTCTGTCATTCACATCTCCTTCCTAATTAGCATCAATAAAATCATTCAAAGTAAGGTCATCCTCTTTAGGATACCATATACCAAAATCAACTATCCCCTTCAAGTACCTAAAAATCCTTTTCACAGAAGTCACATGAGATTATTTAGGATCAACTTGAAATCTTACAACAATGCAGACAACATTCATGATATCAGGTCTAGTTTGAGTTAAATAAAGAAATCCACCAATCATGGATTTATATCTAGTCTTATTTTCTTTAGGAGAATCATCATTTGTTGTCAACTTACATTTGGTCACCATGGGTGTACCAACTGAACTTGAAACTTCCATACCAAACTTCTTTAGCAATTCTTTGACATACTTGGTCTGAGATATAAAAATTCCTTTATCTAATTGAGTAATTTGCAATCCCAGAAAGAATTTCATTCCTCCAATCATAGAAATTTCAAACTCAATTTTCATCTCATTAGAAAACTTCATGCACAAACTATTATCTCCTCTAAAAATGATATAATCAAAAAGGATTTCAACAATCAAATATTTATCATGATCAATCTTGATATACAAATTACTATTAGCAGTACCTTTATTAAATCCAAGCTTCAACAAATACTTGTCCAATCTGGCATACCATGCTCTTGGGGCTTTCTTAAGTATATACAATGCTTTCTTCAACTGAAAAACCATATCTCCCTGATCAGTCAATTGAAATCCATTAGGTTGCTCAATATACACCTCTTCATTTAGTTCACCATTAAGAAATGCTGTCTTGAAATCCATCTGATAAACCTTGAAGTTTTTGTAAGCAATATAAGCAAGAAATAATCTCATGGCTTCAATTCTAGCAACAAGAGAAAATTTTTCTTCAAAGTCAATTCCTTCCATCTAAGAACATCCTTTACATACCAGTCTTGCTTTGTTTATGATAATTTCACCTTGTTCATTCAGTTTAATCTGAAAAATCCATTTAACTCTAGTTACATTTTTGTCCTTAGGTCTAGGTGTAGACACATAAAAATGACCTAGACCCATAGGCTCTTCTTCTAACCCTAATTAGGACATTTTAATTAGGTCCCTAACTCATGTCCAATTATTAATTAGATAATTATTAATTATTTAATCAATTCATGTCCCTTTTTATTCTTCTTGATTATTAAATAAATAAATTTTATTTATTTATCTAATGCGTCACCAATCTAAAGTCCTCTTGTAATTAAATAAATTTCTTAATTTATTTATTTAATTATGTCACTAATTAAGTCCTCTTCTTCCTAAAATTAAATAAATTCTTATTTATTTAATCCACCTTCCACTATAATTAAATAATTATATTTAATTATCTAATTATTCATTAGCCTCTTCTCTCCTAAATTAAATAAATTTTATTTATTTAATTTGGTCCACTTTCCTAAAATTTGAATTAAATTATTATATTTAATTTAAAAGGTTCTATTTGTTACATTCCTCTAAATTAAATAATATCTTTATTATTTAATTCTCACCTAAATTAAATAACCTTTATTATTTAATTTCTTCTAAATCTTATTTATTTAAAATAAGTCCCACACCTAAATTAAATAATTTTATTATTTAATTTCTCCTCTTTTATTGTGCTCATTTTAAATAAATATTATTTATTTAAAATAAGTCCCATTTAAATTCCCTTCTTTAGTAAATAATTTAATTTAAATTATTTACTATCACATGACCCCACCCTTTTGAATTAAAATAGTTTTTTAATTCGAAAAGTCAACATCTCCTCTTAAATCAAATAATTTTAAATTATTATTTGATTCCCCAACGACTCCGTTTTCTGTGCTCGAAATCTTTTGTCACATGTCTTGTTAGCCATTGATTTGATTTTCTAAAAATCAATCTTGACCCTTTATTTCAAATCTGACCTAATGTTGCCCTAACCCTAATTGTGGGTTGTTATATGGAATCTTGTCCATTGATTCTAGGGCACTTATTGACTTTCAATCTTGGCCATTCACACAAAATTGCATATTCTATAAAAGAGCAATTATGGTCACATCTTGCATCTCTTATCTCTTGCATTTTAGATAATCTTACATTTTCATTGTTCATCTCTTGCATTTTTCATAATTTTAGCATTGTTACTTTCATTTTGTCATAGCATATTCAGATTTCATTTGATATAACTTAGACATTGTAGATGCTTACTAGTTGTAGTAGGACATAGTATTGCATGTAGTTGTCAAATCATTCAATATTTGCTTAGGGCTTGTCATTTCTATTGGCTTGCTCTTCTTAAATCTGAGGTCAAACAATTTATTTCTAGCAAATTAAGAAGGTGTAATGGAGGTTAGTCATGGAGGATGAAGACAATCTATGAGATTTTTCATCTATTCCTTTGCACTTCATTATCACTTTGGGTTTTATGTTCTACATATGATATTGCTAACCCTAGAAAAATTCCCATTGTTACACTAGGAACAAGAGTCCATGTATCATTCTTCTCAATTTTCTACAATTCTTCTTTCATTTCTTCCATCCAATGTTCATCTTTGCATGCTTCATTGAAATTGTTAGGCCCAATCTTTGAAATCAAATAGTGCTCTTATGCAATTCTTCTCCTAGTCTGAACACCTTTGTTTTTATCACCTATAATTTGATCTTTTGAATGATTTAGTATTAAATACCTTGGGGTCTTAGGCTCTTAAAATTCAGCCTCTTGCGATCTCACTTTTTTTCGTATACTACTTCCTTCCTCTTGGCTTTCCTGATTCACTGGAATGATCTGCACTTGATTCTGAGGCTGAACTGAACTGACATTTTGATCATCTGAATCATATCCATAGGTTTCAGATGGTCTAACTGTGTCTTCATCAACCTTTACATTATCACTTTCAACTACTTTCCTCAATCTCTCATTGTAGCACTGCCATGCTTTAATTTTAGTAGAATAACCAAGAAATATTCCTTCATCACTTCTAGCATAAAAATTTCCTATATCTTCATCTCTTTTGATATAGAATTTACTCCCAATCTTTTTGAAGTATCCAATAGTAGGCTTATGACCAAACAATAGCTCAAAAGGGGTCTTACTAGCATCTCCTTGGACATGTACCCTATTGAGAGTATAAAAAAAACTACTCACAACTTCTCTCTAGTAGATATGAGGAACATTTCCTTCCAACATCATAATCCTAGCAACATCTAGAATTGTCCTATTCTTTCTTTCTATAACTCCATTTTGCTGAGGGGTTTGCAGGGCAGATAACTATCTCTTTATTCCATGTTCTTCACAAAAAGAATTAAACTCATCATAATCAAATTCACCACCTCTATCTGTATACACCTAAAAATGGTCTGGATAATCTAATTAATTAAATACGATTTATTTGATTAATTAACCTTTTATTCTTCTACTATTAAATAAATAGAAATATTTATTTACATAGTTCACTTTTAATTCTTCTATCTTAATTATTTTATTTTTTCCTAATTAAAATAAAATAAAAAATACTTTGTTTCTATTTTATTATCATTATTATTTTCTTCTATTAAATACCACACTTCTTCCATATTTATTTAATAAACATAGACTTCTAAAGATTGTTTTATTAAATTAAATATTTTCTCTTTTCCTAAAATGAATAAATCCAAATATTCAATTAAATCTAAATATTCAATTCTTCAACTAATCATTTCTACCTACCAAATTAGATATGATATGTCTAATTTAATGCATCTCAACCTTCACGGGAAAATTTGGAGACAGATTAAAGATAAATTTACAGGAAAATCCTTCATCTTCTTCCATAGATTTTTCCTATCATTTGGCTAAATGTTTTTGTGGGGAGGAACAATCTCCATAATCTTCTGAGGTTCCTTCATCCTTCACCATTGAATCCTCAAGATTGAATCTAGAGCTTTGCCTTGGTTCCCCTTTACAAATCTGCTATCGGGAATCTATAAATACAACCTCTCTCTAGAGGAAAAGGATCCCAACTTTGTGCAAGCTTACTTTGTAGAAATAACATTAAAGCAATCGAGAATTTGAGCAATAACAATAAAAAATAATTTTAGAGTAGCAATCATAATCACAAATTTTCATTTAGTTGTATCTTAGTTTACAATAGTTTCTTTTATCATTTTCATGTCAATTTCAGTTACAGTATCATCACCATATCATTTAGCAATCATCATATAGGATTAGATTCCTATATTTAGCAACATCTCATTCTCTGGATTGAGATTTTAACAGTCACAATGCTTGCCAAATCTGAGAGCCTTGTGATTTAATAATCCTTGCAGATAGAGAGAAATATGATGCTTTTTAGGAGTTTAATTGTTTTAATTAGATTAATGCTTGTTAATTATCTTGATATAATGTCTTATTCCGAAGTGTTTAGTCATTTTAGTTATTTTACTTATTCCACACTTACATTTTGGCACCCACCGTGGGGCACAATAACCCCATTTTTAACATTTATTTCTGAAAAGTGTTCTTGTAGGATTTTGACATATTTGTTTTAGTGCAATCGAGAGATCTTACGAAACATATGACATATACTCTAGCACGTTCACGAAATGTTTTGACGCATTAGAAAACTATTCTAGCACGTTCAACAACTGTTTTGCCGCATCAAATTTTTTGTGTCACCAGCAAGGGGGTTTTTCTTTTGGTGCATAGACCTATTGTTTGCATCTAAATTAATTAAACAAAATTGTTTGAACTCCATGTTTTCTATGATTCAAAAGAAATAAGCCTATGCTCTCCCCTTAACTGGGTGATCAAAATGCTAGAGTTTCTATTCCTTCTTTATTAAATCCTTTAGAAGGCCTACCATAGTGGGAAAAAGTACTCACCCTACAAGAACGACCTAAGTGGGAACAACCAATGCCAGGTTTCCAACCCACTATAATTGAAAGTGAATTTGGGGAAACCCATAATTCAATGGAAGTGTACAAGATAACCATCCCCAAAATATTTGTTCTAAAGATTGGGAGGTCTCCTGAGGGAGTTTATCAATTTTTTGCTCTGAACGGATACCCTATTTACAAACTTTAGAGTAGAATCCAACTATGTCATTTTCTAAACACTTTTTATATCACAGTGCAAGGGGAGGGAAGTTTCTACACCCAAGACACTCACCATATAACTATTAGAGACCCTGGCCAAAAGTGAAGGATTCAAATTTGGTTAAGACTCAGGAAAGGAAAAAACATGGGTACCCTCTAGGGGGTGACAAGGCTATGTGAGTTGACATAGTTGCAAGCTATGGGCTATGATATTCTAAGTGACCTATTTGAGATAGAAAAGTGCTTGAACTATATGTATTTGTGTCAAAACCAATGGAAATTGAAATAATTGGACCAGATTCTAGAACACTCACTACATGTTTAATGCATGGAATGTGAAACAAACTATTTACAATATGGATTTATTGTGTAAGGTTATTTTCAAAGGTATCAACTCACTAGGTTATCAAAATTGAGATTTACAAGAATAACACTTATCCATTGTCTTCACTAGTTAGAAAATTACACCCTAGACTTAATCATCTTACTGAGAAAAATTAGAACAAACAGGCAAAACTGTGAACATCTTGACAACTTTCAATTTAGCGCATTCACAGTCTATTTTAGCACATAAACCATATATTTTAGCGCATACATAGTCTGTATTAGCACATTGACCACCTAATATAGGAGTATGTGCAAGATCATGATGGGCCAAAAAGTGGCGATATGTAAGTGATATAATGGCCCATGTGGTTGATGACCTTTTTTTTACCCAAAATTGATGAAATGAAAAGGGTTTTTAAAGGAGATTCTTAGCTTTCCACTAATATAAATTATTCCTTACTTTGAATTTAATAAATAATTATTATTCATTTTCTATTTGAATTACGACTAAAGTCCTGATTGATAGGATGATTGAAAAAAATATATAGCTTTCAAAGGGTATCACATTTTTTGAATCTAAAACACGCGTCACATTCTATGCTTCACATACTATAGGATTAAAATAAAAAAATTGAATTTCATGAATTTTTGACCAAGTTAAGGTGGTCAGATGTATGAGTTTTTATATTTTATAAAATTTGTAAAAAAAAAATCATAATTAATTATTTACTTTGAAAAAAAATTACAAAAAAATATGCATCACATTGGGACATGAGTCTTATACTTATATCTAAAATCTTATAAAAAAATATTATCATTTTATTGTGGTTAGGGTGGTCAGACAGACACCTACTTCTTATTTTTCCCCTGAAATTTCAAATTTTCACCAAGTAGTTTATAAAATACATTCAATTTGCAAAAAATTCTATTCTTACATATTTTTGAAATAATATAGTTAAATTATTCAAATTTTTACATCAAGTTGCCTAACTCTGATTTTTCTGAATTTTATTGCCACTTAAGGGCCTATTTTTTCCATGATGATCCTGCACATGCCCATAGCGCACCCATAGTTTGTTCTAGTGCATACAACCACTATTTCAACACATCTATCATATCTTATAGTACATCTATAGAGTTTGTCATCATAATTTACTAGTGTCTTAGTGCATGCATCTACAGTTTTTCTTAGCACATATACCCTGTTTAACAATGCGTTCACCATTTCTTGTAGCACATCTAGAGTATGTTTTAGTGCATTGACTATATGTTATAGCACATCCATAGAAAAAGAAAACAAAGAGCTATTTGGAACAAGTATCATACTGATAACATCAAAAATGGGATCTTTGTTAGAGCAAAAACATTTCCTCAGTCCAAACAGTCTCTTAAACTTGGAAAGATATGATTTACAAGTCAAAATTTATCAAATTAAACCAAGATATTGTAACTTTAAAGTGTCTAAACCATCAAACACTAATTATGTATTATTAGGTCAAGTTTCTTTATCAAGATTTTGTCATCCCAAAATCAAGAAATAAAACAAAATAATCAGATTTTTAGCTTAGTCTCATCAAGAAAATTTATCATTCTATTTGAATTAAGTTAATACCTTGACACTCATCCAAATAAAGAGATCAAAGTTTAGTGAGAAGAACAAACACTTGTATCACAATTTTGGTGAGGTTACAAAGACAAAAACTTAGAGAAAAGGAAATTGAAACATCAAACACCATGGTTGAAGAAAATCTTTCGAGGAGTCTCCACAAAAATGACACGAATGAAATAACCCAAGAGGATATTCAAATAGTGCAACAAGATCGAAATTTCCATAAATTTATGGAAAAAGTCTTAGAACAAGATATGGAAAAATACCTTTTGATGCTAGCTGAACTAGGCACAAAACTTCCAAAAGACTTTGATATCAATTGATTAAAAGAAATGCCTAGAGCAACTGAAAATGAACCACCAAATACACAAAACAAAGATCAAGTGGTTTCGCTAACACATCAAATGCAAAACTTACAACAACTTCAAGATATGCAAAAGGGAACCATGAAAGGGTATGCATTACATGAAATTTTTCCTTATCCTTTTGATCCAAGTGTGGACATGATACCATTTCCTAGACATTCCGAATTCCCTAAATACGACAAGTACAATGGTAAAACAAATTTAATTGACCATGTGAGGGAAGTCAAAACCATTAGCTTATAATTTTCACAAGAGTAAACTTATCTAATGAGGTTATTTCCAAGGAGCTTAGGAGGTAAATGTATGGAATGGTTCTCTAAACTACAACCAGGGATTGAAACTTTTGGAGAACTAGTCAATAGGTTTATCTCAAAATTTTCCTATAATATTCAACATGAGGTAACAATAAAGGAAATTTAAAACATGAAACAAAATAAAGGTGAAGCATTCCTCTCATTTCTACAACGATGGAAAAGGTTGTTTGCTAGATATCCTCGTTCTATACTTGAAGAAGAAAAGATGGAAATATTCATTGACAAATTAACTGATGACATGAGCTATAGGCTTGAACGACAATGCCCACACAATTGAAAAAGTGATTTAAAATGGGCTCAAGATCAAAGAAGATTTGGTAAAAAGAGGGGTGATAAAACATTACAATGAAGAATCAAATAATACAAGTTCCTCAAATCACTATGGCACCAATGATAAACCAAAGTTTTGGCAAAAGAATAAAAATACTGGAAATAATGATGCTACAAATAACACATAAAACGTGAAACCAATATTTAATTTGACATAAAATACTACAAAGACCAATAAAAATAATGACCAAAACATCAATCAAAGTGTCAATCAAAACAACAATTTGAACAATGGAGAATCTAAACCGTAATCATACCAAAGATCACCAAACTGATGAAGATTCACACCATTGGGACAAAAATTAGAATAAAAAATGAGAGAGCTTATTGAAAATGGACTTATCACCTTACTTGAAGAGAGAAAGTGGGAACCAAAGGTAAAACCATCTTGGTGGAATGACACAGAATATTGTAACTTTGACAAGAAAAAAGGACATAAGACAAACGACTATATGCAGCTAACACAACTAGTCCAAGATTTCATTGATAATAAAAAATGTATTCATAGAAGGAAATAAAACCAACAATGATCATACTTAATTTAAGGATCCTTTACCAAATTATGAAAAGGGAGAATCTTCTTCTACAAATGGAAAAGGTAAAAATGTTAACTACGTATATGATGGCACAATATTTTATATTTATGCAGTGGAGAATGATGCTATCACTGACAATCAAGTTGATAACATTGGAACCAATGAAATCATACCATTAGATTTGATCCCAAACATAAACACATCCAACAATCAAATCAATGTCATAAAATTAGGGAAAAGTTTTAATCGATAAACACCGTGTTAAACGTGTCCTAATAGATGGTGGAGCTGGTTTAAAAATTTACACTTTAAAATTGATCCATTCACTAGGTTATTCTAATAATGCTATAGATGACAAAAGGAAAATAACAATAAAATCCTATGATGAAGAAGAGAGATCATCCAAAGGATTGATCGTATTGCCTACTCAAGTAGGACCAATTGTGAAGAATATAGTTTGTCAAGTGCTAGAGAAAGAGTTAACATATAATATACTCTTGGGATGTCCATGGATTCATGAAATGCAAGCAGTGCCTTCAACCTATCATCAGTGTTTAAAATTTCCAGTCAATGGACAAGAAGTGACTATATTAGCTGACTACAACAATCCCCAATATTGTAAAACACTTAAAACAACTCAAGAAACTTTTGTGCCCCATAATAGAGAAGCAAGAACTTCTACTTCATCAAACGGTGAAAATAAACTAAACATTGTATCTAAATGGGTTGATAAAAAGGGGAAATCATAAGACACAAGTGTTGTTGATTCCACTTTATCAGAAAAAGAGGGTCACCTAAATACTCTATCACAAAAATTTCAAGAAAAGGTCCAGTTAACCAGCAAAGGCATGGGAGAATATTACATTGGGCAATCACTATGTTTTTCACAGTTGCTGCAATCTCCAAAATAATATGGGCAACCATCAACAACAACACACCAATCATCACAACCTCTCACAGTTCTAGATGAAATATTTGTAAAAGTAGGTACTCTAGAAGATGAATCAAAATACAAAGCCATTCTCAATTGGATCTACAAAGATGAAGAAGCATCAACACCAATAAATATCAACATAAAGACAAATCAACATAGAAAAGGAAAATCTATCTTAGAGAAAATAGAGTATGAAGGACAAGGTCCTATTGGAAAAAGAAAGGAAGGCATCATAGAACCCATTCAACCTCTCACACTTCAGTCAAAGGACAAAACAAGACTAGGTTATAGAGAGGAAGCGAAACAATAAATGACTCTTAAAGCTATTGAGAGAATCCTTTGAATGAGATATAGTTTTGAAGTAGATTCCAATGAGTATGAGTCAGATCTTTTATCTCAAGTATCATACACAAACATAGAAATTGATGTCATAAAAGAGTATGCACCCACATGTGAGTAGGGACAAAGCTCGGGGGCTAGACCACTTGTATTTGAATAAAAAAATATTAATGATTCAAGTGAGGATGGAAGAACATTGAGTGGGCTAGATGAATTGGAGGAAAGTAATATCATAGACCTCGACATCACTATTGACAACCTTGACAACATAAATATTAGAACCCTCACTGTCGTTAATCTTAGTCAATCTGAGGGCTTTTTACCCTTAGTGCATCTTGAGCTTATTGAATGGGAACCAAGTGAACCTATCAATGTGCCCATATTTGCGAATGATGATTCCATCATAAATTTCCTTTGTTGTGATGAACCTGACAAAAGTTTTAATTGTAAATCTTGTAACACCATGGTTAGTTAGGAGGGTGTTGAATATTGTAGGTGTAAAATTGAAAATAGTAATAATGGATCTAATGGTGAAAACCATTTAATGGCAACATTAGATCTCAAAAAAGTAAATATAAAGAACACATTTGATGGTGAAAACCTCTCAGAGGCATTGAAATATGGGAGATTTGACACCCTTCCAGAGCATTATCACGAAAGATCATCAATACTAGTGGAGGCTACATAGTCTATTAATATTGACACAATAGAAAAAGAAAAGACTTTACATCTAGCAACATCTATGACTAAACAAGAAAATCCAAAATTCGTCAAGTTTTTGAGGACAAAAGCATTAATTTTGCTTGGTCATGTACTCTGATATTGTAGGTTTAGATCTAGATCTTTTAATGCATCATTTATCTCTACCATCTGGGATAAAACTTGTGAAACAAAAACTAAGAAAAATGCATCCACATATCACCTAGATGGTAAAGGCTGAGCTAAAAAATTTGTTAGATGCGGGATTCATCAAGTCTATTGATTATGTTACCGGTATCTAAATCAGAAAATAGTATTAGAATATGCACGCACTTCAAGAGTCTCAATAAGACATGTCCAAAGGATGATTTTACTTTACCAAAAATTGAAATCATCTTGGAATTAACAACAAGACATTCCATGCTATCAATAATGGATGGTTTCTCTGGCTACAACCAAATCAAGATAGCACCAGATGATTAGGAGAAAAAAATATTCATGTGTCCATGGGGAAATTTTTGCTGGAATGTCATGCCCTTTGGATTGAAAAATAAAAGGGCTACATATCAATGAGCAGTGACCACCATCTTCCATGACATGATGCATAATTTTATGGAGGATTATGTGGGTGATATCTTAGCAAATTCATACTCTAGAGAAGGGAATCTAGAGATCTTGGGCAAAATATTTACAAGGCTAGAGAAGTTCAATGTTAGGTTAAATCCCAAGAAATGTGTCTTTGGTGTTACATCACAAAAGCTGCTAGGATACATAGTTTTAGAGAAGGGTATTGAAATGGATCCTGCCAAGGTCAAGGCTATAATGGAAATTCCACCACCAAAGAACACCAATCAACTAAGGTCTCTACAAGGTAGGATATAATCAATAAAGAGGTTTATCTACCAATTAGCAGACAAAAGTAATCCATTTAATCACTTGTTACACAAGAATGTCTCTTTCAAATGGGATGAAAGGTGTGAAACAAATTTCAACCAAATAAAAAAATATCTGATGTCACCACCCATACTCATGCCACCTACATAAGAGAGGCCATTTTTACTATATATTGCAACAAAATACATTTCTTTAGGAGCACTATTAGCACAAGAAGATCTTGAGGGAAATGAACAAGCTATTTACTATATTAGCATGACTCTGAATGGTTATGAAATAAATTACACCTCCATCAAGAAATATTTTTTGGTGGTGGTATTTTCTACCCAAGAATTGTGGCATTACATGATGACTCACATAGTTAGGCTCATGGAAAATATTGATCCATTAAAATATCTACTCAACAAGGTTGCTTTAATAGGAAGACTAGCCAAATGGGTCATGATGTTAAGTGAATTTGATATCCAGTATGTGGATAGGAGAGCCATCAAGGGTCAAGTGATTGTTGATTAGTTATCTGAAGCTCCATTAGCCGATGACCGCCCTATGGCATATGAGTTTCCTGATGAAAACATTCTAAATATAATGACACAACAATGGAGGCTTTATTTTGATGGGTCATACACACAAAGGGGGTTTGGTGTGGGAATCCTATTTGTTACACCTCAGAGACACACCATCCTAAGGACCTATAGACTAATGTTTCCATGTATAAATAATGTAGCTAAATATGAGGTACTAATCATTGGCATCAAGGTAGAAATTGAATGGAAGGTCATAGAGCTACAAGTATATGGGGATTCACAACTAGTCATTTATCAAGTAAATGATGAATATCAAATGAAAGATGTGAAGTTGATGCCATATAAGAAGCCAATTGATGATCTCAAAAATTAATTTGTGGATATCAAGTTTGAACAAATTCCAAGAGCAGAAAATAAAGTTGTAGATGCTATGGAAACAATTGCTTCTCTTTGCAGTTGCCAGAAAAATGTGGTCATTATGATTTTATGGTAGAAAAAGTGTCTAATCCAGCCTATGATAGTCCTGAATCTCAAACCATATGCCATTTAGATGACATTGAATCCTCAATTGATGGAAAGACCCATGCTTACCTAAAATACAATATCATTCCTCTCGATCTTTCTAGAACTAAAATGACTAAAAAATTCTTAATAAGACATTATATCAAGAGAATTAACAAGCATTAATCTAATTAAAACAATAAAACTCCTGAAAGAATCATATTGCTCTCTATCTCCAAATATTTATTAAATCACAAGGCTCTCAGATTTGGTAAGCATTGTGACTGTTAAAATGCCAATGTGGAGAATGAGATGCTACTAAATGCAAGAATCTAATTGTATATGATGGTTGCTAAATGATATGGTAATTATACTATAACTGAAATTGACATGAAAATGATAAAATAAACTACTGTAGACTATGATGTGGCTAAATGAAAAGCCATGATTATGATTGCTACTCTAAAATTATTTTCTATTGTTATTGCTCAAATTCTTGATTTCTTTAATGTTATTTTTACAGAGTAAGATTGCACAAAGTTGGGATCTAGATCCTGTAGAGAGGCTGTATTTATAGATTCTCGATGGCAGATTTGTAAAGGGGTAGCAAGGCAAAGGTTTGGATTCAAACTTGAGAATTCAATGGTGAAGGATGAAGGATCCTGAGAAGATTATGGAGATTGTTCCTCCCCACAAAACAATTTAGCTAGATGATAGGAAGAATCAATGGAAGAAGATGAAGGACTTGCCTACAAATTTGTCTTCAATTTGTCTCCAAATTTTCTTGTGAAGGTTGCAATGCATTAAATTAGACATATCATATCTAATTTGGTAGGTAGATATGATTAGTTGAAGAATCAAATATTTAGATTTAATTGAATACTTGGATTTATTCAATTTAGGAGAAGAGAAAATATTTAATTTAATAAAAAAAAATTAGAAGTCCATGTTTATTAAATAAATATGGAAGAAGTGTGGTATTTAATAGAAGAAAATAATAATGATAGTTAAATAGAAACAAAGTATTAAATTTGTTTGTTTAATTAGGAAGAAATAAAATAATAAAGATAGAAGAATTAAAAGTGAACTATGTAAATAAATATTTTTTATTTATTTAATAGTAGAAGAATAAAAGGTTAATTAATCAAAATAAATCATATTTAATTAATTAGATTATTCAGACCATTTTTAGGTGTATACATTTTGCCCCTCTTTGAAGTGATGTGTTTACACATCGCTTCAAAGAAAATTTTGCTACTGCTACTAGTATTGACGATTTTTTTTTAGATATGCCCCAAACGTTGATTTTGCTATGATGATGGATATATCCCCCCCCAGGAGATAAATTGATGAATTTTTGATTTTTTGGTTTTTTTGGAATTTTTCAAAAAAATTCAAATTTTGTATTTTTTATGATTTTTTAATTTTCAAATGCTCAACATGTTGTAATTTGATTATTTTTATCATTTTATTTGGAGCAACTCAATGATGTATTGAACTAGAGAAGTTAGGAAGGAGAATGATATTGCATTTGCTTGTTGTATGCGAATTATTTATTGTGTAAATTGTCATGAGACGTGCTCTACAAAGTATCACTGATGACATTCTAAATTTATATAGTATAATGATTCAATTCTTGTCTATTTATGCAAGAAATTATTAGGTCAGCTTGGTTTAATTATACCTAGATGCTTGTGTTCACTTGCAATATCAAAAATAATGAAAGTAGTACTCATGTCATCATGGTCTAACTCATACCATCGATGGTTGTACTCAATTTCAAAATTTTAAAGGATCAATGATGATAAAAAGCATGATAAAATAACTATTGAGATGTCAATGCTTGCATATATATTTGCATAATTACATTAGATTGCATTTATAATATTTTTGTATTGTAGAATATTTTGTTCCAAAGATGAGTAACCAATTCATAAACAATGTTAACTTTCCTTATTAAAAAATTCAGTATACTTGGCATTAGCAAAAAAAACACCATTATCATATAGCCTCATAATCATTTCCATTTCATACATTAGAGAAAATTATTATAGCATTTCATTATTCATACATTTCATCAAATAGTTTGTATCCGTCATGTCATTTATTAATTTGTGCATCATATCATAAAATCACATGAGACAAATTATCAAAAACAAATCTCTATATTAGTTGCATATTCATTCATCCATTTATCATATCATAAAGCATATATTAAAACCATTATTATTATCATCATTCATTCATCCATTTCTTATATCATATATCTACATTACTCATCTATCGTGAAAACAACACATCCATAATCATGCATATGGTTACATTATCATGTATTTTGGATATACACATCATCATACATCTATAGATTCATGCAAATAACTACATACATCATGCATCCATACATCATCCTTTTTTACATAATTACTATTTTTAACATCATGGATAAACATCATAAATCATAGCATATCACATGATCATTAAATGCATCCATAACATATCATATAGATCACCACATTACATATAGAAAAGATAAATTAAATGCATCCATCATAAAACCATATAGAACACATATAGATTGATCAATCCACCGCATATCATATAGATCTCAAAATCACAATGTCAAGTATACAATGATGTATGAAATATAAAGAGATATAATATCAAAAATGGCTGTGAATAAAAAAAATGGAGTATACATCATCTCTCGTATATCATGGAATCACATCATGCAACTATGTGGTGTTGCCTCCAGACGGTGCAGGAATCTCCAGACCAATCCCTCTACCACCAGACGTACCAGGGTCTCTTGGATCTCTTGAAAGAGGTTGAGTCACACCCCTGCTAACAGTCCTAGAATGGGTCCTACTTAATCGAGACTGAGTATAACTAACTCTTTGCTCAGAGGGAAATACATCATGGTATCAGCCTCTATAGAACTCTACCTCTCTACCCATAGAGATAACCTCTCTTATATATTTTTCCATAGTGGTCCCATATGCTAATCTTTGTAGCCTCTCTACGGTAGTCTGTGCTTGCATGAAATCCTTCCTAGTTGCATCTTGTTCTATTGTCAAAGTGGAAATATATGCCTGAGAGGCTGCCAAATGTCCCTATACCTACACAAGATCCTGTGCATGATCCTAAGCCTGAGCTAGCATTTGAGTCTGAGTCTGAACTAATAAAACCTATGCCTATACCAACTGCCCCTATAATGTCTATACCTATACCTATAGACTCACAATCTGATTCTGCTGATGCTGAGATGGTACCTCAATATGCACATGTTGCTCATAAGATGCTACTAGTGATCACCTCTTATGAGGCACCATAAAATCTTGCACATCTACAACTGCACTCGAATCACCACCACGTCCTCCATCATCACCACCACCTCCATCATCACTATCATCATCCCCCTCCTCCTCATCACTATCATCTTCCTCATCACCAACACCTCCACCATCATCACCACTGTCATCATCCCCCTCCTCATCATCAATATCCTCCTCAAAAGGTAAGGGCACTGTCTCATCTGGAAAAATAATCCATGGAAAATGATGGAGAGCTAGATACTCTGTATAATCCGCTATGATAGGTTCCTCGGTAATATCTGAATGAATATCCCAAGCTAAAGGCTATAGAGCATGATACTCCTGAACAAAAAAATCATATGAGATATAGGGTCCCCAATCTGGAACATCTATTTGACATTGACCATAATGAGCAACACCTTGGGGCATGCCCTGTAGGATACCAAACTATTTGAGAACCCTCCTGAATAGAAATATATCCAATACCCAATGAGTCTAACCAATTAGTAGCATTGACTGAGAAAGATAAGGTACTTGAATATAATAATCATCCCAATGCCCATAGTCTAGATAAGGTCGCCATGTGATAGCGTCAACATCATCCAACACTCTCCTCCAATGCTCTAACTTACCCAGTCTAGGTTGAGTAAGATGACCTGCATAAATATGTACATATGGCCTCATGGATGGACGTTGTCTCACCATTAATGGACATGTAACAGCTATGTATCCCCACACCCACACTTGTAATAATGTAACCCCTATCAAAAAATTATGACCTTGGAGGTAAACAACTTAATGTAAATCATGATAAATATGGGAAAGCATGCACATCCCCCATGCATATGTAGTACCATGCATAATAATACTCTCCAATGCACAACCCCGACCAATAGAAAGTCACTTTGACCTACGATCAAGACAAAGGAACCCTCCAATAAATCCAACAAGTAATGAAGGTAGGGTCGCATAATTATCTACCATATCACACCATGGAATCTTATACCCACAAATATGATCATCCTAAAAAAATCCACGGAGAGCATCAGTCCCACCCTAGTCTGTAGAATCATATAGTGCAAGGTCACCAACAACAGGAATCCTTAAAATCTACCATACATCCTTAGGAGTGATGGTAATATCGCTAGTAGGAAGGTGAAAGGTATTATGCTCGCTATGCCACCTCTCTACTAAAGCTATTAGGAGACCTCGATTAATCCTAATTTGGGGCATATATAAGAGACAGGGCAAACCAAAACGCATGATCACTGCTATCTCAGGCTGCACTAGCTATGGTATGAAATCAAAATTCCTAGGAAACCGCTCTCGAACCTGTAGGTTCATCAAAGCCTCCTATCATCACAAAATTTTGAAAGTCAATAATCTTTGTCAACTCATCAAACATCAATCAACCTATCAAATCTAAATAGGTTTGGTGAGACTTTGATCAAATCTCATGAGCAACCATCAAATCAACCTCGCCTATCATGAGGTCAATCATTAGTGTTGAAAATCAATGTCTCCTATCATAAGGCTAGTTAATCAAATCAACCTCGCCTATCATGAGGTATATCAATCAGACTATAATTATTCCTCACATATCATGAGGTTAACTGTAATCAATTAATCATCAGACCTCACCTATCATGAGGTTGAACATCATCTACTCTATTGAGATCATCAATCATATCAAACCAATGACTGAAATGATAAAAAATTGACAAAATCAAGGATAAACTTGACAAAATTCATCATTTTGACTTGGATGCACCAAAATAGGGTTTTTATGCACCACAACATTCAATGCGGCATTAAAATGACTCAATGCGCTAAAACAAGTGGTCAAAGCACTAAAACATTCAATGCACCATTTCAATGGGTACATGGGTATGTACACAGGTATGTACTGGAGGTTCATAGGCAACCGAGCGGTTGTGTCGACGAACGTGCTCAAAATAGTGAGTATGGTAATGAATTGGAATTTTTCTCCAAAGCTCAAAATCACTCTCTCTCAAAATTTCAAAAAACTCAATTTCACAAATGAATTCAAATTAACCCCTTTTTAGCTTTTTAAAGAGTAATTGAAAGGTATTTTAATGGGATTTATTTATTTTATTTATAGGAGGATCAATTCATACATCATCATAGGGGCATTTTCGCTATTATTTGTTAGGAGATAAATTATTTCATCAGGAAATCTTTATCAAATCATCATAAAATTATACAAAATAAAAAATTGATTTTTTTTGAGAAATTCCAAAAAAACCAAAAAATCAAAAAATCATCAATTTATCTCCCAAGGGGGAATATATCCATTATCACAACAAAATCAACATTTGGGGCATATCTGAAAACTTTGCATCGATACTAGTAGCAGGATAAAAAAATTCTTTGAAGCAACATTTGCGTAAACACATCACTTCAAAGAGGGGGAAAATGTATACACCTAAAAATGATCTGAATAATCTAATTAATTAAATATGATTTATTTGATTAATTAACCTTTTATTCTTCTACTATTAAATAAATAGACATATTTATTTACATAGTTCACTTTTAATTTTTTATCTTTATTATTTTACTTCTTCCTATTAAATAAATAAATTTAATACTTTGTTTCTATTTAATTATCATTATTATTTTCTTCTATTAAATACCACACTTCTTCCATATTTATTTAATAAACACAAACGTCTAAAGTTTGTTTTATTAAATTAAATATTCTCTTTTCCTAAATTGAATAAATCCAAATATTCAATTAAATCTAAATATTCAATTCTTCAACTAATCATATCTACCTACCAAATTAGATATGATATGTCTAATTTAATACATCTCAACCTTCACGGGAAAATTTAGAGACAAATTGAAGAAAAATTTGTAGGCAAGTACTGCATCTTCTTTCATTGATTCTTCCTATCATCTAGCTAAATGTTTTTGTGGGGAGGAACAATCTCCATAATCTTCTCAGGATCCTTCATCCTTCACCATTGAATCCTAAAGACTGAATCTAGACCTTTGGCTTGCTGCCCCTTTAGAAATCTATTGTCAAGAATCTATAAATACAACCTCTATCTACAGGAAAAGGATCTCAAATTTGTGAAATGTTACTCTATACAAATAACATTAAAGAAATCAAGAATTTGAGCAATAACAATAGAAAATCATTTTAGAATAGCAATCATAATCATGGCTTTTCATTTAGCTGCATCTTAGTTTACAGTAGTTTCTTTTATCATTTTCATGTCAATTTCAGCTATAGTATCATGAACATATCATTTAGCAATCATCATATATGATTATATTCCTACATTTAGCAAAATCTCATTCTCTAGATTGGCATTTTAACAGTCACAATGCTTACCAAATCTGAGAGCCCTGTGATTTAATAAATATTTGGAGATAGAGAGCACTATGATGCTTTCATGAGTTTTATTTTTTTAATTAGATTAATGCTTGTTAATTCTCTTGATATAATGTCTTATTAAGAATTTTTTAGTCATTTTAGTTATTTTACTTATTCCACACTAACACTATCTGATCTCAGACATTTAATTTTTAGACATGTCTTTGTCTCAATCATAGCCTTGAAAATATTAAATTTCTCTAGAGCTTCAAATTTTTCCCTTAGGAAAGTAACCCACATCAGTCTAGAATAATCATCAATGAGTAGCATGAAATACCTGTCTCCTTGTAAAATTCTAATTCTAGTAGGACCACATAAGTCAGTACGCACAAGCTCCAATACTTCATTTGAACAATATTGTTTGCTTCTGAATGAGACTCTAGTTTTCTTCCCTAATTGACATTCCTTGCATATAGTATTATTAGGTTTTATCAATTTACAAAGATCTCTCACAACCTAGGTAAAACTTATTTTGATAATATTGTCAAAGTTTACATGACACAATCTTCTATGCCACAACCAAATTTCATCAACTTTAGCAATCAGACAAATTTTATTATTAGTACTCAGGTGAAAGATATTACCTTTTGTTTTTGTACCAAGTACAATCACATTTCTAAAATTCCCTAATATTTTACACTTTCCATCCTTGAATTGAACATTATATCCCTTGTCAACCATCTATCCAACACTTTAAAGAGTATGCTTCAAACCTTCAACATATAGGACATCATCAGTATTATGCTTACCATCAAAAGAAATGGTTCCTCTACCATGGATTACACTAGCTTTGTCATCACCAAATCTTACATCACCACCATCATAATTTTATAAGCTCTTAAATTTTCTCTTATCACCTATCATGTGATGAGAGCATCCACTGTCAATCACCCATTCATCTTTTTCTTCTACTCGGGCAGCTAGAGCTTTCTCAACATTCATGCAACTAGTAGATTTATTAGGCACAAGATTAATCTCCTTGATATAAATAAATAAAAACTCATCCTGACTTACATTCCATTTATTAGATTCATCTCACACCTTCATCAACAAAAAAAAACACTTTATTTGGAATCTAGGCTTGTTAAATCTTGGCTCAGGAACTCTTTTAGGACACCTTGAGGCAAAGTGACCTATCTCATTGCAAGAAAAACATTTAAGAGGCAATTTCCCTTTATAATTACCTTCTCCTCTAGGTACTCTCTTGAAAAGAAGTGCTTCAAGCTCATCTAGCTTTCTCTTCTTTTTCAATCTCTCTCATTTCTTCTTCATACTTGAACACCTTTCTAGAAGAAATTTCTCTTGGATCATATCTATGCTTATCTTTTCCATAGGTAGTAGCTTTGAATGCAAATTATATCTTTGGAAGAGCATCACCAAACTCACTTAACTCAAAATCAGCAAGCTTACCAATCAACATGTCTCTAGTTACATTTGTCATAGTCTAGACTCCTCAATAGCATGAACTTTGTGTCTGTATGTAAAAGTCAAGGATCTGAGCACTTTAGCAACAATATCTGATTCTTCCAATGTTCCACCAGCATATATGATATTACACACAAGTTCATTCACTCTTTGCATAAAATAAGTAATGTTCTCATCTTTGAACCCATTTTCAATGTTTCATATTTCCCTTTCACACTTTACAACTTAGCAACCTTCACATGTGTTTCACCTTCATACAAGGTTTCCAAATTTTTCTAGATCTCATAAGAATTCTTTAAGTCCATTAAATTTTTCATCTTTGAATCAGTCAAAGCACTCAACAATTCTTCCTTAGCCCTGATATTGTACTTAACATATTTGATCTCATTAAAAGTAGAAGGACCATTATGTGGAATGATATACCTATTCTTTGTAATGTTCCAGTAAGATTCACCAATGCATCTCAAATGAAATTCCAATCGAGTCTTCCATAAGGAATAATTTTTTCCATCAAATCTCAGACTATCCTTCTTGTATGTCACCATCCTAGATCACCTCAAGCTATTAAACTTCTTCCAAGGAACCTACTCTGATACCAATTGTTGGTAACAAAAGGGTAGACAACTGAGAGGGGGGGCGTAAATCAGTTGTCATAGAGATTACACTTTTAAACTTATTCTCAGATTTGATAATTAAACATGAAAGCTTAAACCATCAACACATTATAAACACACATAACACTAAGATTTTTACTTGGAAACCTTGTTAGGGAAAAAACCATGGCGGAAATTAGTCCACAAGTTTATACTCTATTAAAAGTATAGAAAATGGGGAATGCACATGCATTCAAGCACATTGCCTAGAGCTCATTTATCAAATACAGAAAGGCTTATTGCACAAGGAACACACACTATATTATAGTCACATTCAGCTTAAATCCATGTAAAAGATCTTGAACTGAGAAAATAGCATTTGCTAATGCCTGCTTATAATTCTGGTTAATCACATGAAAACTTTCACATTTTTTCCTTTGAATGAGCTGAAATTTATTCACACACAACACTCGTACTTCACATAATTCACATCACAGACACATCTTTCATACATCAAATGGTATAAACAATCGGTTATATATATCCACATGAAAGGATAATATCAACTACATGTCAACCCAAAAAAATATAGAATGTGTACAAACTGTCGGCCCAAATCAATAAACAATTATTAATGCGAATCAACCAAAGTTTGCCACAACATAGTAAAGACCCAAAATAATATCCTTGAACATGAATCACCTCCAAAGATTATTCCTCAAAGATCCACAACATGCTACAATCACCCTATCAACCATGAACACGAAAAATATGAACACACAAGAGAAAATGACCAATCGTGAGCGCTACATACCAATAACATAGATAGAGAATGATCTAGAAACATCCAAATGCATCATGAAACACCACAAAAACATTCACAACTCAGATGACTAGAATCATATTATCTTCTTTCAGGAATACCAACTACAAAAATAAAATAACTATTGGAGCATAGAAAATCATAACTTGATCAAATATTCATTGGAATCTTTGAAAATTTTGGTGGATAAACTAGATATACTTGAAAAAAAACCCTTTAATCCGCAACTTCTCATCCTCAATAAACTGAACTATCCAACATATTGATCTTCATTGCTTTACAAACAACCTGCAACATATTTTATTTCTATTTTCTCAATATCCTTGACATATACAGTCTTAAAGACATTAATGCTAATAGTGTTGACATCAATGACAACCATATATCAACAATATCCAATAATCTCCAACATTCTTATTAGAGAGAAAATGCATAGGTTTAGAGCAAGTGCACCTCTATCATCATTCAAATGCTCAGTTTTAGAGTAAGTGCACCCCTATCAGAATCAAATTCTCAGAAAAATGTCAAATGCACAGTGTTGGAACTATAAAATTTTGAAAAATTTATTAACCCTTCATGACTATTAATCTCCCAAAAAGGTTCATAATATAGACATAAGAACACTCACATAGAATTTTTACCCAAAATCGGTTTTAATTTTGTCATAAAACCCCATAATTTTCATCTAGCATTGAAACATTGACATATGGAAATATCGGCATAAGTTGATGCATGTTTTCATCGATGATAATATACATATCTTCAATATATTAGCGAGACATCAGACGGGTCACACCGATAAAGTTGTACACTAGGAGAATGTGGGTTTGTATTACTTATCAGCCAGACAAAAGGTATCGACATGATGGTGTAAGGTCATATCGAGCTAAGTTACCTTGGGCCGATTGAAGAAAAGTGAAGCCTATCGGGGACACTTTGGTCATCAGAGAGAAATTTCAAAACACTGCCTGAAGCGCTATTGGTCTTGCCGATAAAGCAAAAGGAGAAATCACTTGGTGAGACAAATGAAGTCGGGGAGAATTCAGAAGGTCCTACCGACCCCTCAAGTTACACCAATGAAAACTAAGCTTACGAAGATTAAGGATGTTAGGAAGACGATGCGCGTTGTCTTGCCGAAAAGGAGGCGTATCAGAGAGACATTTCATCATGGGGAGATCTAAGAGATATCGCAACGAATATTATTTTGTCAGAAGACCAAATGGATTGCTATTGGTGACATTAATAAGTAAAGCAAACATCTCGGTGAGATGAAGTACTCTCGGAGTAAGCTAAAGAACCATTGGCCCAATTCATTAAGTCTGAGCGATAGTTGTTTCGAAGAAAATAATGGCGAGATAAAGAGCAAAAGTAAAGAAACTATTAGAGAGACTTATGAAGTCGGGGAAACTGCAAGATGTCTTAGTGGATGGGTGAGCGTTGAATAGGCGGATCATCCAAAGATTTGAAATGTCTTGCTGATATGATCCCTGATGTGACAACGAGAATTTCAAAAAAACTTGCAGCATTCATGTCTCAGTAAAAGCATTAATGGCACCACGAAGTGTAGGAGATTTTGCATATCAAGGTATGATCAATTGAAATCATTGCCTCACATAATTCAATGCGAAAAAGAGCAAGGGAGCCAACAGAGCAATTAAAGCATTCACTTGGCTTGAGTCTGCAAAAAATTTATAGTAAGTTTCTCTTCCTTTAAGAATTCATAAAAATTTGAATTATGGAAGGCACTAGTTCAGGAAAACTAAAGGGAAGAAGACCCGGGGAGGGGAGCCAATCAAAAGTGAAAAAGCAAAAAACTGAATTGCAACTAGAAGGTACTAAAAGGAAGTTGAATCGGGACCTCATAGACTAGTTACCTAGTTCTGGACCTAGAGCTAGGCGTTCTGCACAACTCAAAGTGGAAGTTGTCAAATTGGACAACAAATGCAAATTTATAGGGGATGTTTGGACTCTGGTTCGGGGTTATGAGTTATTCATTTTCCACTATCACAGGAGAAATCATTTTGAACCGGTATGCAATCCATGGAGGCTTAATTTAGGGAAATTTGTATGCCCTAATGTTTTTATTGATGTTGAACTGGTAAAAATGTTGGTTGTACACGATGAATCAAAAAGCAAAGCTATATGTGATTCTTCAGGGAACCCGTTGATACATGTATCCGAGAACGCAATTGCCGAGGTTTTTAGGGTGGAGGGAATATGCAGTGAGAAAGTAGTAAGCGAGGAGCTCGACAGTGAATTCAGAAGGATGGACACCATTTATAAAGGGTGGAGGTTGCCTCTACATAGAATTAGGTGTCATGGCAAGCCTATTCCAATGGAAGACAGTGAGGGGCTACCCTTTCATGTTGATCTTTTCGAACCTTACCTCAAATACACTTACTACTTGGTGGGACAGGTATTAGGGATGGAGGTACCTGAGCATATGGCAGTTGTGCCCATGGTAATTGTTGCAGACACTCAATATCACAATTCCAGATCATTTAACTATTCTGGACATATTTTTAAGGAGCTGGATGCAAGTTTGATGGTGATAAAGAGTGGCGCTTCTTTTCTTTATCTTAGAAATTACTCACTAATGATGCATTTAGTGTTGTACTTTGGAAAAGAGTTGGGTTTATGGCCCCAGGAGTTGAGGATTTCAAAATCTGACAAGGAAGGTAGGCCATTTCCTATTCTATTATGGACTGCTGTTTGGGACAACAGGTTTGCCAATTCAAATTTCTTGCATTTTGAAGAATTCTTTGTAAAGCCCTTGTATAGATTTTTCAACCATCCTTGTGATTTTTCCTCTATCTAAAGAAGTGAAAAGGTTTCTTAGGCCTAGAGATTACAATGAACCAATTAACCATAACTGGGGGGATTGGTTCTATTTAGAGAATGCCACAATGATTAGGGTTTATGGCTTTGAGAACACACCTTTCATTCTACCTAGAACTGTCCCGGATAGACTTGCACACCTAAAAATTGTTAGGAACATGGATTACTCCAGTGTTAGGAACTTAATTTCATATGGGAAACAAGCCTTCATGCCCAACACATTGTGTTTTAGTGATTTCCCTGTATTAGCCAAGGAAGGTTATGATTTGATTTTGGATAAATTGTTGCACTATAACATGAGAAGAGCACTAGTGAGAAAGAACTTTGATCTAGAAGGGTATATCCACTCTACCAAACAAAAAAATTTTTTTAGAGGGTATCATCATGTGCCCTATAAATATGATGACATAATCCAAAACCTGGAGGAAGAGGAAGCTGAAATTGTGATTGAAAAACATAATCAAAGTTGATGGATGCCGAATTGTTATCCTCCATTAACAGGATATCAGAAGCAAACAGGCCACAAAGCTCATCTGGGAAATTTTCAAGAATGAAGACTCAAGGCTATACCTATGTTTCTATAGAAACTGATGTTGAGGAAACCATGGATGTAGATACAAGGCATGAAGACTATAGGTCTTTCATATCTGATGATGAGTTCATAAAGAGCTTGGAGTTTAAGACATTTTTATATAAGCAAAAGGGAAAAGAGATAAGGGGACAGGATGACAATATTACTCTAGGAAATGAGGATCAACTGTCGAAAAGCTTAAAAGATGAAGTAGACAAAGAGATGATTAACATGACCCCTGAAAAGGGAAGGGAGCTTCTAGAAAAGGAAGGTGTTATGATTTTTCCAGGATCAAGATACAACCTTAATGATGAGACATTGATGATTTGGGCCTTATATCCTCATCACAAAAAATCAATTGTTATTGATACTGAAAAGCTATTTTGACATGTCATGACCTTGAAGGTTGGGGAGGTTGATCCTATAGCAACTGCTGATATTGGGATAAATATAAACAAGTTAAATAAAGCTCATATCCAAGCATTGATAAGGGAAAGGGAGATTTATAAAATTGGTAATGAGAGGATATTGAGAGAAAATGAACGCTTGAAAGACTTAGTAGGTGCTATAATAGAACCAACAAGGATGCTCACCAAAGGCGAGAGTTCATAGAAAAGGGACCATTGGGATGGATCAACTACATATTCTCAAGGAAAAATAGATGCACTTGCTGCAATAATCAAAAGAAGACAGGTTGTTCTAACCACTTGGTTAAATAGGCTCCAGGGAAAACATTCACAATTTGTGGATGCAATAAAGGAACACAAGAGGGTGGACAACATAATTCAAGAAAATATTGAGGAATTGGAGCAAAAGGACACTCCTAGTAATGAAGAGATTTAAAATTCCAACCGTATCATGGAAATACACAGGGATTTCTTTGAGGAGTTGCAAGGAGATATGCAGGGATTGATAGAGGCTGCCGAAGATAGATTGACCAAGTTATGTGATGATGAAGGGAAAATGAAAGAAGCGACTACATGGAAAAGTGAGTGCGAAACAATACTCTAAGAGATGTTGAAGGCAACTACTATGGAGGATGTGACATTGGATGAAGCATGTGAGCACAATGAGTGAATGATAATGATGGAGATTGTGATCCAGGATGCGTTGGGGGATGCTGACACACATGAGTGGTAGGATTATGCGAAGCATATGTCTGCAGTCCATTTGTGGCTTAACAAAAATTAGTTAAATGGCGAATTTGTTTAAACTTTTTATGCTTTAGAATTTTTGAAAAGGCACTTCCTTTTGCAAACTAATTTATAAATATTTGTTATTGGATAAATTAAAGAGGATAGAATTAGAATAGGATAGATTGCTGTAAGCATTATATTTTCATAATGATATTCAAGGAGACTATGTTGCACGTATAAATTTTGAAGAAGATAATGAAAGACAGTTAATTTGGTGATTTCATCCTGGTGTCAATTTTTTTTGGGATTCTTGTGGTTATCTGATTGTCTCCAATCTGATGTTTCTTGATTGTTTAAATTGAAGTATCAAGTATATGTTCGATTTATCATTACACATTTGTTTTTTCTGTGTGATTTGGTGCATTGGATTCTTTAAAGAAGAATTAAAATTTATTTAGATCAATTACAGTAATCTGGGAAGGTCATTTGGATCAGTAAGAAGAATCAGATAGTTAAATTTGATATTCTTCCTCAAGTAGGGTCTATCAATTACATTCTTGCATGTTTATACCAGTTGTAAACTCATAGTTATATGCCAAACAATTAGAGGACCTGCTAGATTGAAACCATTCATTAAAGGATTTCATTTGACTCTGTTACCCAATAAGGTACTGGTCTCCCTTATTTTCATTACATTTTTTTTATCCATTTCAATTTGATATCTCTTAGTTAAACATATTAATTCATATACCTTGATATCGTATATACAATTTATATCAATGTAGGATCATATCTTTCCACAATTAGATTGTCATTTGTGGATAGTTAGATCAAGTAGGAAGCATAAATTCAAAATCTGTGTTGCTCATATAGGTGCACCTGCCTAGGTTTAGCAGAGCCCTAAGAGTAGAGGGTTCAACCATATTGGTTGGCCTTGTCAGTTGAGAAAAAATGTAGTGAGAGTGTGGCAACCTCGTGTGGTACATTCAACCATCATTTTTGAGACCCAAAAAATTGGGGACTTGACTAGGGATAAACTAGAGAATTGTCTGGTAGTAGACAACCTTTCCGTATAAAGTCACTAAAGAAACCATAATTGGAATTTGAAAGAAATTGACTCTACTGGGTAAGATAACCACAAAATCTTTTCTCACTTTTAGGAAAAAGTGGGTGGCGACTCTAAATGAACAAAAACATTGAAAATAATACAATAAAATACAAATCAGAAAGGAATCAACCTAGAGTGCAGACCATCATAGTTTCTCACAACATGCAAGGAAGGAGATCTTTGTATAAGGAGGGTGATGGTCCTGATAATAAAGGAAAGTAAAATTACAAGAACAATCAGGGCAAGAAAGTGTTTAACGAATTGGACACAGCAACAAAAAACAAAGCATCAATGTTGTTACTAGAAACACACAATTCAAATGATACACTTGCAAATGAAGAGAACCCATATAAAAATCTCCATACTCCTAAAGGGAGGAGAAATCCTTCCCACCAAATAGACCTTGGGAAAGCTGATGAGCACATGGCTGAGTTTGGAGCTAGAAAAAAGAGAGAATATGAAGATGAACAAGGAGCAACACTCTATGAGGGAGGTCTTGAGTATGATACATTCGAAGAAAATCATGAATTCATGACACAAGTGAAGAAGAGACACAGTGGGAACAAATGAGGCAAAATGCAAAAAGATTAAGGGTAGAGTATGAGCAACAACTTCAAGCAATGGAAGAATTGAGAAAGATGAAGTTACACAAGGCTCAAAACAAAACATCAGTAACTGAATCACCCAAATATACACCCCCCGATAAGAGCAATAATATGAAGCCACCAAGTTCCCCTCAAGCCCACCAAAATCAGCCTAGAAATCAATATAGGAACACTAATGCTCCACCACAACACCAAAATATTCAACCACCCCCTCATCAACAGTATGCACCCCGACAAGGCCCACAAGGCCCACAATATATGGAAAACAACAACCCACTCTACCAACACCAGCATTTTCAAAATCCCCCCCACAATGCACAACTATGATTAGACAATTTGATCTTGTTGGGTTTCAAATCTATCCTTACCCCCTGGATAAAAATTGGAGGAACTTAGTCCCTAAATTCACAGGGAGTAATGCAGTTACAACTGAGGAACATCTGAGAAATTTTAAGGTAGTCATTTAGGACTTAGACATACAGTATGAGGATGTACAAATGAGGCTATTCATGATGTCATTGATTGAGGATGTTAGGGACTGGCTGAATAGTCTACCAACAACATCCATTTATTCCATTCAAGTATTTCATGACCAATTTCTTCAACAATATAGAAATCAATATGCATTAGATTTTGCATTACATGAGTTAGTGACAATTCAAAAACATCAGAATGAGTCAGCCTTTGATTTTAACCAAAGGTTTGTTAAATTACATAATAAAATACCTCAAGCATCCAAGTTGGCTGACCCTGCTACCTTGAGTATCTATTTGAAGGCCTTTGAACCCAAGACAAGATATGAATTAAGAAATAGAGGTCCTACGAATTTGGCTAAGGCCCAAAAGATAGCCTTAACTATTGAGAATAACATAAAAGCTGCAGGGATGTTTTCTAAGAGGGAAAACCCTAGAGTTCCCCAGTATGTTCCCCCAATTAGACAAGAGAACACATATAGGAATGAGAGACCCATGCTGCATGACATGCCTTATAATACCAATTGGAAGGATGGGAAGCCGGTAGGTGATAGGCCAAGGAATAAGGAAACATCAGATCCACTAAAAAGAAAGGGAGCATATATGGTAGATAATAGTCCATGGTGTTTAGTCTGTTATGCACCACATTCCCTAGAAAATTGTGTAACAACTCAATCAATACCGGAGGAAGATACACATGAAGATGATGGTGGTAAAGACCAGAATGTCTACCTAACTTCCCACACTCTTAACCCTTTAGAGCTAGAGTATGCATCTTCAGAGGAGGAGGGATATGAATACAATTCTGATCACCAAAAATACAACATTCACATGGTAGAGTAGCATGTTTTTTTTGACCATGAAGCAAGTGATAATGAGAAAAATCCCCTTGTTGCATCAAGTTAGACTAATAGATGCAATATAAGAAGACCAAGTGAAGAGGAGATTAAAAGATTGACAATTGCAGCAGTGGAAGAAGCCATAAGCAAATATCGTTTGAGAAACAAAACAGTGAATAAAGATGAGGGTATCCCAAGGGGGATATTTATAAAAAATAAAAAGGAATCAAAAGGGAATGATGATAAACAACCAAATAAAAGAGAACATAAAGAACCCCCTAAGGAGGAAAGTGAGAAACCTCCCATTGAAAAGAAAAAGCTAGATCAAACATCAAAAAGGGAAAGGAAGAAAATAAAGGAGAATGCACTGAACCTAAAAGGGAAATCAAAGCTGAAGGTGCATCCTTTGATTTTATACAAGCTCTATCTCAATTGAAAATGTCTGTGCCATTAATTGAAATGATGAAAATCAAAGAATATAGAGAAAGTACCATACAACTAATTTCTAATGGAAATCAAAATATAAGCCCTGGGAACAAAGAGGTCTCAAAGATAAATAATAAAAGGAAGGAGGTGAAAATCCCAGAAGCCTGCCTAATGAACACACCACAAATTGACCCATTTTTTACCACTTTACTAATAAGTGGAAAACTAGTAAGAAATTGCATGATAGACTCGGGTGCTTCTATGAATATCATGCCAATAGGGGTAATGAAGCAGCTTGGTCTATGGATAGATGTGGAGGGAGGTAAAAGCTACACCATGGATAACAAGCCTGTCCTGATTGTGGGAATCATGAAAAACGTGGAAGTCAGGTTGGCAACTTACCCACAAGCCTCTTACACCATTGACATAACTGTAATTGACACACCACCCCAGTTTGGGATGCTTCTATTGAGATAGTGGACTGCTGCAGTGGGAGGCAATGTACAATTTGACTTGTCATATGCCACCATATTAGTGAATGGAGAAGAGGTAAAATTGTATAGAGAACCAAGAGTGAATCAAATTGTTGAATATGCTCCTCAAGAACCACTAAATTATTTTTGTGATGTTGATCTGGGAAGCTTTAGAGTGGAACTATCTCAACTTGAGTTGGAAAGAAAAGATCCAATTGATCAAAATATTTCTGAAAATCAACAAGGAATATGGAAAATGTATTTCGATGGAGCTTGCAGCCAAGAGGGTAATGGAGTTGGTATAGTTTTTATATCTCCTGATGGTTCAACTTATAAATATTTATTTCAATTAGCATTTGAATGTACAAACAATGTACTAGAATATGAAGCTTTGCTGACTGGTCTGAATTTAGCTGTTAAACATAAGATAAAAATCTTAACAGTCTTTGGGGATTCGAAACTAGTTGTATCTCAGATCAGATCAAAATACGTAGTAGAAAATAAAAGACTAAAACAATACAAAAATGCAATATGGGATACAATTGAACTATTTGATGCTTTTTCCATTGATTGGGTGGACATATCAAAGAACATAATGGCAGATTTCTTGGCAAATGTAGCATTAAAACAAGATGATATCACATTAGCAAGATTTTCCCAAGTGGAATTCAAAACAAGACCTGCAGTACCTGACAATGTATATAGTTGGCAGGTTTTCAATGATGACACCGACCTTTTGAAATTCCTTCAGTGTATTGACCAGTATGAGGCTCAAGAAATTGATTTCAATGCCTTTGTGGAAGAAATAAATGGAGAAGAAATAGTGTTTGGAAAGAAGGTCTTGCAACTCAAAACTAATAAATTTCCCAAGGGGTTGGTAGCTTTGGAAAGAGTATATGATGGAGGTGATCGATCCCTTACGAAACAAACACCAGTCAAAAGGGAAGATATTGAAGAAGTAAACTTGAGGACCAAACTATCACCAAGGAAGGTATATATTGGAAAAAATATAAGTCCTACTATCCGAAGAATGCTGATTTCATTGTTAAGAAAATATAAACATGTGTTTGCATGGTCTTATGAAGACCTCAAGGCATATAGGGAGGATTTATTTCAGCATGAAATTCCATTGAAAGTAGATGCAAAGCCATTTAGATAGAAACAAAGGCTGATTAACCCCACTCTGGAACCAAAAATGTAGGAAGAATTGACCAAGCTCAAAGATGGAGGTATTATCAAACCTGTGAGGCACTCAACATGGGTATCAAACCTTGTTCCTGTTAGAAAGAAAAATGGAGATATAAGACTGTGTGTAGATCTCATAAATTTGAATGTAGCATCTCTTAAAGATAACTACCCACTACCTAACATGGAAGCCATATTGCATAAGGTAAGTGGATGTGAGTTAGTATCTATGATGGATGGTTCTTCTGGTTATAACCAAGTTAAGGTCAAGGAATGTGAGCAATATAAAACAACTTTCACAACCCATGGGGAACATATGTATATGTGAGAATGCCTTTTGGTCTCACCAATGCAGGAGCAACCTTTCAAAGGGCTATGGACTTAGCATTTGCTGATCTGATCAATGCTATAATGGTGGTGTATCAAGAAGAACTCATGGATTACTCAAAAAAGGTTGAAGATCATATAGGGAACCTTGAAGAAATATTCATCAAAGCTTTAGAATTTGGCATTAGTTTGAACCCTAAGAAATGTCATTTTTCTGTTACAGAGGGGAAGCTCTTAGGAAATATTTTATCAAAAGAGGGAGTTAGGATAGATCCTGAGAGATTTGAGGCTATAGATAAAGTTCCTATCCCTAAAAATGTGAAAGCCATCCAGTCATTCTTTGGAAAAATTAATTTTGTTAGGAGATTTGTATCTAACTTTGTTGAGATTGTCAAACCCATATAAAAAAATTTAAAGAAAGGGAAAAAGACTGAATGGACCCCATAAGCATTAGAAGCCATTGTATCCATTAAAAGAGCCATTAAATAAGCCCCTGTTATCAAATCTCTTGATTTCACAAAACCTTTTCAGATATTTTCATTTTTCTCCCTACATACAATAGGTGCTGTCATGTTACAAAAAAATGAGGATGGTCATGAGCAACCTGTATCTTTCTTTAGTAAATATTTATAGGGATCAGAATTGAAGTATGACATAATGGAAAAACAAGCCTTTGCACTGGTAAAGGCCACAAAAGCTTTCAGGCCGTATCTTGTTGGAGCCAAAGTAATTGCATATGTCCCTCACATAGCAGTCAAAGACATCTTGACACAATCAGAAGTGACAGGGAAAAGGTGCAAATGGATTAACAAAATTCAATAATTTGATATGGAGATGCAGATTACTAAATTGGTAAGAGGCCAAAGATTGGCTAAATTGATGGCAGAAACAAACATTGAGGAAAATCAAATCTGCAATGTACAAGGAGAAGGAAATGCAATTGCAAGTATTGAACATACACCCTAGTACACATAAATTATGCATTACCTTAGGAATACAAAATGCCCAGAAGGACTCAGTGGTAACTAGAAAAGAACTTTAAAACTTCAGGCTTCTAAATATGTATTTATAGAAGGAGATCTATTCTAGAAAAATAGAGATGGAATGTTGTTGTTATGTTTGGATGAATCAAAGGCTGGTCATGTTCTAAAAGAAATGCATGAAGGAGTCTATGGAGGACATTATTCAACAAAAACAACTGCACATAAAATCCTTAGGGTAGGTTAGTACTGGCCAAAAGTTTTTAATAATTCATTTTTATATGTCAGAAAATGTGAGGCATGCTAAAAGTTCTCAGGGAAAATGAAGTATGAGGGAGCTCTACCACTTAGACCTATGCATGTTGAAGCCCCTTTTCACCAATGAGGGATTGATTTCATTGGGGAAATACAAGAGAAATCAAGTGGAGGACATAGGTGGATACTAGTGGCCACTGATTACTTCACCAAATGGGTGGAGGCAATCCCAACCAAGCAAGCAACGAGTAAAGTTGTGATCAAATTTCTAATGGATAACATTATTACTAGATTCGGTACACCATTGAGGGTGATTATAGATAATGACATGTGTTTTAGGTTTGATGAATTCAAAGAGTTTTGTAAGACATACGGTATCAATGTTTCTTATTCTGCCCCATATCATCCACAAGCTAATGGTCAAGCATAATCTAGCAACAAGAGTCTTTTAAAAATCATAAAAAGGATGCTCGGTAAGAACAAAAAATCTAGGGATTCAAAGTTAAGGTTGGCTAAATGGGCAGATAGAATTACCATCAAAAAAGAAATTGGGAAATCCCCATATGAATTAGTCTATGGAACACAAGCTAGGATGCCTCTGCAAAATCTATTACCAGTGTACAAATTTATCCTTCAAGATGATATAGATGTTCCTAAGCCAATGGAGGAGAGAATGGAGCAACTTGCAGAACTTGATGAAATAAGGAGAATAGCTCAAAACCATAACATGAAACTGCAAGCACAAATGAAATATTTGTTTGACAAAAAACCAAGATGTAGAAAATTTGAAAAGGATGATCTAGTGTTGATGTGGAATGCTAGATTCCAAGAGAAGGGAAAACATGGAAAATTTGAGGCACTATGGTTAGGACCTTTTGTTATTATTGGCAAGCAAGGAGAGGATTCATATTATTTAAAAAATTTGAGTGGTGAAGAGAAGGAGTTGCCTATACATGGGTAATTTCTAAAGATCTTTTTCTCTTAAAAATCACAGAGGATCAAAGGTTTCCAATGCATGGACAACATTTGAAGAAAAAATTCTCATAAAAACTTTCCATGCATAGTAGTATAGGAAGTAAAGGATATAGGAAATTGCTAGTACATGGACAATCCTGGAAATCCTTATTTGATATTTCTCCATGTACAATAGTACAGGATCCATTTTTCCATCTCAACTTTCTCTCATCCGTAATGTTTGGTCTACTCTCCCAGAGATCTACATCCTTGCAATGATCTCACAATCATTAATCCCCAGATGGAGCCACTATTGGAACTGTAAAATTTTGAAAATTTTTATTAACCCTTCATGACTATTAATCTCCCAAAAAGGTTCATAATATAAACATAATAACCCTCACATAGAATTTTGACCCAAAACCGGTTTTAATTTTGTCATAAAACCCCATAATTTTCATCTAGCATTGAAACATTGACATATGAAAATATCGACATAAGTTGATGTAGGTTTTCATCGATGATAATAAACATATCTTCAATATATCGATGAGACATCAGATGGGTCACACTGATAAAGTTGTACACTAGGAGAATGCGAGTTTGTATTACTTATCAACCAGACAAAAGGTATTGACGTGATGGTGTAAGGTCATATTGAGCTAAGTTACCTTGGGCTGATTGAAGAAAAGTGAAGCCTATCGGGGACACTTTGGTCATTGGAGAGAAATTTCAAAACACTATCCGAAGTGCTATTGGTCTTACCGATAAAGCAAAAGGAGAATTCACTCAGTGAGACAAATGATGTCGGGGATAATTTAGAAGGTATTACCGACCCCTTAGGTTACACCAATGAAAACTAAGCTTAGAAAGATAAAGGATGTCAGGAAGACGATGCACGTTGTCTTGCTAAAAAGGAGGTGTATCAAAGAGACATGTCATCGCGGGGAGATCTAAGAGACATCAAAGTGAATATTATTTTTTCAGTAGAATAAATTGCTTGCTCTTGGCTTCATTAATAAGTAAAGCAAACATCTTGGTGAGATGAAGTACTCTCAGAGTAAGGTAAAGAACCATTGGCTTGATTCATTAAGTCTGAGCGATAGTTGTTTAAGAGAAAATCATGGCGATATAAAGAGAAAAAGGAAAGAAACTATTAGAGAGACTTGTGAAGTCAGGGAAACTGCAAGACATCTTAGCAAATGGGTGAACGTTGAATAGGCGGGTTGACCAGAGATTTGAAATGTCTTGCTGATATGAGCCCTGATGTGACAGCGAGAATTTTGAAAAAACTTGCAGCAGTCATGTCTTAGTAAAAACATTAATGGCACCATGAAGCGTAGGATATTTTTCATATCAGAGTATGATCAATTGAAATCATTGCCTCACATAATTCAAAGCGAAAAAGAGCAAGGGGGTCGACAGAGCAATTAAAGCATTCACCTGGCTTGAGTCTGTAAATAAGTTACAGTAAGTTTCTCTTCCTTTAAGAATTTGTAAAAATTTGAACTATGGAAGGCATTGGTTTAGGAAAACTAAAGGGAAGAAGATCCGGGGAGGGGAGCCAATCAAAAGCGAAAAAGAAAAAGACTGAATTACAACTAGAAGGTACTAAAAGGAAGTTGAATCAGGATCTCATAGACCAGTTACCTAGTTCTAGACCTAGAGCTAGGTATTCTGCACAGCTCAAAGTGGAAGTTGACAAATTGGATGACAAATGCAATTTTATAGGGGATGTTTGGACTCCGGTTAGGGGTTATGAGTTATTCATTTTCCACTATCATAGGAGAAATCATTTTGAGCCGGTATGCAATCCATGGAGACTTAATTTAGGGAAATTGGTGTGCCCTAATGTTTTTATTGATGTTGAACTAGTAAAAATGTTGGCTAGACACTATGACCCGAAAAACAAAGCTATATGTGATTCATCAGGGAACCCGTTGATACATGTATCTGAGAATGCAATTGCTGAAGTTTTCAAGATGGAGCGAATATGCAATAAGAAAGTAGTAAGCGAGGAGATCGACAGTGAATTCAGAAGGATGGACACCATTTATAAAGGGTGGAGGTTGCCTCTGCACAAAATTAGGTGTCATGGCAAGCCTATTCCAATGGAAGACAGTAAGGGGCCACCCTTTCATTTTGATCTTTTCAAACCTTATCTCAAATACACTTACTACTCGGTGGGATAGGTATTAGGGATGGAGGTACTTGAGACTATGGTAGTTGTGCCAATGGTAATTGCTGCAGACACTCAGTATCACATTCCAGATCATTTGACTATTTTGCACATATTTTTAAGGAGCTGGATGTAGGTTTGATGGTGATAAAGAGTGGTGCTTCTCTTCTCCATCTAAGAAATTACTCACTACTGATGCACTTAGTGCTATACTTTGGAAAAGAGTTGGGTTTATGGCCCAAGGAGCTTAGGATTTCACAATCTGACAAGGAAGGTAGGCCATTGCCTGTTTAGTTATGGACTGCTATTTAGGATAACAGGTTTTCCAATTCAAATTTCCTGCATTTTGAAGAATTCTTTGTAAAGCCCTTGTATAGATTTTTCAACCATCCTTGTGATTTTTTCTTTATCTGAAGAAGTGAAAAGGTTTCTTAGGCCTAGATATTACAATGAACCAATTAACCATAACTGGGGGGATTGATATTTTTTAGAGAATGCCACAATGATTAGGGTTTATGGCTTTAAGGAAGCACCTTTCATTCTGCCTAGAACTGTCCTGGATAGAATTGCATACCTAGAAATTTTTAGGCAAATGGATTACTCTAGTGTTATGAACTTAAGTTCATATGGGAAATAGGCCTTCATGCCTAGCAAATTGTGTTTTAGTGACTTTAGTGTATTAACCAAGGAAGGTTATGATTTGATTTTGGATAAAGTTTTGTACTATAACATGAGAAGAGCACCAGGGAAAAAGAAATTTGATCTGGATGGGTATATCCACTCTGCCAAACAAAAAAAAAATTTCGGAGGGTATGATCATGTGCCCTATAAATATGATGACATAATAAAAAACCTAGAGTCATGGGAAGCTGAAATTGTGATTGAAAAACATAATTAGGAGTTGATGGATGCTGAATTGTTATCCTCCATTAAAGAGATATCAGAAGCAGACAGGCCACAAAGCTCATCTGGGAAAGTTTCAAGAATGAAGACTCAAGACTATACCTATGTTGCCAGAGAAAATGATGTTGAGGAAACCATGGATGTAGATACAAGGCATGAAGACTATAGGTCTTTCATATCTGATGATGAGTTTATAAAGAGCTTGGAGTTTAAGACATTTTTATATAAGCAAAAGGGAAAAGAGATAAGGGGATAGGTTGACAATGTTACTTTAGGAAATGAGGATCAACTGTTGAAAAGATTAAAAGATGAAGTAGACAAAGAGATGATTAACATGACCCCTGAAAAGGGAAGGGAGCTGCTAGAAAAGGCAGGTGCTATGATTTTTCCAGGATCAAGATACAACCCTGATGATGAGACATTGATGATTTGGGCCTTATATCCTCCTAAAAAAAAAATAGTTGTTATTGATATTGAAAAGGCATTTGGACATGTCATGACCCTAAAGGCTAGGGAGGTTGATCCTGTAGAAACTGCTGTATTGGGATGAATATAGCCAAGTTAAATAAAGCTCAAATCCAAGCATTGATAAGGGAAAGGGAGATGTATAAAACTGGTAATGAGAGGATGTTGAGAGAAAATGAACGCTTGAAAGACTTAGTAGGTGCTATAATAGAACAAAAAGGGATGCTCACGCAAGGTGAGAGTTCATATAAAAGGGACCATTGGGAAGGATCAATTGCATATTCTCAAGGAAAAATAGATGCACTTGCTGCAATAATCAAATAAAGGCAGGTTGTTCTAACCACTTGGTTGAATAGGCTTTGGGGGAAAAAAATTACAATTTGTGGATGCAATAAAGGAACACAGGAGGGTGGACAACAAAATTTAGGAAAAGATTGAGGAATTGGAGCAGAAGGACACTCCTAGTAATGAAGAGATTGAAAATGCCAACTGTATCATGGATAGACACATGGATTTCTTTGAGGAGTTGCAAGGAGATATACAGGGATTGATAGAGGCTGCCAAAGATAGATTGACCAAGTTATGTGATGATGAAGGGAAAATTAAAGAAGGGACTATGTGGAAAAGTGAGTGTGAAACAATACTCCAAGAGATGTTGAAGGCAACCACTATGGAGGATGTGACATTGGATGAAGCATGTGAGCACAATGAGTGAATGATAATGATGGAGATTGTGATCCGCAATGCGTTGGGGGATGATGAAACTCATGTGCACTAGGATTATACAGAGCATATGTCTGTAGTCCATTTGTGGCTTAACAAAAATTAGTTAAATGGAGAATTTGTTAAAACTTCTTATGCTTTAGAATTTTTGAAAAGGCACGTCCTTTGGAAAAATGATGTATAAATATCTGTTATTGGATAAATTAAAGAGGATAGAATTAGAATAGGATAGATCGCTATAAGCATTATATTTTCAGAATGATATTTAAGGAGACTATGTCGCATGTATAAATTTTGAAGAAGATAATGAAAGATAGTTAATTTGGTGATTTCATCCTAGCATCAATTGTTTGTGGGATTCTTGTGATTATTTGATTGTCTCCAATCTAATGTTTCTTGATTGTTTAAATTGAAGTATCAAGTATATGTTCGATTTATTAGTAAACATTTGTTGTTTCTATGTGATTTGGTCCATTTGATTCTTTAAAGAAGAATTAAAATTCCTTTAGATCAATTACAGTAATATGGGAAGGTCATTTGGATCATTAAGAAGAATCAGATAGTTAAATTTGATATTCTGCCTCAAGTAGGGTTTATCAATTACATTCTTACATGTTTATACTAGTTGTAAACTCATAGTTATATGCCAAACAATTAGAGGACCTGCTAGATTTAAACCAATCATTAAAGGCTTTCATTTGACTCCATTACCCAATAAGGCATTGGTCTCCCTTATTTTCATTACATTTGTTTTATCCATTTCAATTTGATCTCTTAATTAAACATATTAATTCATATACCTTGATATTGTATATACAATTTATATCAAAGTAGGATCATATCTATCCAATATTAGATTTTCATTTGTGGATAGTTAGATCAAGTAGGAAGCATAAATTCAAAATCTGTGTTGCTCATATAGGTGCACCTGCCTAGGTTTAGCAGAGCCCTAACAGTAGAGGGTTCAACCATACTGGTTGGCCTTGTGAGTTGACCAAAAATGTAATGAGAGCGTGGAAACCTTTTGTGGTACATTCAACCAATGTTTTTGAGACCCAACACACAATTCTTAGTGTCAGATGTATTGTTTTTAGTGACAAGTGTGTGGTTTTCTTGACTAGAATTTGCAAATTTTTTTGACACAATGCATGAAAGCTTCTCCAAATGTGATTCCAGAACCTCCAACTTCAAAAATGTCTCATAGAAACATTAGTGTAGGGGAGAAGGGTCCCATCGGGCATGCTAGAATGTGTGAGGGGGAAAATCATAGATGCACACAAGATAAATGTTCTTGAAATTAGAATCTAAGCTAGGATCAAGAACACTAATCTAGATTTAATCATACTCTTACGAAATGAAAAAAAAAGATTACCAAGTTCAAGAACATGTGAATGCAATACATAAACAAATGAATTCAATTAAAAAATGGTTACCCATCTCGTATCAGAGTGTGTTTGACTAATGTTGGATTTCTTGTATCATTGTGAAGGCTCCATAGTTCATGTGCCAAATCTTGAAGAAATGATACCTTGGTTGGTTGATCAAAGAAATGTGTTGAAGCTCTAACAATGGTGGCTGTGAATGTCAGTAGTACTTCGTTGTGCAAATGATGTTGACTCTTCGATCCATTTTTTTGAGGAAAGAGGTTTGTTATATAGAAAATGAGATTCAAAACAAGTGATCAAGATTAAACAATGTTGCATCAAGATCGATGGTTGAAAGGTGTTGAAAGGATTTATACATGAGAAGATTGTGCAAGGTAGATTACATAATTTGTGTGATTGAGAAATAGATTGACTAGTCAAGATTTAGATTAATCAATCAATATTTAGATTGATTAGTAAGGATTTAGGTAGATTAGTTAGGAAATTGATGGCTTAGTTAGCAATTTAGATGGCTTAGTCAACAATTGTAATTTGCTCAATCAAAAAGTGGGTGAGGAAAATTGATTAATTTAATTAATTAATTCATTTTTGGAGTTGAATGTGCAAATCAAGTTTGACTTTTGCAAACAAAGTTGCATTAGTTTGATTTGATTTTTTATAATTGTTTTGATTATTCAAATTTTGGAGGGAAAGTGTTGTAATAAAATTATTATGATTTAATAATTTTCAATTAACTTATGGGGATAAGGTGATTTAGTGATGTAATTAAATATTTGGCTTTATTTAACTAATTAGGATGAAAATAAAGTGAGATTAGGACTTCATTAAATAAATGTGATTTATTTAATTTGTTGAAATGATGAAAATGTGAATTAATCAAATAATTTCATTTTATTCAATTAATAACGGAAATAGGTTTTTCAAGTTTTTATTAAATAAATGAAATTAGGGTTTTGGATGTTGTTTTGATGTTAAGCAATATTTTTCAATGTTGTTCAATGTGAAATGTAGTGATGTTTTGACGATAATGTCATTTATAGTGTGTGATAAGTGTTAGGTCAATTTCACATGTCTACAATAAGAAAAAAATTCAATAAAACACTATGAAACAAAATGAAAATGCTAGATATAATAGTTACAAAACTAAATTAAAAAAAAAAAAGATTTTTATTCTTCATAGAATTTTTTTTATGTTATTTACGGTGAGCATCACTTTTAATAAATGGTGTTTACTTCTAAAAACTAGTTTTCAAATGAGATAGAAAAATATATGTAATTTGATTGATTTATTTTTTATAAATATATTTAGAATCTACATATAAAATGCCACAAATCACTAGTTTGCATCATCTTCAAATTCTTCATGGTTTAATAGCTATAGGTGCCTAAAAGTGAAGATTTATTTTAAAAAATTTAGTTCAATGCCTAGTTTGGCCAAAAATTGTAAATGAGTATTGTGGGATCACCCATGCCCAAGGTGGCGTATGAGTCTGAGATCACTAGATCTAGAACACATAACCAAAAACACTAAATTATGATTGGTCATTTATTAAGTGTAAGGCTTATCCTCAGAAAAATGATTTAATAAGGTTTGTGGATGCAAAATAGGACCAATTAAAGCATACAGAAGCCTAAATTTGAAAGGGAGGGCCCAAAAAAGTGTTAAAATGCAAAGGGATAAATTTTACTACACTAAATTTATCCTCCACTTTAGTGAGAGGAGGAACTTAATTCAAAATCATACTAAAGTAGATGAAATCACATCAAGAGGGGTCCAATTCTACTAATGCTAGTGAGATAGGATGACAATGATCAAGAGGAATGATCAAGCCCCAAAGATTGAGATCTTATGAAAAAAAAACATAGGCACAAAAAAAAACACATGTGAATGATGTATGAAGCAGCAACAAGGCACAAACATATAGTGCCAAAGACATAAAGTAGAAAGAAAAATAAAAATAAGGGTGGATCAAGCCTCGATAATCTATCCAACACGATGTGGACCAGGTATAAGTTTTTTGTCCAAAAATAATGTTTACAAGTGGAACATGATGCCCACTATACAAACCAAATGCACGCTCACAAGGGCTAGTGGAACATCAGGCCATCCATTAGGTGAGCCCTCAGAGGAACGTATGCACGTGGTCAGTATGTTCTCATATAGACAAGCAAGTGGCTATGGGAAAGTCATGCTTAAGTTTGGCTCCCATATGCTAACCATACCAAAGCTATTCCTCTTGATAACTTTGATAAGGCACCACACAACAAAAACAACAAGATTCATGAGGAAAGAAAAACTTCGTATGCTAACACTCATGAACAAATAGGATGGCTCCATAGGCAAGAAAAATGTGTTATGCAAGGTGGCCATATAATGGTTGTTTTAAATGAAAAATAGTGTAAGGTATGTTCAAATGAGTTTTTCTTACTTCATGCAAAGTTTTAAATTAGGGAACATTGTGCCTAATATCTCCAAGAGAGGACCAATTGAAGAATGGAAGATTCACAACTTAGGGGATGCAAAGTGTCACATCAAGTCACTAAGAGAAATATAATATGCTAAGACAGATCAAAATCTTGAAGGAAATCACACCCATTGTCACCACAAAGAGAAAAAAGCATTTCAAGAAGTAAGAACACACAATGAAACATGAGTTATAAAATGCAAAAGAATAATGCTAATGTATGCCCGCACTTTAAAGAAATTGCTAAACACTATGTTGTGAGAAATTATTTTAAAGTAGAAAATGATAAATGCTAACAATAAAGAGAACACGAGAGCTAATTTGGAAAGCCCTATTCCAAGTCATATTTTTCCAAATTAAGCTACATTATGAATAAAGAGTGTCACCAAAAAATGTAGCCTTTGACACTTTTCACTCATTTGGACCTTTGCCTATAGATTTTGGACCCTTTTGGACCTCTTTTTACCCCTTTCCTAGCCTTGTGCCAAAGTGTTGTAAGGTGTTGCAATAAAGTTTCACACTTTCCTAGGCTTTTCATCACTAAATCAACCTTTTATTATGCTATAATGACTGCTTAATACACTTGCATGTCCAAATTTAGTGTGTTTTGTGAAACAATCTTGACAAAAAACAATAATTACTTCTTAACCCCCGAAAACCAATCAAATTTTCCTTGGTAGACTAGATCACCACCTTGGGTGACCTAGTTCCATGTGGATTAAAATTAAAAATAAAAAAAAATTTCATTTGGGATTTTATCTCCTAAACCCTAAGGTCGGCCTATGTGGTGTTATTTTGATGAAATTAGGGAAAAAATTATATAAATAAGGGTTTTTCCCCTCTTCTAACCCTAATTCCTCATTATTCACAACTCTCTCACTCACTCTTCACTCCTCATCCATTACCCTTCTCAAGCAAGCTAGGGTTTGCATTCTAGGTCATCAAGACATCTTTGTTGAGGCATCCAAGAGTTGATATCTGCAACAACACAAGATCATTCATCATGGAAATTTATTGAATCTATTATTCCATTTTTCATGCTCTATTATCTTGTCTCTTAATTTGTTTTAATTATCTACAAATGGGTTTGACCAAGGCAAACCTCTATACTCTAACAATCAACATTTCCTTCTCTCTCTTTGTGTGTTTGTAGATCTAGGCATCTTGGAAGCTTGGAAATCATTGAAGAGTGTATTGAAATATTTTTGAAGACACCTCCTTGTTTCCTATGGAATAAAATCTAACAAAATATACCTACAAATCAAGAATCAAAGTTCTAGATCTAGATACCAGAAGAAGTAGAAAGTGCAGACCGAGACCTCCAGATTCCACTTTCAGACTTCTTGAAAGGATGAAAGGGACTAGGTCACCATTAGTGGTGACCTATTCCCACCATAAATTAATTTTATGTTTTTATGTAAATATGAGTACCCTTTTGGGAGAAATGGGTTCTGACAAATTTCTACAAAAAAAGGACTAGGTCGCACAGAATGGCGTAAGTGTCCTAAGTTTCACATCAATTTTTCCAAGATTCCAAACCTTCATGCCATTCCTCTTCAGCCTCTAGGTGCACCTTTTAATTTATATTCATTTATTTAATATTTTTCCAATGTTTTCTTAGGTCATTTAGTTAATGTTTGCATATCATTGTGTGTTTTCTAGCATAATTACATTCTCTAGGTTTTACATCAATAGTTGGATTTTATTTTCCATTTCTAGAATTTAGGCCATCACACACACATAATTTTAAGCCCCTAACCCCCTTTAATGAACTCACCAAGAATCCCTTAGTGCGAAAGAGAGCTATTCTTCCACCTTGCTCCTAGGTGAAAAACCCTAGGAGCCTATTGGGGAATCCTCTTTCCCTAAAGTGCATCACTTTTGGTGGTTAATTCTGGTGAACTTGACCTTCTTACACCCTTACTTTCTTGTTTAGAGTCCTTCTTCATCCTAGAATTAGCTTGCATTGTATATTGCATTAGTGAAAGTGCATATAGGTTGCATCTTTTGCATCTTAAAACATTAAAAAATATTTGAATTTATACATTTGCACATTGGGTTTGCATCACTGAATACAAAAGCCACCTAAGTCAATCCAAAAAATCTGAAAATTCTCAAAAAATTCCGTAGGAGGACTAAGTCGCCACTTTGGCCAACCTAGTCCCTTTAGGCCTCTGAAACTACCCTTTACAGAGTTGAAAACCTTATTTTTATGCTCCTATTTTGTGCAATTATCTATCTGTATCACTAGGTTGTGTTTCTGTAGCTTGTGTTTAATTAAAACTAGCATAAATTAGCTCATTACATGCATTTCTTAGTTTCAATCTTGCATATACTACATTTCTTTTTCAGATTGTTAAATAGTGTAATACAAAAATTACCTTGTTTCCCATCTAAAAATTGAATTTCATTCTCTCTCCTTACATTAAATTTTACTTTTGCATAGATTCTAGTAAATCTACATAGAATTCATGGTATTTGTGGATAACATTCGATTATTTCATTTGCTACATTAATTCCTAGATCATTTAAATCAAATTCCTTAGAAAATAATAAGAACACTTTAACAACATCACATGCATCGACTCACAAACTTAGCAAAAGTAATCCCTTTAGTAGTGATGACTTAGACATGTTAGATGAAACCCTTGATGAATTCATCTCTCCTAGTTCATCCACTAAAGCTTTGACCTATGAGGATAAAAAAATCGATAATCATGCTAATCATAATTGTTCTTCTCCCGATATCTCTCCCATTGGTGCCAAAGATATCCTAGTGCAAGAAGACACAACCATTGAGGATCATGATGGTTCTGCTTTTCTTCCTCCTCCTTCCTCTTTGCAAAACATTAAACAAAACTATATGAAAACATCATCCCCTTATCTAGTCTCTATAATCATGACCCTCAAACTTGTTCTTCTCATATCCCTCCTCAATGGAATGAGTCCATCTAGGCTGGCATTAAAAGATACACCTATTACAAGTCATGAGACTCTTGAACCTCCCTTCCCTCATGCTACTCCCCTTTGGGACAATCTATTTGAAAATCATGATGGTCCTTCACTTGATGCCTCCCCTCCTTCTGATGAAGCTACTACCAGCTCTCCCACTAGGGTAGATAGTATAGCACAAGAGAATGAGACCTTCACAGAACAAGAAAATCAAATATAACCCTTTCCGAATCCTCCCACTTTTGACCATGCCATCCTTGATCATTTCCGTAATACTATTAGACCCTTACACGAGGTTGCGAAGCTTGTGTTAGACTCTCCTTCCCTTGAGGATGTTAATATTATTTAGCCTCAACTCATCCTCTACCCCCCTTCAAGAAAACATAAACCCGAATTCACCCTCTACCCGCCTCAACATAATGTGTTGCAAAAACCGAGTCATAATAGCATTGCTCATAGACATTACACTAGAAAAAATCTGCACCCACCTCAACCAACCTCAACACCTTTACCTTCATCCCCTCCCATCTTACCTATTGCCCCTTGATTAAATTCACTCGTTAGGGAGTATGACCTTGTTGACCAACTAAGGAATACACCTAAAATATCATTATGGGAAGTTATCCAAGCCTCCCCTCACTATCACAACATGATGCATAATTCCTTACAATAGATTCCTATCCCTTATAATGCACAAAAAATTGACATAGCATCTATGATTCAAGGCTTGAATGCTAAAATTATTTTCCACCAAAGTGATCTCCCTCCTTTGGATATGCAAAAACGAGCTAAAGCTCTTGTAATCATATCTCAATACAAATGCATAGCGATCAAGAGAACCCTTGTTGACAATGGATCTACTATAAATTTGTGTAGTGTCAATCTCTTGGATAGGATCCATATCGATAAATAAAACATCCAACCTACCTCCTTATCCATCAGTGGATTTAACAGTGTAGGACAAAACCCACTTGGTGTGATAACTTTTCCTCTTACAATTGGAATGGCCACATTAGAAACACTGATCCATGCTATGCCTCATGATCTTTGATATAACCTAATTTTAGGTAGGACATGGATTCATTCAATGAATGAGGTTCCTTCTACTCTTCATCAAAAAATTAAATACCACTACAACAATAAAGTGTACACACTCGACGTTGATCTTGAGCTGTTTAGTGTCTTAAAACTTGAGCAAAAAAAATCTAAACCCTTCACCACTTCAACACCAACCAAAATAGTGAAACCCATACAACCAATGTCCTTAGATGATGATTGGCGTTCCTTAGACTTCACACCTCCTTTACTAGGAGAATCCAAGATCACAAAGAAATAATTTGATAGGGGGAACACATTCTTGTCCACACAAGAATCATCTGATCCTTCGCAAGCATCCACCTCAACTATTTTAGACAAGCAAAGCAATATCAAACCCTCACCCGATCCAGAAAAGATGAAAAATATCTATGGAAAAGGTTATGAGCTTATGAAACAAGTTGGATATAGTAGAAAAGGATGTGGTGCTCATGAAGAAGGTATCTGTACCCCTATAAAGCCTATCACACAAAAAATGCATCATGGTCTTGTATTTTTCCCCATCATTGAAATCATCAAACCTTCCTCCAACATCAATACCATCCCAATTAACCCTTCTAACCCAACCTTTGAAAGTGATCCTTTGAACTAAACAAATGATTCTTTTCTTAATGCCAATGTCATGTCACAAAATACTACTGATTTGGATTTTACACAATTGTCCAAAGGAGTATACAAAACCTCACAATCTATAGTTCCTTACATAAGTATGACATGCTATACTAAGAAAGACCCTTCTTTCTTAAAACCCAAAGGATCATCTTCTACCCTTGATCAAGAGGGTATCTTGTTGAGACTCCTTGAAGATCACTTGATCTCTCTTCCTCCTAGAACTCGAAAGAAATGTTACAAAAAAAATTCCTTTTGTGCTTACCACCAAGTTCATGGTCATCACACTAATGAATTTAAGGCCTTGAGTTGTAAAATTCAACATCTTAAGGATTTTTTTGTTCTCCCTTATGTGGGGGCACCTCAATCCTCTAATTGTTACCAATTTTCACTCTACCTTACATCTCCTCAATCCTTTCGACTCACTCTTGTCCTACACTAAGTGAGGGAAAGGGGTTAGTTAACATTTTCCATCGTATGCCACTTGTGATTGTCTCTTTTGAATAGTAGTTAACCTTTCATGAACATATAAGAGCAAGCTTGGATGTAGACAAAATATCTTAAGTTGACTCGGATGTGACATACTCTCTTCTTCATGATAAAACTTATCAAAAACATATATGACTCGACATAGGGCTTCCTGAACAAGCTCTCATGTTCTCTCCTTCTACTTTAAATAAATTCCTCATAGTATGATGTTTAGAAATTACTTTAAAGTGGAGGCATACATCACCACTCACATTTTATTGTGCAATTTTATTTTTCTTGCGACTCCCTCTCTTGGAGATATTAGGTACAATGTTGCTTAGGATGAGACATTTTCATTTTTCCTCTTTTGCATACAAGATGAGTTCCTTCCTCTGTTGCATACAAGAATGAGTCCATTTTCACTTTTCCTCTCTTGGAGACATTACACATGATGTTCCTTAAGATGAAACATTGCACAAACTAAGAAAAATACCTTTGAATGCTCCTTACACCATTCTCACATTTCAATGTAATTTTGTTTTGGGGTGCCTTATCAAAGTTATCAGGAGGTATAACTTTGGTATGGTTTGAGCTTTGAAGCCCAACCAGTGGCATGAATTTACCCATAGCCACCTACGTATCTTACCTTTTGGGCCTTCTCACCCAACAAAAAACCAAAATTCTCTTCACCCTAGAGTGAGTACACATCATATTCTTTCTAGACAAACATCCTAGATATGATCCACAACTAGCTAGACAAACGGTCAAAGCTTGATCCAAATTTTTACTTTTTCTTCTCTTCTAGTTCTTTTTATCACATGATAATGTATCTTGTCTTGCTGCATATCATTCACCCTTGAATGTGTCTTCTGCATTGATGTTGACCTAACTTAGAATCTTGAACCCTTGGGGGCTTGACCACCTCCTTCTCCATCTTCACCGTTCTTCACCATCTCCATTGGGATACTTTAGTGTGAGTGTGAAGCAAGTTCATCCTCTCACTAAAGTGGGGGCTAAATGTGTCACCAAAAAGTGTAGCCTTTGACACTTTTCACTAATTTGGACCTTTGCCTATGAATTTTAGACCCTTTTGGACCTCTTTTTACCCCTTTCCTAGCCTCGTGCAATTTTTTTGTAAGGTGTTGCAATACATCTTCACACTTTCCTAGGCTTTTCATCACTAAATCAACCCTTTCTTATGATACAATGACCCCTTAATGCACTTAAATGTCCAAATTTAGTGTGTTTTGTGAGAAAATCCCAAAAAACAACAATAATTACTTCTTAACCCCCAAAAACCAATCAAATTTTCCCATGTGGACTAGGTCACCACCTTGGGCGACCTAGTCCCATGTGGCTTAAAATTCAAAAAATACAAAATTTTCTTTCGAGATTTTATCTCCTAAACCCTAAGGTTGGCCTATGTGGTGTTATTTTAGGGAAATTAGGGCACATCTTGTATAAATAATGGTTTTCCCCCTAACCTAACCCTAATTTCTCATTATTCAAAACTCTCTTACTCACTCTTCACTCCTTATCCATTACCCTTCTCAAGAAAGCTAGGGTTTTCATCCTAGCTAATCAAGACATCTTTGTTGAGGCATTCAAGGGTTGATTGCTGAAACAACACAAGATTATTCATCATGGAAATGTATTGAATCTATTATTCCTTATTTCATGGTCTATTATCTTGTCTCTTCATTTGATTTAATTATCTACAAAGCGGTTTGACCAATGCAAACCCCTATACTCTAACAATCAACATTTCCTTCTCTCTCTTTGTGTGTTTATATATTTAGGCATCTTGGAAGCTTGGAAATAATTAAAGAGTGTATTGAAACCTTGTTGAAGACACCTACTTGTTGGCTAGGGAAAACATCTAATAAAATATACCTACAAACTAAGAATCAAAGTTCCAGATTTGGATACCAAAAGAAGCAGAAAGTGCAAACTGAGACCTCCAAATTCCACTTTCAGACTTCCAAAAACAATGAAAGGGACTAGGTTACCACCGTACATTCATTTTATGGTTTTCTATAGATCTGAGTACTCTTTTGGCAGAAACAGGTTTTGGCAGATTTTCACAGAAAAAGCATTAGATCGCCTAGAATGACGTAAGTGTCCTCAGCTTCTAGATCAGTTTTTCCAAGATTCAAAACCTTCATGCCATCCCTCTTAATCCTCCAAGTGCACCTCTACATTTCTATTCATTTCTATAATAGTTTTCTTATGTTTTCATAGGTCATTTAGTTAATGTTTGCATATCATTGTGTGTTTTCTAGCTTAGTTACATTTTCTAGGTTTTACATCAATAGTTAGCTTTTATTTTCCATTTCTAGAATTTAGGGCATCACACACACATCACTTTAAGCCCATAACCCACTTGAATGAAATCACCAAGAACCCCTTAGTGTGAAAGAGAGTTATTCTTCCACCTTGTTCCTAGGTGAAAAACCCTAAGAGCATATTGGGGAATCCTCTTTCCCTAAAGTGCATCATTTTTGGTGGTTCAAAGAGTTTCCCCCAAAATTTAATAGTAAACATAGAAGGAAAAGTACATCACATGTGGGCCAACTTAAGGAATTTCGTCCACATCACAAGCTTGCTATTATATATACATGGAAGGCGGTCAACTAGCCCAAATAGATAAAGACGTGTGCCATATGAGGACAAGGCTACCTAACCCCCTTGCCCCCACTTAGTGCAGGACAAGGATCAGCCATGATTATTGATGAAAAACATGAAAATCTATATCAATTAGAGGAACTAGGTGCTTCAACACAAGGAAGCACACCAAAATCCTTAAGATGTTGAATTTTATTACTCAAATCCGTACACTCATTAGCAAAATGACCATGATCTCTATGATATGCAAAAAATGAATTCTTGTAGTAAAATTTCTTTCATGTTATTGGAGCGAGAGATATCAAACGATCTTGGAAGAGTCTTGACAAGATACTCTCTTGATAAATAGTAGGGGATATTTCATACACACAATAGATGATAAGGCCTTAGATGAAGATGAAGATAGAGGTGGTAAACCTAGATATTTTTTGAAAAAGGTATGGTATATACTTAACTTGTTCTCTATCATTTTTCTCCTATTTTTTTGCATCAATGCTTAGAAAGGGGTTTGTATCCAATACCACAACATTCTTCCAACTCATACAAAGGGGCTTTATGCTTTAGAGAAGGGTTGACTTCTTCAAGAGAACAAAATCCATTTTAGGTTTCTTAAAGTTATGCATCTTCCTTTCATGAGGGATGGGCGTTGGAGGGGCCCCATCACCACCATGGGGTGATGGTGTTGATGTAGAACCAAGTTGATCACATGAAACACAAGGTTTTTTAGGTGTAAATTGTGAGATTTTGTACTCTCCCATAAAGGAGGGCATGAAATCTAATGAATTCCAATAGTCACTAAAGCACGTGTCTGAAAATGAATAATTTGTATATGACTCTTTGGATTTTGAGGGTGGTATTTTGGATTCTTCATTGAAATGAGCTATAGAACATAATGAACCTCCATCATCACTAAATATTTTTGTTGTATGTGGAGGAAAATTAGGATTAACATCAACTTTTATAGGTTCTACTTTTATGATTGGAATGAAAGTATTAGGGGAGTTGGAAGTGTTATGATCATGTTTAACTTGTCATTTATAACTTTGTTCATTTGCTTCAATCATGTATATATTATTATTGTATTCAAATTTCATCACATGGTGAAGAGTATATGGGAATCCTTCCATAGCATGAATTCATCATCTCCCTAGGAGAAGGTTGTATGAAAGAGGTCTTGGCATGATATGGATAGGGGTCAGAAAAATGATGGGTCCTAGCTCAATAGGAAATGTGATCATTCCTAATGGTTTCCTATTAAAATTGTCAAAGCCACAAATATTAACATCATTGAGTTGAATAAGCTTCATGTCCACACCTATTTTATCTAGGAGATCAATGCTATAAACATTAATACCTCCTCTATTGTCTATAAGGGTGTGCCTAACTATGGTTTCATTAATGATCACCTTTATCATTAAGGCCTCATTCTTATGTTGTATCTTAAGTGAGGGTAATTCATGTTTATGGAATGTGATTTTTAAATTTATCACTTGCATATGATCAAATGAGGATGTTGCATCATTCAAATTAATATAAAATGGGATACCATTCATTTACAAAATTTCTTGGAGCATCCTATTCTATATAGGTGATGTTCGAACAAGATCCCAATAGGATATCAAAGTGGGAGTATGTTTAAGTTCTTCAATAAAATCATGTA
>CM021107.1:58434177-58658644 GCA_007115665.2 Sequoiadendron giganteum | reverse complement strand
TTGTCACTTCCACCTTTCGTGGACATATCATGTGATTACCTATCCAACTTTTGTGGTGGTTATCACATTATCCATTTCCCACTTTAGGTGGAGTGATAGCTTTTCATCATTGTCTCATGTCATAAGATTATGACACTTCTCATAATCTTATGTCCTTCTATGTTCTCACCTTGGCTATGTAATTGAGGGGTCTCTCATTTGTAATCAATCTAAATCATCTCATATCATTGAATCATATTGATTAGAATACAATTTATTCTTGTCACATTCATATTCTCTCTTCTTGTGCTTTCCATTTGGTCCAAAGATCTTGACATCCATAGCCAATTCTAACAATCACCAAGGATGAGATGTATTATACTGAGTTACTAGAAGATGAGGGGGTCACCAAAGATAGAATTGGTCAAGATGAGGTCCTCTTGAGTGAATGTATAAACATTGATCCTTTCAGAAATTATCATGCCAGTGGGGTGGGAACTTATGTCAACTATGATGAATATCAAGTGATTTTGAGGGTCATGAAGAAACCCGAGGGCAGTCTAGTCTCAGGGTTATGAATGCTGCATTTTGATGGAGTGATATGTAAAGTCAGTGTAGGATTCGAGATATTTTTGACATCCCCATCCAATGAAAAGACACTCAGGTCTTTTCATTTTCAGTTTTCCTGTTCGAACAATGAAGCTGAATATGCTGGCTTAGTGTAAGGTTTAAGCATCGCTGAGTGGATGGGTGTTAAAAAAATTTATGGTGTTCAAATAATTTGAGTTAATAGTAAATCAATTATGGGGACTCTTCACAGTGAAGAATGTTCACATGAGATCTTATAGACATAGGGTCTGGGACCTGATTGAGAGTTTTGAATCTTTCAATATTTAGGTGGTGCTTAGAGAACAAAATGCAGCTACGGATCACATGACAACATTTGGGTCCCAATTTGACCTTGCTTTTGAGTTGATTGAGAAAATTTACTCTATGCAAGTAATCATTTGACCTACAATTCCAGAGAATCGCCAGAGTTGGTGAGTGTTCGAAAATGATGAACACACCACCTCATTCATTCAACATTTAGGAGAATTTGTTGAACAACTCCAACCAAAGATTATAGAGGCCTATGAAGGGAAAATTATCTAGCTAAGGTATAACAAGCTTCCCAATGGACTTTTCACTCTCGAAACCTATTTGACTGTGATGATGTGAGGGATGAAAGGAGGACCTATTCAAAGTAGATAAAAGTGATTATGTAGACCTCCGAGCTATCAGAGATGGAATGAAGCTTAAGGTTGGGATAGGTTTCCTACAACGTGATAAAGAATGAATCATCCATTTTTGTGAAAGATATGAATGAGTAGTAGCCTAATCTTATGACAAATTTAAGGGACATGATCTTGAAATCATCTGACATTCTATAGAAGTGATGGAAGGCACAAAGCCTATCCACCATAAGCAAAGGTTACACATCGTACTACAACTGTTTAAGTCTTTGAAAGTGGAGAAAAATGGAACCATGGAGGTCCGGTTAGCCAAAATATTGGAGGTGCAAAAGAAAATAAGGAAAGCTTTGATGACCATAAACAACTACCAATAGGAATTTAAGAAGTGGTTCGACAAAAGGACTCCTAATGAGAATCTTAAGTGCAAAGACTTAGTGCTAAAATTCAATAGGAGAGCGACAAAACTTGGATGACATGGTAAATTCGGTAATCTATGGGAAGGCCCTTTTCGTATTATTTAATGCAAGTAACATAACACATTCAAATTGGAAAATATGGAAAAGGAAGCATTGGGAATTCCAACCAATGAAATTCACATCAAATTGTTCAAATAGCTCCGTTAACCATTTTACCTATGTAAATATGTAACTTTTTCCTTTATTTTTTGTTTGGCTTGAGATTTGGTATGAAAACCATGTTACATAAAGTAGAAAAGTGCAAAAGAGACAGAAAATTGATAAAAAGGAGCTTTATATTCATATTCTTTAAGGTATTATAGTTCAAAAATGGCTCTCTGGCCATACTTTTTGAGTATATGTATTAATCGCCTTCTGAGGAATATATACAAAAAGGGAAGATAAAGGAATTTATTCTTCATCTAGAGCAACATCACCATCTATTGCAGTATGCACATCGAGAATTGCATCATCAGGAGCAACAACAATAGTAGGAGCATCCATGACAACAATGACAATTGGAGGTGGGAACACTAGGTTTTTGAAGTCAGTGTACCAATCCATGTCATAAAATATTAATACATTGTAGCACCTTAGGAGGAAGTCATAGGCATAAGAAACTCTTTGATGATCTTCTCCAATATTCATGAGGTGGAACCCGCTCAGGAATGGAACCCAGGGCACCACTACATCTTCTTTAATATGACAAAAGAGGTCACTTTCTCTAGGAAGACCAAGGATATACATCACATTAGTCACGAGCTCGCCAAGGCCTCTAAGGTAGAATTTTGGAAAAATATCCTTGATGAGTCTCAGTATCATCCACTTTGAGGTCTGAATTTCGAGCAAGGATGCAACAAAATGAGAGAAAATGTTGGTATTTACTCTGTACTTATCCTCATACTCTAAGAAATCCCTCTTGAAAACCCATTTTATCGCAATGATTTCCAGTGAATGCTTTTTCTTAGTCATTCACTTTAAAATTTGACTAGATATCTCACCTAGGAAATCTACCTATGACTTATTGATAGCGAGCCTAATAGGAGTATCCATTGTCTTTATTAGAAAAACCCAAATACTAGTATAATTTCTGATATTATCCTTAGGTATATTTATTGACATAGCCAAGTACATGCATGCGATAAGCATGATGATGATCAAGAGAAAACTCGAGAATCCCCCCAGGGTTGCAATCTCAAAAACCCCACCAGGTTGTGGTTGCTATGTATGAATTATTGTGTGAAAATTAGGAAGAGGTAATTAACTAGATTAAGTTGGTGGCAGGTAGAGGTGATGGTGCGCATGGCTAAGTGCTAAGTGTCAAGTTGTGGATGTTTCTTAGTCTCCAAGGTGATGATGAGACTTCAATTTTCTAGGAGCATTGAGTTGGGGTTTTAGGGTTTCAAAGTTACTCATGGTAACTTTGATTATCAACCTTCTGAAACCCTCTTGTCATGTTTCAATGGTGACCTGCTGCTGGGGAGAACTGGTCACTTAAGTGAGGTTTTATCCCTCTCGGGTCCTGCTTTACCAGCCCCATTTCACCTGATTCGCCGGTCTTTTGGCATGAAGGTTTATGTTCTACACCGCCGGGAATTTCAATGTGGGCCTCACTTCAATGTTCTATCTGAAGTCCGATGAACCATCTAATTGTAGGAGTGGATCTTGGTCATTTCTCGCCGACCTCACAAGTTTCCCTGCTGACGTCCCCAAAGTGGTGCGAGCCTCATGAGATGTTGCCATTTGACGTGAACGAATGAGTGGGTTTTCTTCCCAAGGTGTTGGATGTGATGTGGGGTCATCTTTTCACTAATGATGGCCACTAATAATAGGGTTAATTATGGTTTCTCGCACACCTCGCACGAGCAGAGTAAATATTCAAGAGGGTATTGCAAGGTCCGCGAGGGCATGGCACATGGCTTTTCTTTTCATGCAAATGGGACTATGTGGGTCCCACTGTGTGGTTCAATTCTACTATTTTTGAGGGTTTTGATTGGGTATGTTTTCTGAGGGCATTGAGGTGGATTGCCAACATCTATGGACTTGATCTCCACCCTCTGTTTTGTCACTATGTGGTTCGAATTGGCGGTTCAATTTCAAGAAGGGGATGTGTGAGTTGTCCGCATGGCATTTATTGCTTGGCTATTGCTCATGTCATTAATGGCACAGGTTTTCCTTCTCCTAAGGATCTCCACCTGATTTCCTCCAACGTGCGAAAATTTCCATTCTACTGGGAGTATTCATGGGTATCTTGCTCATTAATTGTTCGAATGCTTGAATTCCCTTCAAGTAATCGTACCCTGCATGTTGGGCTATTCTATAAATGATGAATGAGTTGTATGCAATCAACATTGCATCTTATTGTATCTGTGTATAGGAAGGTTTCTTCACCTATGTGTTGCAGAGCTCTGTTTCTTTCATGGATAAGTCAATTAAGCATAGGAGTGCGAGGCTGGGATCCCATGGGTTGCTAGTCATGATGGATCTTGTTACACCCGTGTCGCCTGAGGGTGCTACAAGAAATGCTAGAAAGAAGCCAGTGCACTATTCATCCCCGGTGATCATTTCGGATTTGGATGAATCTGATACCGACTCGGACTAGAGGTGTTACTTGGCCACTTTGACTGAACTCATTGGAGTAAACGAGGAGGCCATGACGGCTGACTCGATAACTACATTGGCACCAGATCCAGTTGTTAAGTGTGGTGTTCGCAAGGCTGGTAAGGGAGAGGTGGTTTCGTTGCTGTCACAGGCACAGACTCGAAGCAATTGCCTGTACTGTGGCCGTGTGTTTTCTTGATGGTTACCGGTGGTGGGTTCGTTGGACATGTTTTATCCTACTATTTCATCATGTGGATGTGGACATAGACATGTGCGTGCTTTGCATGAAAATTTATTCTCCGGCTAGTTACTATGTAACCATTTTTTATTCCTTTGATCATGCACGATGTCATCTAATGATAAGGAATGTAATTTGAATTTCACTTTGAGTTGAAATTCAATTTTGTATCGACAATGCAACCTAATGCTTGTTGCTCTCCTATTATATAAAGGAGATTTCATGGCTCATTATAGGGGGTCAAGAATTTTTTGGGTCTGATGCTTTGAAGTTTTTATAGTTAGTCTTCTAGTTGAAGTGTTATGAATATTTTTTTCAGGAAATCATCCTAGGTGGGGATTTGTATACAGTTAGTATGATATGCTTTTTTTAAATTACTGATATCGAAAGAAATCTATAAAATTAAGATGGTTTACTCTCCTATGTGTGTGCCAGGGATTATGAATGGAGTTATCAAGGGTTTCTCCTTTCAGTTTCAACAATTAATTTAATGTGTAGTTAGTTCTTCTTGCTTTAACTTAAGGAGTTAATCAAATGCTTGAAGATTCAATTACATGTTCATGGTTGTATAGGCTCAGGATTCTTGAAGAAGTACTATCTTAATGTACTGAAATATCTCATGATAGTAATGCTATCTGAAGATAAGTTCATAGTATCGGGATTTTATTCTGTATGACTCCATTGCCCAATGGATGAGGCACTGAACAATGTTTGTAGCATTTTTTTTTGGTTTAGGACTGTAAGCACTAAGCATGGAAATCCAAATACTGAACATAAACACTTGTTAAAACCTTTTCCTCCTTTGGGAGGTATTTCCTTGTAGTAAGTGGGTCAATTCCGTTGCTCTTTGGCACTGGTAATCATTATCTTGTCTGCCAATACCATGAAATGATGACTATCCCTCTGAGTGTGTAGGAATTGTGATCTGTATGTGGGAAGTGTTCTTACTAGTCATGAGGCATTCTTATGAACACATTTAAGTTTAACAGTCTTGGTCCTACAAAGCCAAAAGTGTAGGAGAGTTCAATCCTCAACTGACTCTCATTCGTTGGCCACTAGTGGTTGTAGTTGTCCTTGATAGGGGTTGGCTACCTCTTACAAATCTGCAATATCTATGTGGATTTTAAACACCAACTGATGAACTCAAATCTTTTTGAGTAATTATGACGCCCCTTTCTTAATCACTCTTTCCAAAATTATTAAGTGCTAAGGAATACAAAAATGTTTGTATCTCTTTAATTTGTGGCTCAATTTCCCAAGGGATGGTACCCTAAGGCATGAGGATTATTTTTCATGATGAATGATTATCTTTTTGAAAGAGTGGGAATTCATTTTTCACACACAAAAAGAGTTGGCAGTACATGCCTAATTTATTGCAGGATAGACAACCATTGTCTACAACTTCAGTCAAGAATGGCAAGTGTTTCATACAAAAAATATCACTAAGGATTCTTGAATACACATTTCATTGCAAGAGATTCTAAGTACATGGCTTGCTATGAAGAACCTAATTGAGTTGTAAAAGATTCAACTTTGAAAAAAATTCACAATCCTAAAAATGGCCCAGAATCCCCAAAGAGAAGTACAAGGAGAGGCAGTCTAGAGCTTGATGGACGCCATGTTGGCTGCACCAATGGCTATTTTTTTTGACACTATCTCTTACACCTTGCTAGGATTTCCTGAAAAGTTGAGGTGGCCTCACACTCAATCTTCTGAGGAGAAGAAGTTTGATCACATGGACAAAACCTTGATAATGGACGAATATGATAATATTCATGACCGCATCCTCAAAACTAACTGTAAGAGTCTTAGGGAAGTGACCTATGAAAGGATGAAAAAGATTAATAGCCAAGATTACTTTGCACACAAGTTGTGATTTTGCGATATCCCACAATATATGGTCCCCTTGGTGGACCATTTCCCAGAACTAGTTCACACATGCAATCAACATTTTAAAACAAATATCAATGCCATTGAAGGCTGGCAATTGAAGATTATGATCAGTGTGGATGCAATTAGGAATATGCTATGCATTCCTATTGGAAGGAGATCCATAGAAGAAGGCATGGAGATGCTCACCATAGAAAGCGCATAACACTTTTGGAGGACCAAAATAATTTCTCTAGACTTTTATAACTAGGAAACAAAAAGGTCCAAGGAAGAGGCAACAAGGTTGCTATAGTTTCTGATTATGCTCAATGCTTTCAATGAAGACTTGCAGGGAGCCTTCTCTATGATTGCTTTCAGTTTTGGTATGGATAATGACCAATATGTTGAGGAATTTCAAATGGGTCTAGGTTTCCAGTTGAAAGGCAGCACTCACTATTCAGGTATGACTTCGATGAATTCATTGTTCGATAAATGTTGAGCCAATTCAAAGAATACAAAACATAGTGAAGCTTCGGGTTTTCTTCTCTCCTTTCCCACATGTTCTTGTACCAAAATTTTGACTTCTTTAGGAACTGTTTGGGTTTGGCTATGTTTGAAGAAAAAGGGATAAGAAAGTTAGCTTCAACATGGACTCCCCTCCTTTCCATAAGAGGTCACCATGGCTCTCCTTCTATTTTCCCTTGGCTAATCCCAATGACAAACATAAAATTGGGACTACCCTTTGTAACCAATTGGTCAATAAATGGTAGTGGAGTGAAGAAAAGATTGCACATTTATGGATTTATCGTCAAGAGATCCAAAACCTTGATGCCTCTTTCGAGGAGGTAGACATGGATGAAAAATTTGATGATCTTTGGAAATAAACACATAGTGATACCAATGCAAGTGGAGATTAGGAAGAAGATCTGGAGGAGGAAACTGTAGCAAGCAAGGGAAAGGAGGTGAATAAAACCTTAATATAAAGAACTGGAAAAGTAGTGGAGTAGCTTGAAAAAGCTCCACAGAAAGCACAAATAGCTCCATCTCATTTAGAGACTTTGCTACAACATACATGGACTGCAAGGTAGCCCAGTAGACTCAAAAGATCATAAGGGTGGATGATTTTCCACCCATGAAGAGACCACACATGGATGAGGCTCTTGGGGAAAACTCACAAGCACTTGCAATGAGCCAAGGAACGATCTCCTTGGCAACTTAGGTATCTTTCTCCCCTTCTCTTCTCGCTTTAAAGTCTGTTGCTTCCCATGCAAACTTTGTGTCTCCTAGCACCATGAGTGTTGGCCCTTATTTTTCTACTTCTACCCTCGTGGGAGGTTTCTCTGAATTCTCCCAAGTTGGATGGGTACCTTTTACTCCCCCATGGTTTGTTCCACCTTTTTTTGGAGCCCAATATCAACTTGTTGTCACAAATCCTTTTTCTCCCACTGTGTTAGCTTCAATTCAAACTGACTAGTAGATGGCATCCTTTACATCTCCACTTCCACCACCACCTCCTATGATTCCTCCCACCACTTCTCAAGTTGGACCCTGGCATAACATTCCCCCATTCTCCCCATTTCACTCTACCGAAGAAAACATCCTCTGAGACCGCAATGATTTCCTTCCCATTTTCTCTTCCTCCTTGTGAACCCTTCACTATTGAACCGATTAGGTCACCAACACAATTCATTGATCAAGGCAACCAAACAAAGGTAACACAGGCTATCAAAGCCCAAAAAAGAAAAGAGAAAGATTTAGCAAGGCCAGTCGAGTCACATGTGCAAACCCTATTTAAAAAAGTATAGGGGTCCTTGAAATTTGCAACTATGACTCCAAATACCATCAAACCACTGCGGGAAATGTAACCTAAGGATTATAGCATCCATGTTATGGAGATTGATTTGCACACAACCCGACAACAAGACAAGGTTGAGTTGATAGAGGAAACTCAACCAGTGGTTACTACCAACTTTTTAAAGCATAGTCACCAACTAAAGAAGTGAGAGGAAGAGCTCAAGAACATCAAGGAAATAATGAAAGTATTATAGAAAAAGGAGAAGGTGAGGGATATCAAAATTGCACGCCTATCCCAATAGACACTGGCAGAACAGGCCAAACTTCAGGAGGAGATTGCAAAGTTCCAGTCCTAGGATCCCAACCTAGTTACTAAACTACAAAAAAAAAACCAAGAGCTTTAGGTCCAGTTGATTCAGACAGAGCAAGAAATGCAGTAGAAATATGTAGAAATATGAGGAGTTCCATGACAAGAAAGCTTAGTTCGAAAAGAAATTCCAGGAGCTAAATCTCTCTCTAAGAAAAGAGTCCACAACTCAAGGCTAGGCTAAAGACACATTACAAAGAAACGATGCCAAGTTGGAAAGTATACGGGAATAGCTCTTTGTAGCAAGAAAAAGGATTAAGGAGCTAACTAAAGTTATTGGGTCAAAGCATGTAGAAAGTGGTATTTTGAAAGAGCTCCTCAACCATATTATCCTTAAACAAATCTCAATTCATGGCCGATACTTTAGGTTTAAGTTGGGAGGTATGCGAAATGATGGAACAGGTTCCCTAGTTCATTATAGAAAGGGTACCCAAGGCAAAGAGGTTACTTGACAAGTTGTACTCAATGGAAAACGTGGAGTTAGTCTCTAGAGGGTTTGAATATCGAAACACAATTGTGAAGAAATTGAAGGAATTCATCTATTGTCATGCAAACATCACCTAGGCTAACAATTGCGAGGAAAAACTGAGTCAGACTATGAGAAAAATGTGGATGCAATTGTCCCAATTGACTTAAATGGGCATGCCCTCACCCCTTCTCTCAGATGACTTGGTGGCCATGATGAAACACATTGCAGCAATGATCGAAGAGAAGCAAAACGACATGTCTTCCTTTTAAAGTTTCAGTCAACCTCCCACAATGATAGACATAGAAGGTGCCACCTATCAGATCATGTGTCTCCTTTTTCAACTCGAGTCTAGAATGGGTATCTCGTGGGAGCTGCCCTTCAAAGAAGTTATCAATCTACATGAAGCACAAGAGAATTTGTTCACCATATCAATGCCTTCTAAGGCTGAATAGTTTCCTATGCAGACCACACTCTCAAAGCTTTAACTTCATTACCCCAATGGATAATGCTTTGGTTTGTGAACCAGGAATTTTGTGTTCCCATTCCACAAGGGAAATGCCACTGGTAGTCACCAAAAGAAATGGATTGAAAAATCCTTATAGCTCCCTTTAGGTTAATATTGACTATTTTTCATAATCACCAACTCATGCCTTGTATGTTTGGGTACAACCGACCCCTTTTCCATCACCTTTGCACATTTTTCTCCATGTTTCCACCATGCTCTCATTAAAGGGAATTATTCCCTTGCTTCTCTTTGAAGATTTGTCTCTTTTCCACATGTTAGAAGCACGCACTCTGGGATCCCTTTCTCATTTTTTCCCCAATTGAGCATCGCCCATGTTCCACATCTCATCATTGTATGAAAAATTTTTTGGCGGTCCCCACAACTAGTGTTAGAATGCAAACATCTGCACATGTTAGCTTCATGGGGATTTTAATCGAAGGGTTGGAAAAAGTGAGGGAGAAGCTCTATCTCTTCACCATGTGTCCTAACCAACTTTTTGAGTGAGTGACATGTGTCACTTGGAGAGCCTCACTGCTTCTTCCTTGGGACCACAACCATCATTTTTTTGGAGGTGAATCTTGTTTGAAGGCGACTGTGTGCAGTGAACCAAACCTTTCTATTGCAATGACCTTAGGGAATAATGGAAATGGGTATCATTACTCGTATCTAGGAATATTTTCAGTTATTGGCTCGATGGACGTGGGAGATCTATTTATACTACTCTTGCTCTCTGAGAATGGAATTTACAAAAAATAGACTAAAAGCTCTAAAGCCTTTGTAATGTTTTTTGATTATTGTATTGAGACTTACAGACTATTCCCATTGTTCGACATCTTTGTTTCATTGTCAATATAAGACATGTTATTGTGTTATTTATTATATTAAGAAGTTTATCTACAACTTTTATGAATTCAAAAGAAATTTACTATTTGGATCATGTCTCAAACTATTCTTGATTAGTAGATGTATGTTGAAGTTATACTATGCCATTTGATTAATTTCTTAAGGTTTTCATCTCTATTTTTGTTATTCTTGGACATAGCAGATTGTTGAATGACCCTCAAACTATATCTAAAAGGAATGTTTCCCATGCCTAAAAATTTAAATCTTGGTGCATCGCCTTAGATTAGTTTCATTTTATATCTTCTTTATTTTTCCTTTCCAAACCCCCATTTATAGGAAGAGGCGACTTCTTTAAAAATCCTAAAGGTTACTCAATTTAGTGCAATTGGTCTCCCCATAAACTGAGTTTCCCATAAGGCTGTTTGCTTAGCAATTTTAGGCATACACAACAACCTATATGCACTTTTCCATTAATGGAAGATTTAGGAGTCCTAAATGAAATTCAACTAATGCAAATCTAATGTAAAGTTAACCTAGATCTAGGACTACAATTTTCTCCAAATTAGAAATGCAAGTACCCAAAGGTTGGGTTCACCAGAATAAAATGAAGGAAATAGGGTTCCACTTTTTTGGAGATGGAACTAGGGGCTTAAGACCTATTTCCCTTTTAGTTCATTAGGAAACCCAAGATATCCCTCAACCAAGTAACTCAATTGAGGGGAGGATACACAAGGGGGGTTTACTATTAAAATGAAGCTTCAAAGGAGAAATGCAAAGGATAATGCACTAAACCCTAGAAACTTAAAACATGAAATCAAATCACTAAACAAAGAGAAACAAAAAAGTACACAAAGGATGGGAGATGTCTATACAAGATTTGAAAACCCTAAAAAAATTATTTTTGAAGTGCATTGAGACTCATACACTAGGTTGGGTGATTTAGTCCTACTATTCAAATTTGGGCAGATTCTAGAATCTTCTACTGACAAATAAGGATCTACAAAAATCTGCTAAAAAGAGGTATATTGGGACTCATTTTCCTATAGGGGTGGTTTATTCCTAGTATTAGGGCTTGACTAAATTTTTTTTAGCTTTGATTGATCTTTTCTAGCTTTGGTCTTGTCTGACCTCTAAGTTTGAAATGTCTGAATTATGATTTGTAGGTGATTTTTCATGAAGATGACAACTTCTTGACAACTTTTTCAACTTTTCCTTCAAAGGCTCTTCAAGCTCCAATTTTCCTAGATCTGCAAGCACACATCAAAAGAGAAAAATATTATTTTTTTAGGGAATGGGGGATTGCCTTGGTCAAACCTCATTTTGGTATTGAAACCTTGAAATGAAATGAAATAACATGAATGAATGATGAATGAACAAATTCAATGTTGCAAATCACCGAACCCTTGAAATAAAGGTTGCAATCTTATGTTAAATTATTAATGGATGTGGATATTGACTCTTGATCTTGATATGAGATAATATCTTGAATGCTTGCTTGAATCATGAAATCTACATCACAAATGTTAGCTCAAAAATACACATGATGCATGAAGAATTTGACATGATGCTTGAATCTTGAATGCTACTCCAAATGCTTGATGATTTTCTCTTGAATGCTCTTGAAGGCTCTTGAATTGCTAGATCACACTTGCTCATGCAAATTGCTAGATTGCTATATTTCTTGTTACAATTACTTAGATGAAACTATGTGAAATGACCTTGTATTTATACTTGTTTATGCAAAATTTCCAAAAATTACAACACTAGAAGCTGACATCAGATCTAGGATATTAAAATCTTGCCAAGAATTTGATTTAAAATATGTCTTGGTTAAAGCAAGACTCATATGCTTGTTGGGGAATATGAGTCCCAATATCTTAAAAATGAGACACAAACTTCAAGAAATGTTAAGTTGAATGCAATGTTTAAAATCAAGTCTCGAGACCTAGGTGGGACCCATATGCCCAAGGTGGCGTATGAGTCCCAGATCACTAGATCTAGAACACATAACCAAAAACACTAAATTATGATTGGTCATTTATTAAGTGTTGTGATTATCCTAAAAAAAAATGCATTTAATAAGGCTTGTGGATGCAAAATAGGACCAATTAAAACATAAAGAAGCCCATTTTTGTTAGGGAGGGCCCAAACAAGTGTGAAAATGTAAAAGGATGCACTTTACTACAGTACATGTATAAATCATGTGCCCTAGGTTAGCAGAGGCCAAGTATACAATAAATGAATGATAATTGATAATGTTACCTTGGGAATGAAACCCCTTTCAAAGTGATGTCACACCATTAGTTTCCACAAATATTTTATGAATAATGCATGAATCATCAGGCCAATGGGTCCCAAACTTGGTACATCCTAATCATTTCCTAAAATATCTTATTTTTTAGAAAAAAAACATTTAAGCCTTAGGGGTTTTATCTAAAGGTTTTTAATTGAAGAGGGTTAGATAACACCCTCTTAGATAAAACCCCCTCTAGTCTTAAATTGTACCCATAATGGAGTCTCCTTCGCACCTATTAAAATGCTAAACATTTTTTTCCTTACCAAGTTTGAGGGAACAAATACATTCATTTAGAGATTATGTTTTGTAAGTATATAGCCATTATTATAATCTTTCCAAAAAGTACATTTTTAAACAATTTTAATTTTATTATTAATTTAATATTTTATTTCTTGTAAATGTAGGTTTTTCACCAAACATCAAGGTATCTTCTCACACATGTGAAAAAATAGAAAAATAGAGAAAATAATTTTAAAAATATGTGTTCACTAGATATTGATGTCCTTGTTTTGAAAATAATAATAATAATTTCAATACACACAAAACAAGTTATGTGCGATGACATACACCTATATCCTAATTATAATTACTATGACTTCAAAAAAAAAAAAAAAATTAACAAGAAATTATGAAAAAATATCCATGCACTATATATTTATGTTACAAATCTATATTTTAAAAATTATTATTTTATCCTTTCAATAAAAAGGGTTATGTGTGACAACATAAATGCCACTTTTTAAGAATGTTGTTTACTGTAAGAACATATGTTATTAAAAGTTACATTATAAAAATTCAAAATTTATTTCTAATTTAAAAAAATATATATATTTAGAATCTAAATGAAAATCCTCACAAATAGATAGTTCACATCATCTCAAAATTATTAATGGTTTAAATCTTCTTTAGGTTTCATAAAGTAAAAAATTGGTGAAAAAAATTGATTTCAATGTCCTACTTTGGCCAAAATGTGGGACACAGTATTGTGGGCTGACCGTACCTTGAAGACCTACAACAGTTTAGTCACATAAAAAAATATATTGTTGTATCAAGCATGTAGGGAATAAGTCACATGTATCTTCATAATTTAGATATATTATTTTCTCATAGTTCATAATAGAGTGTAGATGTTCAAATGAGAGGGAAAACTTGTTTTTATATGCATCCCAGTTGATCTTTTTGTAAATACATCGATATGGGATCATTTTAAAATCACCAAGGGATGAAACTAATGTAATAAACCTTTAAAGAGGACACCCTTAGGACTAGGGCACTCTCATCTTAGTCCATTTATTTTTATTCCAAACTTCTAGGGGTGCCAGGGAGTTTAGTGCATTTTTCCAATCTATTACTTAAATGAATAAATTATGAATATAATTAATTGTATATACAAAATAGGGTGTCAATATAGTGTGTAATTGTTAAGGGTGAAAATTTATGACACTACAATAAAATACTAAATGGTAATGATTAAGAGATCCAAATGCTCAATAAACACAAAATGGTTCTTATTTTTATTATTAAAATTTAACATAACATACAATGAGCTCCCCCCATTTCTTGGGTTGCACTAATTATTTTTCAAAACCAATTGGTGGAAAGATACCTAAGAGAAAGTGCTACAAGTTGTATATTTTTTATTGAATTTTTTATAATGTTTAGAAGTTGATGCATCTTGTTGCTAAGTGTGTATGGCACACAAATTCCACCAACATAATAAAAAAGGTATTTTTTTAATATTTATGGAATGAAGTGTAGAGAAATATTATATAATATATTAAAATTTGAATTTAAGAAGATAAAAAAATTATAGAGAAAAATCTATATATGTGAGCAATATGACTTGACATAAATAAAAGTAAATAAAAATAAATATCTTAAGTTAATCAAAATATAGTAACATATATCGTTAGAAGGATAATATTAAATTGAAATTTTGGTGTTGGTTTCATCAAATTTCATTGTAAAATAAGTGAAATTTATGAGGAAAAACTTCAAAAATAATGTTTAATGTGAAAAAAATGGTTTTTAGAGCCAAAAGAGGGGTCCAATCCTAATACTTGGATAAATTATCACATTCCAAGGCTAATAAGTGTGAGTGAATATTTGAAATATAATGTGAGAACATTATAATGCACTTGCATTATTTCCATTAAAGAAAATTAAAAAAAATAAAGGTAATTGTGTATAACATTCAAACATTATAATAAAAGCATGTCATGAATTGGACTATACAAGCCATCTTTAAGTCATAATGCGATTCCATTATGATTCCCTAACATTATGTTATTTATAACACAATCATTTTATTCTTTAATTCATCTCCAAAATAATTTTGGACACCTTTTGTACCTTGTTGCACTCACTAAAATACCATGTGATAAGAATGAAAAAATTCTTCTTCATATTTAGGATTTGCTAAACCTAAGAGGATATTCCTTGAGGTATTTTACGAGTATTGTAAGCACCTAAATTTTTCCACTCCCATATGGTCAAAATTATCCTTTTATTCTTCTATCCTACATCCACAATCATGTTAATTAAATAATTAAACATTTAATTAATATTCATCATATCCCTAACATCCCCTAAGGTAATTAATTAATTAATTAAATAACCTATCACCTTTCTTCTCTAAATTAAATAAATATGCAAATTATTTAATCTAGTCATTTTCCCATTATGAATTAAAATAATTTTTAATTCATCCCCTTTCCTCTCTCTTCTTGTCCCATCCTCCATAATTTCATCTAAACCTAATTAGTCCATTTAATTTCTAATTAGGGTGTGCACATTATTAATTGAGAAAGGGGTCATATCCTCCATAAAAATAAAGTGGATGGTTAATCATCATTAACCCACCTAATCCCTCATTTGCACAACCTAAACTAATATTAAATTATTTTGTTTCTTCCCATGAGTATTTTTGGAGAATTTTTAATTCCCCCTTGTCCTCTCACCCCATACCTTTGTAAAAATGGACAAGAAACTCCTTTATGAGGAGATCTTTCCCATTCCCAAGGTACTTGCAAGTACCTCCATGTGGCATACACATCACCTCCACTTCATTTTGTCCTCTTCCATATCACCCTCCACATGTCCTCATCACATGGGGTGAGATGCTTCAAAGCATCTCAACCCTTGATCTCCTAACCTAGATGTAATCTTGGCCCTCCATCTCCTTCAAGGAATTTTGGTTAAAACAACCAATTTTACATTTTATACAACACTTATGCATTCAAAAAAACACTCACACAAGCCATATTACTACCTCCATTGTTGCAGCACTTTGAGCCTCCATATTACATCCAATATAACAACCATGGTCACCATTTCATCCACATAAATTTAATATAGCTTTTAGGTCATTTTATCAAAGAAAATGAGAACACATATTCATAAAATTTAAGGTAAAACCAAAGGATCAAGTAAAGCAAGGTAGATCATTATATTTTTGTTCTTATGTTCTTCTTTTTATGCACTTCATTTTGTTTTTCATTTTAGATTAAGAAAACACTGCACACAAGTATAATTCAAGAGAATCACAAAATTTTACCAGAGGCTTTGACTAATGACACCTTATGAGAACCATTAGTGGAACTTAAAGAACTTATTTTAAGAAGAAAAAATACATATTCTTGTGAAACATCTAATTATTGCATAGACAGTTGTCATTGCACTAAAAGATTGGCTTGTTAATGTCCAATACAACTGCCAGAGTTAATGAATCCATGAGAGGTGATTAAGCCATGTCACAAACCCAAGTGTTGTATTGCACAAAAAAATGAGACCAAGGGTGCATACCTTGCAATAATACCCCCCAACATAAGTGAGTGGTTCAAACCCGTGATCCAAGCTCTAATACCAATTGTTGCATAAATGATTGTTGTTGCACCAAAAGATTGACTTGTTAATGCTTGATCTAGCCACCAAAGTTAATTATTCAATAGGAGGTTTTTAAGCCATGTCACAAACCCGAGCGGTGTGTTTCACAACACAAGGAGACCAAGGACGCACACCTTGCAACACTAATGCCATCAATTTTATAGATTTTTACCTAAAGCCCATTAACCAAATAATAATCATGTGAAATCTATAGATCATGATGAAATAATCATACAAGAATATAATGTCACAATATATTTAAAAAAACATGGGTTATTTTACTATAGAAACATTCAAGATATAATTGAAAAATAATCTTATGCTAATAGGAATTGAAAATATACTTATTTTGTGATAATGGATTGACCTTTTGGCTATAAAATACACTATCAAATTGGCAACAAAGCCGAGGAAAGAGGAGTGTAAATATTTGAGTAAATAAAAAGGGGAACTATATTACACCTTTTTATCTCAATGTAAACATTAATTAAAATTCATCACACATCTAAGTATACTTATATAACCACAACCACTCATGCAAATAACCTACATGTATTGAGGAAGAGCCAATTACAAAATCCATGTAATTATATAAGCTTATTTCAACAACTCTCTATACATCACAATAATAAATGTGACATGAGGAATCATGAGCCACATTCTCATTAATCATTGAAATAGTTCTTCTCACTATGGAGATGGGTATGTGTAGGTTCATCATGGAAAAAACATGCCCTTAAGTGGCAATAAAATTTAAAAAATCAAAGTTAGGAAACTTGACATAAAAATTTGAATAAGTTATCTATATTATTTCAATTATATGTATGAATATAATCTATAGAAAATTTAATGTAGATTCTAAACTAGGTTTATTTAAAAAATAAAAAAATCTATGTGGTGAAAATTTAAAATTTCAATGTAGTAGTACTTAAGTTTTAGGGGAAAATAAGAAGTAGGTGTTTGTCTAACCACCCTAACCCCAATAAAATTATAATATGTTTTTATAATATTTTAGATATAATTAGAGGACTTATGTCCCAATGTGATGCATATTTTTTTGTAATTTTTTTCCAAGTAAATAATTAATTATGTTTTTTTTATTACAACTTTTAAAAAATATAAAAACTCGTATGTTTGACCACCGTAACTTGGTCAAAACTTCATGAAATTCAATTCTTTTTTTTTAATCCTATAGTATGTGAAGCATGTTTCAGATTCAAAAAATGTGATACTGTTTGAAAGCTATAGATGTTTTTCAATCAGCCTATCAATCAAGACTTTAGTCATTATTCAAATAGAAAATGAATAATAATAATTTATTAAATTCAAAGTAAAGCATAGTTTATATTGGTGGAAAGCTAAGAATATCCTTTAAAAACCCTTTTCATTTCATCAATTTTGGGTAAAAAAGAGTCATCAGCCACATGGGTCATCATATCACATACATATCACAAGTTTTTGGCCCATCATGATCCCGTACATACCCAAACCTAAAGTGTGGAGATGAAACTATATGACTATAAATTCTTGAAGTTGATTAAAAAGGATGAATATATGAACTCAAGGATAAAATTGCACATTTGATCCTCTTGTCTATAGGAAAATTGGTGCTTAAAAATGGCACAAAGGTATATCCTTATATAATAAACAAAAAAGTACATATAAAGCCTTGTAAAGTACCTTGGAACATACAATGTTGTCATTTGAAATAGTCTCTAGGTCTTACCTAGACGCAACAACAATTCATCTCAACAATTGATCTAGTTATAGTAAATAACAACATTGAATATTGTAACACAAGTATATATGAAGATAAAGTACATCTTGATTAGATTACAATTTAATGAAATTAAAGGAGACAATAAACTTAGATGCATACACTAATCCTTACAACAAAAAAATAAGTATTTGGATGAATTTTCATCTAATTGGATTTGATTTTGTGTTTATCCCACATAATTAACAACTACATATCTCAGCTCAAGACATACAATCCACTAGAAAATAAATTTTAAAAAAACTTCAATTGTTAGTGATTCTTAAATGGAAATGACATTTATTGTCACATCCCAAAAAATACATCACTAGAATAATTCTTTTTTTCTACACATTTACGTAATATAGCTCAAAAAAATAAAATAAAACCATTATTTATGACTAGAAGTGGGCCCAAATAGATATGTCAGCCCAAAGAAAAGGATCATCCAATTTTGGAATTGAAGAATAGGTAAAATTATAATTTTTCCTATTGAATAGTCAAACTCTAGTACAACCAAATGTTTCTACAAATAAGGCTTTGAATGGTGCCTAATTAGAGACAAAAATATGGATCCAAACAACATCTAAATAACAACTAATGGAGCACCTCACTTACAATCAAAGAGACATTGAAGATCCCCAAAACTATTTACAAACAAACAAATAAATTTAATGCCATTTATTTTGGCATGCACAATAAAATATGTGTAAACATGATCCTTTCCCTCAAAGAGACATGGGCCCAAACAAAAATATAATCTCTCTCTAAAAGGATTTTAAAATATGCCAAATTATTATACTAAATTGAAGTTTGATGCTAACAGTTAAAGTTTCAATTATGCTCATCTTAATATGTATGACATGATTCTTCCTTATCATGGATATAAATGATTATATTAAGGAAAAAATATGTATAATTTATCATCATCAATTTGAAGGATCAATACATATCATTAATATTCAAAACAAACAAGTAATATTCTAGAAATGATAAGATTCATACATGAAAATAAGAACTAAGAAAATTGAAGAAGAATTCATAGATATAAAAGCATGGACATGATACATAAAACATAGAAACCATAGAAATTTATGCATGATCCTTTAACTAAACCTACTATCTAATAATTTCTTAGGTCATTTAGTAGCATGGAGAGAAACAATATATAAAGGAAAATAAGAAGCATAAAATTTAGAATTTTTGAGTGTTAAGCCAACATGACCTATATTAACTCATTGGAAAATTTATTAGACCAATACCATAGAACAAAAGAGGTAGAATTTGTAGGAGATGATAGCTCCTTTCTAGGATCCTCAACTTGTGAAAAAAAACCACCCTCACACATACATGAGAGAAGCACAAAGACTATTCTGCCAAATATCCAAGATGATATTCAGAAAAGTGAGATGCTATAATACATAGTGTATAGGCCTTTTAAAGGTGTGATAAATGAGATGAGTGAAAAACTACCTTATACGGGAAAAATTCCTAAGTAATTATCCCTAAGTTAAAAACTTAACACTAACACCCACCTTAAGTGAAAAATTAGGGAGATTATTATGTAAAATTAAATGCAAGATGGGTCATGGTTACAAGGCCATGCTAGGTACCCATGCAAAACTTCTATGCAATGCAATCTCTCAAAACTAGAGAAAAAGGAGAAAAACCATGTGGGAGAAAACCCCTCTCCAAAAGAGAGAAAAAATGCTAAAAAGGAGAAAAATAAGGTTAAAAAAGTGAGAGGAGGACTTCACAAGACTCCCCAAGGACAACTCACGTCACCGATCTCAAAAATATATAAAAGAAGAGAAACTATGTAGCCCCCCCATAGAAAAAAGTAGAGATGTTGAAGATCCCCCCCATGATGAAGAAGATCTTGTGTTGATCCTAGAATTCTGAAGAATATCCCATGTCTAAAAATAAAATGCCTCCCTTTAGGGAGAAACAACCACTAATGCAAGAGAAAATTCAACTCTAAAACAAGAGAAGGGAGATGAATAATCAATGTGAAATATGCCTTTGAAAACTATCCTGGTGTCTCCACATAACCAAATGTCAAATCATGATCAGGTGCAACCTCAAATGAAGAAGTTGGATCAACAAGACGATATGGAAACTTTGAAGAAACAATCTCCAAAGACATAGATGGTGTGATAGCAATGCAAATACTGTCATAAAAAGGAAGGGATATACCCTCAAATGCATCATCCAAATAAAAAATGTGAGATTCACAAAAAAACTCCACAAGACCTCTCAAGTGACTATCCCATAAAGAATGATCGAAAGAATAAAAAAGATCCCACTATGTTGAAGAACCATCCTGTGAAGCAACATGAAATGAATCATAGGTCTGAAGAACTCCAAAGTTCAAATGACTAATCTCGCTCGAGGAATTTCTATCAAAAATAACAAGAGGGTTGTGAGGCTCATAATCATCATCATCAAAAAAATGAGAAAATGCATAGAGATGAGACTCATGATCAACTTCACCAAAAAAAATGAATTTTCTAGTATCATCCTCTAAGAAAAATAGAATCTGCAATGAACTCTACAATATTAGGTACCTCACTACGAGTAGTCTGATAGATGGAAAGTAGATTTGTGTGAAAATTAGGAATACATAGTACATCTCTGAAACAACCATCACCAATCTCAAAATTGTCTATCCCCACAACATCCAAAAACTTACTATCTCCCAAAAAATCTTAGAAGTATTAGCAGCATGAAGACCCAAGAAAGGATAGAGAGTAAAACCCATGTGATGAGATGTTCATGAATCCAAAAACCACCTATCACATCCAAAATGAACTATAGAAGTTACCAATACATGTCCTTTGAGTTTATCTTCTTTACCTCTCATTCCATTTGCAAATTCTGCATTCCATGACTCTATAGGTTTGGATGAAGGTGAAGGTGATGCAGATGGAGAGGCTATAGATGGATTCACAAATGAGGGTAGTGGAATATTTTTCTTCTAAATAATATGTGAAATCTCATCAATCTTTTGCGTATAACAATTATGTTCATCATGACCTTTCTTCTTGCAATACACACAACTAAACTTCTCCTTTTTAGGTTTATCCTCTTTTGAAGAGGTGGATGAGTCATTAGACTCTGTCTTAGCCTTAGGTTTCTTCTTCCCTTTTCTCTGAGATTCTTGTGAAACTAATGCATGATTCATAGAGAACCCCTCTAACTAGGAAAGTTTGTCTTACTCCCTCATCAAATGGTCATAGAATGTCTCAAAAGAAGGCATTTTGAATGAATTTCCAAAGAATCCATGGTGGGGTAGAAGGTAGAAGAAAAAACTACAAGTGGACCTCTCAATTAAGAAACAATAAAAAAATAGACTCCTTATTAGTTTTATCCTTCCCACATCCCACCAATTGTGAACTCAAAGATTTTAACTTGACTAGGAAATCATCAATGGAAGGAAATGCATTAGGGGAAAGAGAAGTTAATTCTGCTTCTAGTTGCAAAGCATAGAAATCGCTAATCTAAAAAAATAGGTTTCTGAACTCATCCCATATCTCCTTGGGTATATCACACTCCTCAATGTGGAAAAGCAGACTGTCAAAAACATGCAAAGCTATCAGATCCATAGCTTCATCACACTTGTTTCTATGAGAAAATGTTTCATATTCCTTGGTAAAAGTGGGTTGGTTATCATTTAGTGTGGACCACAAACCCTTAGATTGGAGCAACCTACACATTTTAATCTTCCAAGTATGATAGTTATTGGGGGTTAAAATTTCAACTCAATCAGGAGTAGCCGTGATAGGGGTAAGTGCAAGAAGTTGGGTCCATGAAGAGGGGAAGTTTCGGCCAAAAAAAAAACTCTCGCAGAAAACGTGTACGCGTTATTAAAAAATGCGTATGCGTTATGCATTGGGTACCCGAGCCTAAAAAAATGCGTATGCATTATAAAACGCGTATGCGTTATAAAATGCATATGCGTTTTTGAGTGCATACAAGTCATTTATTTTAAAAAAATACTTTTTAGAAACGCGTACGCATTTTAAAATGCGTATGCATTTTTCTTTTCAAAACGCGTACGTGTTTCTAAAAAGTACATTTTTTAAAAATAATCAAACAAATAAATAGCGCATATGCATTTTGTAATGCGTACGCGTTATTAAAAACTTGAATCTCCAACCCACTTGTAGCCTTGGTTTTAGGCTCGGGAAAGGCTTGGCAATCCGAGCCTTAGCCTTTGACCTGCAACTAAAAAACTAAGGCAGATTGAAGAAGAATGTCCATCTTTGACAGTATGGTTGATGGATTTTTTTTCTGAATCAATCTATAAAATTAAAACCCATTACATAACATGATTTCTAGTTTCCAAATATATAATTTTTATTAATATTGGATTATATTTGATATTTTTAAATTAATTTCAAAGCAAACTAGTCCTTAAACATGAAATATCAGACTTTTTTGGTTTTTTAATAACTTTTTTTTGGTGAAGTTTCTTGTAAAAAAAATTATATGACATCAATCTTTAGACAATTCTTTACAGAATGAAAAAAAAAAGTTTCAAAAAATGTTTAGTTTAGGTCAAATTATGTTGTCCGTACACGTTGATTTTTAAAAACAACAATTAAGGCCAATAAAAATTTAATAAAAAAAAAAATATTCAACAAAAAGTTACAAAAAAAATTCCTCATCAATCTTCATGTTGTTAGCTCTCTTTCCTCAAAAGGAATTAGCAAAATACTTTTATTTGGGTCAAAAAGTGGTGTCCATACACGTGCATGGTATGGTAAAAAACTAGGGACTTTTAAAAAGTGGTTTTTATAGATCCCTATCAAAATTTAATTTCTACAATTTGGGTATTTGAATAATTTACATATTTAGAAACTAGATTCAAAATTCAAAATTTCATATTACTGATTTTTTTGAAAATTCATTGTGTAAGTGCCTCAAATTTTTAGTTGAAGTGTGACAAATTATGAAAAACAACAAAAACACTTCCACTTTTTGAACTTTTTGTGGACCCAACTTCTTGCATCAGCCCATAGAAATTTACACCAAAAGAAAGCAAAAATACACCAAACTATACTAAAACCTCAAAAATAACTGATGAAGCCTCTTGAAATTAAATTTCACCTTTCCAAAATACTTCAGGAAGCAATAAGGCAAAGAGGGATGATTATGTAATCAAATCTAAAAAAAATTGAGCAAAAAATTATACACCTTACTAGGCATTTTATAGCAAGTTTCCATGCCAAATAACCAAGCCAAATCGCCAAGCACACAAACCACCACATGGAGCACACAAGCACTTAACATTTCTAGTGTGAGTGTTGGAGGATATAAAGTCCAAAAAGAAACCTTTGCAACAAATGTGGGATAAATGTTCCCATTCAAAACAACCTTAAAACAACCTTGGGCCCACTTCCTCTTCGGTTGCACAATAATTAGAAGCCCTAAATAAATATTTCTATTGAAACTTTATAAATTATAAAGTTTTATTTAAAAATTTTATGTCCAGACATTTGTGACTAGAGTCAATTTTATTTAGATGGCCATTTCCTAAGCTAGAAGCTTCCGCCAACTAGTAATAAAATAAATAACATGTCATACACAACCGTTATGAATATCCTTCTAATGTGAGGCGTGAGTTTTGTTTCAGTGGATAACTATTGTCCAATGTTTAAATCCAGCTATTGTGAATAGCGTTCTTACCAATGCCACCCTTCACAATGAAAAGGAACAAAACCAATATTGTTGTGAATCATGCCCCCTGTTGTGCATTCATGTCACATGATGTGATTTCTAGCACAAAAATCATGCTCATGATGAATCGTGTCACAAAAGAGATTCAACCCAAGAATCGCAACCTATGGATAAGAAATCATAGCTTGTGGATGATCACAACTTGTAAATTTTGCCTCACCCTATAAATTGCACCTCTCCAACATAAAATCAGGCCTCTTATAGACTTCTCTATGTGCACAAACTACCACCAACAATATGAGATGGATCAAACCAATTCCAACAATAGGAGATCGTGCCTCCAATGAAAATGGGAATGGTCTAGAAAAAAATAATTCACCAACAAACTCAAAACCACTCCAAAGGTGCAATAGAAATTTTAAGAAAATAATTAAAATTCCAAAGAAAATGCAAGAAAAAACATTGCCTGGATCTCCTTGGTAGAAAATCTCCAGGAAGGTGAGTAGGAGGAGGAGCTCCAATGCCATGTAGGAGATGGAAGCTCCTTCCCAAGATCCTCAACCTGTGGAAATAAACCACCCTTACACATACATGAGAGAAGCACATAGACTATTCTACCAAATATCCAAGATGATATTTAGAAAAATGAGATGCTAAAATACATAGTGTACATGCCTTTTAAATGCGTGATAAATGAGACGGGTGAAAAACTACCTGATATGGAAAAACTACCTAAGTAATTATCCCTTAGTTAAAAACTTAACAATAATAGGATTTGAAGAAAGGTAGTTCACATCTACCAAAAATTTGGACATATTATTTAGACCACAATAGATCATTTCATTACCGACCACACATGTAACTACTTTCCTTGTATATGAGTATCTTTGAGAGTTAATGTTGAAGTACACACAAATTTATTTAATCTTAATTAATTCAAACAAGGTGATGTGATGGAGACCTAGTGAGTTAGATTCAAGTAGTTCTCAAAATTTAAAGAACTACATGAAATGATCGTAGGTGGCATATCAATAGTCATTGAGAAGTTAAGGTGGTAGGCATTTCACATGAGAGAAGGCCACGTGGTCTACTCATAGTAAGAAATGGTTCATCCTCCTATCATATCAATCGGGAAATGGAATGTTATCATAACCATCCCTAAAAATAATAATTAATGAAGGAGTTGACATAATTTGATAAGGTTAGTTGATTTTCGGCCAACCTTTATTCAACTAGGCAGTGATTAGCATCCAAGAAACAGTTTCAAGGAATCCTAACTATTACAAATGTTAAAGTTTATAGATTCAGTTGTAAGATATTACAAGGGTCTGATATTTTGATCTCCCTTACATTGTGATACATGAGTGAGAATCAATCTTAATAAAGGGTCAAATTTTATAGTTTTAATTCATTTTCTATGAATTCTATTACCTATATGCAGTAATTATGAATTAGATGTTAATGTTTTTGAGAAATTCTATGAGCTTTGAAAATCAATCGGATACTCCTTTCCTTTGAGAATGTGTTGTTCAATGAAATTTAGTTCATTCTATTTGCAGTAAATGGTTGAATTTGTACTAAGTCAAGTCAATAATACATTAGTAATATGATCTATGAGTCACGATACTAATAATTTTCTAGTCCATTTTCATTTTTTCAGTAATTTAATTTCAAGCATTTCCCTTCGTGTTTGTATCATCGCTATGAGCAAGTGTTAGTTTGCCTTTTTTTTCTTTCTTGTTAAAAGCACACCCCTGATTTTATATATTTGGAAAATCCCAAATTATATCAGAAGAGGGAGTTGTACCTCAACTAAAATTTAGAGGAAGATTACCAAATGCAATGGTGATCTCTCCAACTATTGTGATATGATGCGTCCTTCTTAGGAATCATAGAGTCGTTTTATTTTTGATATTATCAAGGAAAAATCTATTCACTAACAATACCTTCACTTGGTGCACTCACTAGAATACCATGTGATAAGAATGCAAAAATTCTTCATATTTAGGATTTGCTAAACCTAAGAAGATATTCCTTGGGGTATTTGATGAGTATAATTCAAGAGAAGCACAAAAAATTATACCATATTCTTTGACTAATGACACCTTATGAGAACCATTAATGGAACTTAAAGACCTCATTTTAAGTAGAAAAAATACATATGCTCATGAAACATCTAATGCCATTAATTTTATAGCTTTTTACCTAAAGCCCATTTTAGTGTATTAAAATGCATACCCTTACATTTTCACACTTTTCTGGGCCCACCTTGCTTTATTTATCCTTCTTTATGGATTAATTGGTCCTATTTTATGTCCACAAGCCCTATGAATGACATATTTTTCTAGTTAATCTTGACATTCTCCAATGCATATTTGATATCTTAATGACTCTGATTGGCATGTCTCTAATTTATGGTTGAGACTAAAACACCACTAAGGGCGTCTTTGTCCCCCCAAGGTCTTGGGACCCTAATTTTGAGGCATCTATTTTGAACCCCTTTTTGGTTTTTGTGCCCTAAATTTCATCACTTGGGACTAAGATGCCACCTAGGGCATCTTAGTCCTTCTTGAGTCATTTTTGGAATTTAATTTCAAATATTGGCAAAATTTAACCTCCTTTAATATTTGAATTCATACGTTGACTTGGTGAATTATGATTTTGGGATATTAAGCATACATAAGTATAAATACAAGGATTATTCATTCCTTTTCATCCTAGCAACTTGAGTATTCATTTCTAAGGAAAAACTATGAGATCAAGAGCATTCAATATCAATTCATCAAGCAATTGGAGCCATCATCAAGTATCAAGCATCATATGAAAGATTGTTCTTGCATCATGTGTGTTGTGCTAATATTTGTGATGTAAGGTTTTGATCTAAGCAAGCAAGTATTTCAAGATCTATCAAGCATTTCAAGATCCATGTCCATTGCAGCCATTACCTACAATTTTGCAACATTTGCAAGGGTTTGGTGAGTTGTAGCATTGCATGTTGTTCATTCACAATTTCCTTCATCATTTCTATTTTATTTCAGGGTTTAATTACCAATAAGGGGTTTGACCAAGGAAAATCCCCATTCATTCACAATAAACAAGTTTCTCCATCTTGTTTATTTATATTTGCATATCTAGGTTGAAGACATGAAGATCACTTGGAGTGAAAATTTGTCAAAATTGCAAATTTGCATTGTCAAAGTTGCCATCTTCACGAAAACTCACCTATAGGTTAGATCTGGTTGTTTCAAAACTTGAGATTTGAGGAGAAGAAATTACAGATCTGGAAGCTTAGGACCACATTCACACTTTTCAAAAATTCAGATTGGGACTAAGAAGAGAGTAAAGGTGTCTTAGTCCTCTAGGTGGAATATTTCAATAATTTTTAAGGATTTTGTTCCGTTATTCAAATATTTTGTGTCTGCCTCAAAAAATAGAAATGAGACTAAGACATGAGTAAAGGCATCTTAGTCCTTCAAGGCATAATTTAGCAATATGTTTGCATTTCCACAATCCTTTTGTTATCTCCAGGTTTTCCATGTACAAATACTCTAACTTAGAGTTGTTCATTTTCAATATTAGTAAGCTTCATTTTACTCATTTTGAGTGTTTTGCATATCACAGTGTGTTTTCAAACATCATCTTTTCCAAGCATTTGCTTGGTGGTGAACCCCTTAATCTGATAGAACACCCCTTCCTAAGTCCTCCTAATTATGTATTAACTCAACTTGAGAGGTTGATAGTAAATCCTATTAGGGTTCTTAGGACATATTTGAATGACATAGATAGAATAGGAAGGCAATCTACCCCTTCCCATTTTTCCCATTGTTCATTTTGGTGAGCCTAAATTTGTTTGAGAATTAATCCTTTTCTATTTTGGAGTCCTTTAGAGTCCTAGATCTAGATTTCATTCATTACATTTTGCATCTAGGGTTTCTTAAATCTTGTATTAGTGAAATTTCATTTAGGGTTTCCTATCTTTGCATTAGTGAAAGTGAATATAGGTTGTTGTTTTCCTTTCTTACATTATTGAATTTCATTGAAAAACTGAAAAGTGCATTGTTCATCCTCTTAATTGCATTTAGACACATTATTCTTGCATTGAAAATTGAAAAACTGCATTTCAAATCTTGCATCCAGTTGCTTGTTAGTGATTTCTTTTCTTTGCATCCATTTGGATAATTTTTTGTTTCCAAACATTAGGTCCCTATGTAGGCAACCTGAGAAAGTTTATTTCATGCCAAAACTTGTTTTTCTAAGAAAAATCTCTACTCGGACTAAAACACCCTTCCTAGTGTCTTAGTCCCTCTCAACTTTTTTTGCTCAAAATCATCTCCCTGCTATTTGCTTCATGTTTCATCCTCCAAAACTGCCAAATATCATTAGGAGGAATAAAATACCCTTACTGGTGTCTTAGTCCCTATTGAATTTGACTCACTAGTTTTTAGGGTTTGAAATTGTAGTTTTGTGTTTTTGTGAGTTGCTTTTAGTTTGTTGCTTTAGTTTCCAAAATTGTTTTTATTCTAATTTATTTCATTTCAAGTGTAATATATGGTTTATTCCTTACATTTTATATGGTTTATTCCTTGTATGATATGTAGTATATGGTGTCCTACTCCTAATACAATGGTTAGACAAATTATGAGACTCATGGCAACCCGTGATAAAAAAAACTCATTGTGGATCCTGGGTTATCAAGCTCTCTTACTGCTGGTATTGGCACTCGTTCACTAGGTATGGACCATACCTTTGACACCTCCTTTTCCATGACTACATTACCGAAAAGTGTTAAAACAATGGTTGATCATATTACTCAATAAAACATAATGAAAATGCATGAAGACTTAGCCCATTTACAAGATAGTGTGAGTACTGAAAACATTTCCAACACTATTATACCTGCCATAGATAGTATTCATCACAAGATGGAAAGTGATGAAGAACTGAAAGTTATGCATAACCTAGATCATATCTTTGGAAAATATCTTCCTCCCACCATTAATGGTGCTCAAACCTTAAACAATGTGCAACGACGAAATCAAAATCCTCCCTCCTCAACCATATAATCCATTCCCACCTACACAACTCCTCAAGTGACCATAACAATGCAACCAACTAGTAATATCCCTCCTACCTCACACATTTCCGCATGTGCTCCTTATACTTATGTCACATCTAATCTCATACCTCCTCCCACACACAATCCATTCATTTTTTTCCTTCCAATACATACACACCATCACCATATTCACCTCCATCTCACACCATAAGAAATGATCCTATCATTAACCACCTCGTACAAAGATTTTTATCCCTTCAATGCCAATTTTCTACCATAAATCAAAATCAAAATGATCCACCTTCATACTATGTCATGAATAATCCATTATCCTTGGAGATATTGAGAAATTCGGTTCCACAAGGTATAGAGATCCCTAGATTTTAGAAATATGGAGGAAAGGGAGATCCTACTAATCATGTTAATGCCTTTACTGCTTTGTGTAGTGACTTTATCCTTGAGGAAAAACTTTTGACTAATTTTTTTCCCTGATCCTTAAAATACATGGCCTTAGATTGGTTTTATGCATTACTGAATAACTCAATTCATTCATTCAATGAAATTTTTGAGGCTTTTATTAACCATTTCCAAGTGCACATGGTTTCGAAAAGGACATTGGCTGATTTAATGAGATGTAAGAAAAATGAAAGTGAAAAAGTCACCGACTTTATTTCATGCTATCAGTTGCTTTCTTCCCAAATCAGTATGAAGGTTCCCAATTCTCATCTCCAAAATATGCTCATAGAAAACTTACACAACAAGATAAGGTAAAATCTAACCATGCTGAAATTTCCTTCCTCCCTGTACCTATGCATTGCTCTTAGAGATTATCAAAATGCTATAAGTTATAGTGAACCAAAAATTTCCCCTAATCATCTTGAAAAATCCAAAAACTTCAAACCAAAACTCCTACCAACCTTTCAAAACACAACATAAGAGTTTCCTTCAACTAAATTCCACCTCTCAATCTACCTAACCCATTGATACCCAAATAGATTCTATAAATAAGAGTAATCTTTATATATTCAGGGATCCACGAAGAGAATTCACTCCCTTACCTGACACCCTTCACAACATCATGACCTAGCTCTTAGCCAAAAATATGCTTACCTTACCTCTCGTGTAACCCCTTGACCCTACCAAATCATTACCTTTGAGATTTAGATACAATTCCTATTGTGCTTATCACCAGCAAAAAGGACATGAAATGAAACATTTCAAGTGTCTTAAACATCTTGTGCAAGACCTCATTGATTCCAATCATATCCTAATTGTAGGTGTGAATGAGAAAGGTAATAAGTTTGTATCTCCTCCCAACCAAAACTTGTAAATATTTACCAATCCCATGCCTAACCATAATATTTTATTTGTTAAGGCTTGTGAAACTAAGCGCGATGTGATGAATCTTGACACGGATGATGAACATATGAGAAATCATGAACAAAATCCTATGGATATTGATGAAGAAAGCCCTATTGATACAATGATAGGATTGGTTGACATCAAGCCTTGTTAACAAAAATCCATTGACATTACTTTCTCTTCAAAAGAAATAATTAACCATGCAGTTGATGGTCCTCTTTACATAACTGATAGAATCAATAATAAGCCCACTCCTTGGATTTTAATTGATCTCGTCTATGGAGAGAATGAGATAATAGAATAACTCTTATATGTGCATGAACTCCCTCAAGATAGATTTGATAAACCAAAGGCATGGATCAAAATGCATGAATTTTTTTCTCGTGCTATGATGGGCTTGATCACACCTGTGTTGAGTCAAATTAAGCTACAGGTTCCACTCCCAGTGGTGCCCTTCCGTCAATTCATTTAAGTTACAAGAAGGACTGAAGAAATAAAATGTATCATCTCTATCATCTCTAGTTCAAACCAATTTCATGTGAAGTTAGGCTACATATGGATTTGATCCATGAATGTGGTCCCATTCGTTGTCCATAAGTGCTTAAAGTTTCCAGTCGATAATGAAATATTCATTGTGAACCATAGTGGCTTTAGAACCCTATCTTCCCATGTAAATGTATCCTTAAAATATTTCTAGCCCTAGCCTATGGAACCTATAAGATAACGTGAAGATTTCCTTTTCCTATCCTACCAAAAATTCAAAGCAAAGTGCATAACTAGACTATCCCTTGAAAAATTGCCTCCACCCAGGCTTGAACCTCCACCACCTAAACAAGATAATGCCGAGCCTAAAGATCTTCCAACAAAACAAGACCCATCAATAAACACACCCTTACCTATTTCCAACAAGAGACCTAGAGAAAACTAAACAACTCTTGATCTACCACCTAAGAAAATTTATAAAGTGTCACCAAAAAGTGTAGCCTCAACACTTTTCACTCATTTGGACCTTTTCCCTCAGATTTTGGCCTGATTTTGGCCCATTAAACATCATTAACCATCTCTTAATTCTTAACCACCACTTGAATTATTCCAAGTGGAATAGGTCACCACCTTGGGTGACCTAGTCCCTTTTATCATAAAATTCAAAATTAAGATGAAATTCTAACAAAAAATTGCCTCGAAAACCCTAAGGTCGACCTATCATGTGTTATTTTTGGGAAATTAGGGAATATAATGTATGAATAAGGGTTTTCATCCTCATTTGACCCCCTCCTAACATCATTTTAATCTTCACAATCACTCAAGCACTCAATCTTCTCAAGAAAGCACCAAGAATTCAAGAATTGAGCACTTCAACCAACCTCCATTGGAGTTGGTTATTGCACATCTTCAGAATTCATCAACAAGGTCTTGGTGAGTTTTTAAATTTGCATGCTATTCAATCATCTGTCCCTTTCAGTTCTATTTCATATGGGTTTGATTATCATCATGGGGTTCAACTAAGGCAAACCCCTATTCTCTAACCCTAACCTTTTCCTTCTCTTTGCATGTGTGCTTTGTAGCTTTGTATGCAAATTATTGAAAGAGTAAAGTGTTGAAAGATGTCATTATTCCATCTACATCAACTCAAGTCATTAAACCCTAGAAGGAGCTAAAAGACAACTTGTAGGTCATTTTTTGATGATTTAGATACAGGTCTTTATCAAAAATAGAAGTACAAGTGGGTACCTATAGATTCCAACTTCGAAACTCTCAAAAGATCTAGGAGGATCAGGTCACCATCATTTGGTGACTTTGTCCCTGTACTAGGCCTGAAAATTGTTTTTTGTGTTTCTGGATGCCCTTTTACCAGAAACCCGTTCTAGTAAAGTTTCTCGGGAAGAGGAATAGGTCACCCATTCTGGCGTAAATGTCCCAATGAAGATTTCTAGTAGATTCTAGAAGATTCTAGAGATCCTCATCTATAAATTTCAGTTCCTAGGTGCACCATTTCTTTCTCTTCCAATTTCTTTCTAGTTTGCATGCATTTAGGTCATTCAGTTTACTTTGCATATAGTTTACATTTACATTTAGTTTGTATTCCATAGTTAGTTTGTTTCGCTACATTATAGCATTTAGAAACATCCTATCACACACAACATATCCCCTATCTTTGAATGAACTCACCAAAAGAATACATCATTAGTACCAAAGAGATCCATTCTTCCACCAAGATCCTAGGTGAAAAACCCTAGGAGCCTATTGGGGAATCCTCTTTCCCTAAAAGAATATCTTTTTGGTGGTTCATAAAGTCAAAGAGAAAGTGGTCGAATGACCTTCCATGGTTTCTTCCATTCTATCCCCACAAGAAGAAAGGGAACCTATGGTTGATTCACCTGCTACTACACAAAATGAAAATCATAATAAAAGAAATCACAATGTTAGAGAGCGTAGGCATAGGCCTCGTGCTATTGCTCGAAATATGAATAATGAGAACATTGAAAATAAACATCAAAACTTGACATAAGAAATAAATGATGAGCCTCATCCCTTATTTGAGATTGTAAATCCAAAACAACAAGGACCAAAACCTTCTATGGATATTATCATTCGTCCTTTTGTTGTACTTAACTTGGATGATGATGAGGAAATAGTTAAAATTGATGAGGAAGTGCATAATGAGTTGAACTTGTTATTTTACTCATCCATGAGCTTTAATGTTAACAACCATGATGATCCTCCTAAACCGAGTGATTCATGATGTGTTGAACCTAGTAATTATATTATTACAACACTTGATGTGATCCCTCTTGCTAGTGATTTGCATTCCACATACAGTGAACAAGAATAGGATGTAGATGACCTAATGGAAATGGTTGATTTGCATGTGCCTTACTAGTCTTTTTATTTCTCTTTCGCTTGCATGTACATATTGTGATCCCCCATGATGTTTTGTTTGGTGTTCCTCTCTCTTTGTGCATTCCTCTATTTGTACCTTTATTCTTCTCTATGTTGTAAGATTTTCACTTTTTATTTATTTGTTAACTTTGGTTGTCTTCCTTTTGGAGATGACACAAGGCATTGAGACACCCTATGTCTCTTCCATGTTGACCTAAAATATTTTTATTTTCCTTTCACTTTTGTTTTGTGTCTTCCTTTTGTGGATTACGTAAGGTGTCAAGACACCCTATGTCTCTTCCATGTTGACCCAAAATATTTTTCTTTTCATTCACTTTTTTTTTGTGTCTTCCTTTTGGGGATGACGCAAGGTGTCAAGATACCCTATGTCTCTTGCATGTTGACCCAAAAGCTTTTTCTTTTCTCTTTTTTTTTTGTGTCTCCCTTTTGGGAATGACACAAGGCATCGAGATACCCTATGTCTCTTCCATTTTGATCCAAAAGGATTTTTTTTTCACTCTCTTTGTGTCATTCTTCCAATTCTATGTGTATTTGGGGAGTGATGATAGTTTTGAGTTCTCTAATATCTTTGCAAAAAAGAAAAATACTGACCCTCAATCCATAGATCCTTTATGTGTTTCTGGGAGGCAGCCCTCTCTTCCATTTTCTTTTTCCATGTTTGTCTACTTTAAATTAATTTCTCACAGTATGTTTTTAGCAATTTCTTTAAAGTGGGGGCATACATTGGCATTATGTCAACTTTATTTCATTTTCATTTTCTTTTCCCTGTTCCTTGATGCAATTTTCTTTCTTCATATGATGCATTTTCCTATTTGTCGTGACATTGGGAGTAATTTCCTTCAAAATTGTGACCTATCTCAACATATTATATTCTCCTTAGTGGTGTTGTGACACACTATATCCCATAAGTGGTGAATATTTTATCCTTTGACTAGTCCTCTCTTGGAGACATTAGAAACGATGTCCATTAAGAGTAAGACCTCGCATGAACTAAGAAAAATCCCTTTGAACATGTTCTTTCTTTCTTGTTGCATTGCATTTTCTTTTTTTCCTTATCATAGTCATGGGGGTATGACATTGATATGGACCTCTTGGGGCTCACCTAGTGAACACCTAGCTTCACTAACCCGTGTGAGTGTGTATTTTCTTTTTGTCCTTATCATAGTCATGGGGGTATGAAATTGATATGGACCTCTTGAGGTTCACCTACTGAACACCTATCTTTACTAGCCCGTGTGAGCATGCATTTTATTTTTCTCCTTATCATAGTCATGGGGGTATGACATTGATATGGACCTCTTGGGGATCACCTAGTGGACAACTAGTTCCCACTAGCTCTTGTGAGTGTGCTCTTTTTTTTGCATGGTGGATAGTGTGTTCCACTTGTAAACCCTCTTCAAGCCTAGACTTGGTCCACTACATTGGATGACCAGTTGAAGCTTGATCCATTGCAATTTATTTTCCTTTTTCCTTTTCTTGTATTTGATGGTGTATGTTTTTGATTTGATGTTGGCTTCATATATCATCCGCAAGCATGTTCCTTTGTGCCTATGTTGGTTCACCATAGGATCATAATATTGGGGGATTGATAATCCCTCTTGATTGTTGTCATCCTATCTTACTAACATTTGTACATTTGAATCCCTCTTGATTGCATGGTTGGATACTTTAGTGTGATTTTGAGGAAATATCATCCTCTCACTAAAGTGGGGGCTAAATTTAGTGTATTAAAATGTATACCCTTGCATTTTAACACTTTCTTAGGTTTGCCTTGCTTTATTTATCCTTATTTATGGCTTAATTGGTCCTATTTTATGTCCACAAGCCCTATGAATGGCATATTTTTCTAGTTAATCATGACATTCTCCAATGTATATTTGATCTCTTAATGCTTTTGATTGGTGTGTCCCTGATTTCTGGTTGGGACTAAAATGCCACTAAGGGCGTCTTTGTCCCCCCAAGGTCCTGGGACCCTAATTTTGAGGCATTTGTTTTGGGCCACTTTTTGGTGTTTGTGCCCCAAGTTTCATCACTTGGGACTAAGACACCACCTAGGGCATCTTAGTCCCCCTTAATTGGTTTTCAAGATTTAATTTCAAATCTTGGTAGGATTTAACCTCCTTTATTCTTTGAATTCATATGTCGGCTTGATGTCATATGATTTTAGGATATTAAGCATAGACAAGTATAAATACAAGTTTCATTCATTCATTTTCATCCTAGCAACTTGAGTATTCATTCCTAAGGAAACTTTATGAGATCAAGTGCATTCAAGAGCAATTCATCAAGCAATTGGAGCCGTCATCAAGTTTCAAGCAACATATCAAAGATTGTTCTTGCATCATGTGTTTTGTTGTGCTAACTTTTGTGATTTAGGGGTTTGATCTAAGAAAGCAATTATTTCAAGATCTATCAAGAATTTCAAGATCCATGTCCATTGCGTCCATTACATACAAGTTTATAGCATTTAATGTTGTTAATTCACCATTTTATTCATCATTTCTATTTCATCTCAAGGTTTAACTACCAACAAGGGGTTTTCCCAAGGAAAATGCCATTCACTCACAATCAACAAGTTTCTCCATCTTGTCCATTTGTATTTGCAGAGCTAGGTTGAATACTTGAAGAACACTTGGAGTGCAAATTTGCATTGTCAAGGTTTTCATCTTCTCAAAATCTCGCATATAGGTCAGATTTGGCTATTTCAGAACCTAAGATATGAGGAGAAGAAATTACAGATCTAGAAGCTCAGGACCACATTCACACTTTTCAAAAATTCAGATCGGGACTAAGATGGGAGTAAAGGCATCTTAATCCTCCAAGTGGAATATTTAAGTTATTTTTCAAGATTTTGTTCTGTTATCTGAAGATTATTTGTGTGCCCTGAAAAACATCAGCGAGACTAAGATGGGAGTAAAGGTGTTTTAGTCATCCAAGGCATATTTTAGCAATTTGTTTGCATTTCCAAAATCCTTTTGGCATCTCTAGGTTTCCTAAGTACACATACCCTAACTTAGAGTTGTTCATTTTCAATATTAGTAAGGTTCATTTTACTCATTTTGAGTTTTTTTCATATCATAGTGTGTTTTCAAACATCATCATTTCTAAGAATTTGCTTTGTGGTGAACCCCTTAATCTGATAGAAAACCCCCTCCTAAGTCCTAATTGTGTATTGAATCACCTTGAGAGGTTGATAGTCAATCCTATTAGGGTTATTAGGAAATATTTGAATGACAGATAGAATAGGAAGGTAATCCACCCCTTCCCATTTTACCTATTGTTCACCTATTAACAAAAAAATACTCATGTGAAATGTATAGATCATGATGCAATAATCATACAAGAATATAATGTCACCAAAAAGAGGTTATTTTACTAGATAAACCATCAAGGTAGAACTAAAAAATACTCTTCTACTACTAGGAATAACAAACATATTTGTTTTGTGATAAGGGATTGACCTTTTGGCCATAAAATACCCTATCAAATTGGAAACAAAGTCAAAGAAAGAGAAGAGTGTAAATATTTGAGTAAATAAAATGGAGAACTATATGACACCTTTTATATCTCAATATAAACATTAATTAATATTAATCACACATCTAAGTATACTTATATAACCACAACCACTCATGAAAATAACCTACATGTATTGAGGAAGAGCCAATTACAAAGTCCATGTAGTTATATAAGCTTATATCAATAACTCACTATACATCACAATAATAAATGTAACATGAGGAATCGTAATCCACACTCTCATTAATCATTGAAATAGTGTAGAAGTTGAGAAATCCAACTTCAGACTCCAAGATCACCTGCATGCAAATGGATACCTGTCACAAGGAAGAGAATGGATGGAGAAATCAAACAAGGGTTTGATGCTCTGAAAAATGGAGAAATTATCTTATCAGAACAAAAGGGAATTGATGATATATGTTGTGAAATATACAAAGGGATCAATCCTTACAAAAGGAGATCATGCAAACCTTCAAGAAACCCTAATAGGAAAAACCCTAAAAGAAGCCCTAATAGGAAAAAATTTAATAATTAATATAATTATTAAATGTCACTTTAAGGAAACTAACCTGAAATCTTAAGAAAGGAATAAAGGTAACTTGATCAACACAATTAAGTTAAAACCTTTACTCTAACACCCCCCCTTAAGATGAGCAATAGTGCAGCTACAAACAAATGCAAGAAAGTAAAGGTAACTACAATGTAGGAAGGAAAACATGGGTCCTAACAACTAGGCTAGATCAGGTACCCAAATACAACCAAATCTCTATAAAATGGAGAAATAGAGAAAACCTCATGGGAAAATCTCTACTCCAAAAAGAGATGCAGAAATCCATGAAGAACATCACTGAAGCAAAATAAGCTGCAAACAAATGTCGAAAGATGACTGCTATGGTGTTGAAGAACTTCCACTGAAGATAGGATGATTAGGATCAAGAAGACAACAATCTACATGAGTGCCCCATACGACACTACTCGAATCAAATGGAAAACAAAGGAAAACACCTAGAATGAAGATTCAAATGACACAAGTACCAGTAGTCTGAAGACACTGATCAACTGAGAATGGAAGATCCCTTCCAAGGCGAAACCAAGGAAGAATTAGCACAAAAAGTATAATACCCCCCTATAATGTTGAACTAGAAGAGCCTGACTGATCCACTGAAATGGTGTGTAACACCCTGTAGTGCATGAAGAACAAGATACAACATCTGAAAGTGCACAAGAAAGCACACACAACTGAAAAAGTGGTGTGAAAAACAAAGCACACATGCATGAGGTTGGAATCATATGGATCCACTATCGTCGTGGAGGGACACTCACCGGACAAAGGTGTGATGGCAAAATAAAGGAACTACATAACCCCCCCATGGCACTTTATAATACAGTGCGAGTACAAAATATGGCACAACCTTATGTGCAAAATCTCCAAAAAATACATGTACAATAGTGTGGCACTTTATCTCAATGCGTTTACATAAAAGATAGCTTACAAATGATGCTCAAAATGCCCACAAAGGACAATAAAACTGGAAATACATGAAGAATAGCCAAAAATGAAGCATTCCATGCAAACGAAAAGTTCCCAAGAATGAATATGTCTAGGTAATTCACTAGAGTGTGAAAACAAAAAAAGCTGAATAAAATATACCTACAGTAAAATCTAGAAAAATTTCATGGATGGAACTAAAGAGCTTTGAAATATGGTTCCAACACCATAGAGATAGCAAAAAACAAAGATACTAATCAAAAGTTATGAGCTTGGGACTGAAAGAAACTCCTTTGATTTCAACTAGCTATAGAATGCACCAATAGAAAAATGAAGTGATGAAACCCACACCACTGGAAATTTGATAGAACTAGCTTTTCGACAATATCTCGTTGTCCAAAAATCGATATCGTATGCCCAAGTTACGGCCTTTGGAAGAAAACAGCTCCAAAGGGGAAAAAAGCGAGTGCTGCATTAAATTTGACGGTCATACAACCGTCACAACAAAAAAAGGGCTTAAATTTGACAGCCAAATGACCATCACTGCAAAAGTGCGATTGGGATTATGACATTAAAAAAATTGTTTTTTTTTTCATATATTAAAAAAAACAATGAATTTTTTTTTTTTTTTTTTTAAATTGAAAAAAATATATTGGTGGGGGAGGCACATGGGCCCACCCCCACAAAACCTTATGAAGGCGCGGTACTTGCGTAGTACCCTATGCAGGTACAGACTTGCGCAGTACCCTATGCAGGTATGGACTTGCGTGGACCTACGCAATACCCTACACAGGTATGGACCTGCACAGAGCTGCACAGAGTACCTGCTTGCGTAGGTACATAGGGCTAAGCAAGCCTTAAAAAAGCTTGCTTGTTGGCTTTTCTTTTTTATTTTGAAAATAAAATAAATTAAAAGCATTTACAACTGTATTTCTTTTTATAAAAAAATTTGTGACGAAAATGTAGAAATAAAAAATTTATTTTACCAGGCTTTTCCTCTGATCCGCATGTAGTTGGACAACCATACGGCTAAAAAAAATTTTCCCCTAAAATCAACTTTGTCCAAAATGGATGAATGAATAGTTGATTTAGGGGTTTTGGACTGCTACGGACGCAATGGTGAGGTCTGTTTGGACTCAAAATTCTTTGAAATTGCAAGTGAATCCCTGGATCAAAAAATGCAAACCTTAAAACTATGAATGTCTGATCCAACCTTGTAGCTCCAAATAGCTCCAAATTCTTCAAACAAGAACAGACATGCAGCAGGAAAGCTCTGATACCTTGTAGAAGTTTAGAAATCCAATTTCGGACTCCAAGATCACCTGCATGCAAATGGATACCTATGACAAAGAAGAGAATGGATGGAGAAAACAAACAAGGGTTTGATGCTCTGAAAAAATGGAGAAATTATCTTATTAGAACAAAAAGAAATTGATGATATATGTTGTGAAATATACAAAGGGATCAATCCTTATAAAAGGAGATCATCCAAACCCTAAATAAACCCTAATAGGAAAAACCCTAAAAGAAGCCCTAATAGGAAAACATTTAATAATTAATATAATTATTAAATGTCACTTTATGCAAACTAACATGAAATCTTAAGAAGGGAATAAAGGTAACTTAATCAACACAATTAAGTTAAAATCTTTACTCTAACAAATAGTTCATCTCACCATGGAGACCTAGAGTGTGGAGATGAAACTATATGGTTGTAACATCTTGAAGTTGATTAAAATGGATGAATATATCAACTCAAGGGAAAACTTGCATATTTGATCCTCTTATCTATAAGAAAACTAGTGCTTAAAAATGGCACAAAGGCATATCCTTATATAATCAGCAAAAAATAAATATAAAGCCTTACAAAGTACATTGGAACACACAATGTTATCATTTGACATGACAGTCTCTAGGTCTTACCTAGGTGCAACAACCGTTGATCTCAATAATTGATCCTTATGGTAAATAACAACATTGAATATTGTAACACAAGCATATATGAAGATAAAGTAGATCTTAATTAGATTGCAATTTAATGAAAATAGAGGAGACAATAAACTAAGGTGTATACACTAATCCTTACAACAACAAAAAAAATTATTTGGATGAATTTGATTTTGTGTTCATCCCACATAATTAACAACTACATATCTCAGCTCAAGACATACAAACCACTCAAAACTAAATTAGAAGAAAATTTCAATTTTTAGTGAGTCTTAAATGGAAATTGCATTTATTGCCACACCCAAAAAAATGCATCACTGCATTAATTCGTTTTTGCTACACATTTAGGTAATATAACTCAAAAAATAAAATGAAACCATTATTTATGAGTAGAACTGGGCCCAAATAAATACAATTCAGCCCAAAGAAAAGGATCATCCTAATTTGGAATTGAAGAATAGCTAAAATTAATAATTTTCCCATTGAATAGTCAAACTCTAGTACAACCAAATTTTTCTACAAATAAAGCTTTGAATGGTGCCTAATTAGAGCCAAATATGTATCCAAACAACATCTAAATAGCAACTAATGGAACACCTCACTTACAATCAAAGAGACATTGAAGATCCCCAAAACTATTTACAAACAAACAAATAAATTTAATGCCATTTATTTTGGCATGCACAACAAAATATGTGTAAAGATGATGCCTTGCTTCAAAGAGGCCTTGGCCCAAACAAAAACACAATCTCTCCCTAAAAGGATTTTAAAATATGTTAAAATATTATATCGAGTTGAAGTTTTGTGCTAACATTTAAAGTTTCAATTATGCTCGTCTTAATGTGTATTCCATGTCCCTTATTGTGGATCTAAATGATTATATTGAGAAAAAATTATGTATAATTTATCATCATTGATTTGAACAATCAATATATATCATTCATATTCAAAACAATTATGTAATATTTTAGAAAAGACAAGTGTCAAATAGAAAAATAAAACCCAAAAAAATTGATGAAAAATGCATAAATAATAAAAACATGAACATGATACATAAAACTTAAAAACCATATAAAATTATACATAATCCTTTAACTAGACCTACTAGAATAATTTCTTTAGCATGGGCATACACTCAGCATGACCTCTATTAAGCAATTGGAAAATTTGTTATACCAATTCCATAAACCAAGGTAGTTCCTATCTACCAAATATTTGGACATATTGTTTAGACCACAATACATCATTCCATTACCAACCACACATGTAGCTACTTTCCTTGTATATGAGTATCTTTGAAAGTTAATCAATCACATCTTCAAAATAAGCAAACTAGGCCCACTATTCACAACCATCCTAACCATCTTAGATGATGTGACATGTTCTTATTTGCCATCACGCACATTGACCAATTAGATATATATCATCGATTGATCTCTTGACTAATAGGGATGTTTATATCCTAATAGGATCAATTTTATATTTACTTAATAATGTGCCTTTTGAAATATATAATTGAGGCTTACCAACTCTCCCACCTTGGTCCCACGTGGATGTGACACCTTAGGCAAGTTGAGCTTTAGTTCTCTGATGCAGGAACATCCAGTGGTGTAAGGGAAATCCTACATCACCCAAAAATATATTTACTTTCATTTAGATTTTTGTAAATGTTTTTGCATTTCTAGATACCCTTTTTGTCAAAGAAGAATTCACAACTTTCAGAACTACTTTTTTGCTTTTTCTGCTCAACTGCTATTTTTAGCAGGTATGAATTTGAAGGCGTGAGGAGACAAAAATTTAAGGGAACCTTCGGGATATAATAATAAACACTCTGGTGAAAGAATCAGGTGAAGATCATTCCCGGTTCAAAAGTTATTCAAGTTTCAGTTTCTGCTTTTTGCCCTACAAAATCTTCAGAGCTAATTTTGAGGGACTTAAAGGCTCCGGATGGGCCAGAAAATTGGCAGAAAACGAAAGTGGTTAGCCTTTAGGCCCCACTTTTTGACACTTCATTTTCGCAAGACCTTTCCGAAAAGGTATTATGGGGTAGTTTCTGACTTTTGTGGGCAGTTTTTGGGAAAGAAGATCGCGTGTTGTGAATAGGGGAATTTCTGTAATTTCTTTTTTGTAATTTGCATGTATTGCAGAACTCGAGGATTTGAGATCCTCTGCATGTAATAATTTCATATTTTGAAAATAATAAGAAGCTCTGGTTTTTCTGTGTGATTTTTTTGTGTCTCGGGTTGCACCCTCATCAAGTGGTATCAGAGCGGGTTTTCTTGAGCATGTGGACAGATCGCTGATCGTGAGGCAGTTCGCACCAAGACTGTGGTTGTGGGTTCAAGATATTCAAGATGCCTCCAAGACTGGCGCGTGGTAGGTGAGGTGGTGCTGGAAATGCTGGTGGAAGAGATCCATTAGTGGCCAAGGGTTTCAGAGCCCTCCAGAGACAAATTAATGCATTACAAAGAGAGTTAAGAAGAGGGGTAAACTCGAGAAGGGGAGAAGAAAGTGAGGATGAAGAAGAGGTAGAAGATTCAGATGTAGAAGAGGAAGAAGAAGCTATTGATCAAGATCAAATGCTGCTGATAAGGGCCATTTCGAAGATCGAAAAAAGATCTAGAGTAGAATTTCCCAGTTTTTCTGGTAGTCTGAACCGAAAGAGTTGATTGATTAGATCAACGAGTTGGAAGAGTATTTCAAGTATGAAGAAGTAAAGGACCCAGATCGGGTTAAGTTTGCAAAAACGAAGCTGAAGGGCCACGCCAGTATCTGGTGGAAATAGGTCCAACTAGAAAGAAATAAGATCACTAGATGGGATCGCATGGTGGAGAAACTGAAGAAGCAGTTCATGCCAATGGACTATGAGTTAGATCTATTGAAGAAATTGCAAGGGTTGAAGCAAGGAAGTAGATCTGTGAAAGAATACACAAGATTTTCACAAGATGATCATCAGAATGGGACATGCAGAGGCCAACAAGGAGAAGGTAGCCCGTTATCTTAATGGGTTATGGCCAAGCATTCAAGAGGAGTTAAGCTTGGTCAGAATGGCCACCATTGAGAATGCTTACCAATTTTCGCTGAGAGTTGAAGAGAAGTTGAACAAAAGATTTGACAGTAAGCAAAAAGAACGAGGTCAAAGCAGAAGGGGTAGTGGAAGATCTTTTGGAAGCCGAAATGAGGATGAGAAGAAAAATGAAGATGTGGGTACCAGTCGAAGCTAGAGGAATGATAACTTCTACTGCCCACGTGATCAGAATGGTGGTGGTGATCAAAGAGGTAGAGGACGAGGAAGATTTGGGCAAGGACCCGGAAGGGGTGGTTTTAGAGGAACTTGTTTCCGATGTGGTGAAGAAGGGCATCGAGCCTATGAATGTCCACAATACCAAGGAAGGACAGAAAAAAGGGTAGAAGGTCGTGCAAGGGTTGCACATGTAGATGAGGAGGCTCAATCTAAGCATTCAGATGATGCTGAAAGGGGAGAAGCCCTAGTGGTTAGAAGAGCCCTAGTGACTGAAGAGAAGGAGCCAGAGCAAAGGAAGAATCTGTTTCGCACAAGGTGCAAGTGTGAAGACAAATGTTGTGATGTTATTATTGATGGTGGGAGCACTGATAATCTAGTGTCAGAAGAAATGGTTACAAAGTTGAAGTTGAAGAGGGAAAGGCATCCACATCCATATCGGATTGCCTGGTTGCAGAAAGACCACAAAGTTCTAGTCAATGAGCAGTGCCTGGTGAAGTTCAAGATTGGAAGCTATCGTGATGAGGTACTTTGTGATATCATCCCCATGGATTCATGTCACATGTTGCTGGGGAGGCCGTGGCAGTTTGACAGGTGAGCTATATATGATGGCCATGCAAACACTTATTCCCTGATGAAGGATGGAGTCCGCCATAAGTTGAAACCCCTGAAGAAGGCCGAAGAAAAGGTATGCAGTAGTGCTAGAATTTGTTATGTTGATGGAAGGAAATTTTTAGAAGGCATGAAACATGAGCGTGTGTGTTATGCATTGATTCCTAAAATGGAAAAGGAGGGTAGTGAGAAGGTTCCAGTAGAAGTTTCTGGGTTATTGAATGAGTTTTAGGATATTGTTTCTGATAATGTACCTAAGGGTTTACCACCAATGAGGAAGATCAGTCATTAGATTGACTTGATCCTAAGAGCCAGTTTGCCAAATAAGGCAGCTCATAGAATGACTCCTGCAGAAAATGAGGAGCTGAACAGACAAGTTGAGGAGTTGTTGAGAAAGGGTTTGATTCGAGAGAGTTTGAGTCCATATGCAGTACCTGTAGTACTAACACCAAAGAAGGATGGGGAGTGGAGGATGTGTATAGACTCTCAGGCCATAAACAAGATAACGATCAAGTATAGATTTCCCCTGCCAAGGATGGATGACCTGATGGATTGTTTGAGTGGAGGTCAGTACTTCACAAAGATTGATCTGAAGAGTGGATATCACCAGATCCGGATTCAAGAGGGAGATGAATGGAAGACCGCCTTCAAGACCAAAGAGGGCCTGTATGAGTGGTTAGTCATGCCTTTTGGGCTAACCAATGCACCGAGCACATTCATGCAGCTCATGAATGAGGTACTGAAAGAGTTCCTAGGAAGCTTTGTTATTGTGTATTTAGATGATATTTTGATATTCAATAAGTCACTGGAGGAGCATATAATGCATATTGGTAGAGTTTTTGAGAAGTTAAGAGAAGAGAAATTGTTGATTAATCTGAAGAAGTGTAGTTTTGTGAAGGAGTTAGTGTATTTGGGGTTTGTTGTCTCGACAGAAGGTCTCAAGATGGACCCAGAGAAGGTGAAGGCTATTCTGGAATGGCCTATCCCAAGAACTGCGACTGAGGTGAGATCTTTCCATGGTTTGGCCAGTTTTTATAGAAATTTTATTCGAAACTTCAATAGTATTTGTGCACCCCTAACTAAAACAATGAGAGGGGATAGAAAAGAGTTCAATTGGAGCACTAGAGCAACAAGGAGTTTTGATCTATTGAAGCAGAAGGTGACAGAACAACCTATTTTGGCTCTCCTGGATTTCAATAAGGTGTTTCAGGTGGATTGTGATGCTAGTGGTTGTGCCATTGGAGCAGTGTTAAGCCAGGAAGGTAAGCCCATTGCCTATTTTAGTGAAAAGTTAAATGATACAAAGAGAAAGTACTCTATATATGATCAGGAATTTTATGCAATAGTTCAAGCATTAAAGAAATGGAGGCATTATTTGTTGCCAAAGGAATTTGTTATGTATACTGATCATCAAGCATTGCAGTACCTGAGTAGTCAGGGAAAATTAAATCATAGGCATATGAAATGGGTAGAATTTTTGCAGAGTTATACATTTGTTTTAAAACATAGGAGTGGGAAGTCAAATAGGGTTGCAGATGCCTTAAGTAGGAGGCATACATTGTTGATAGAAATGCAGATTGAGGTGGTTGGGTTTAGTGAACTCAAGACATTGTATCCGAATGATCCTGATTTTGCAGAGGCTTGGAAAGCTTGCAAGGAACCTATTACAGTTGACAGGACAAAGTGGTTGGATTTCATAATTCAAGAAGGCATGTTGTTTAAGGGAAGTCAATTGTGTATTCCAAGGAGTTCCATGAGGGAGAACTTGATAAAAGAGAAACATAGTGGAGGAATGGCAGGACATTTTGGTCGAGATAAGACCATTTCCATTATTAGTGAGCATTATTATTGGCCTCAGTTGTCGCAAGATGTGAAGAAGTTTGTGCAGAGTTGCAAGGTATGTCAAATGGCTAAAGGAGTGAGTCAGAATACAGGGTTGTATCAGCCCTTACCTATACCAGAGAGGCTGTGGGAGGATATAAGTATGGATTTTTGTTCCTGGTTTTCCAAGGACACAGAGAGGGAATGATTCAGTATTTGTGGTAGTTGACAGGTTTTCAAAGATGGCACATTTCATCCCATGCCAGAAGACCCATGATGCAGTCCACATTGCTGACTTGTTCTTCAGAGAGGTGGTGAGGCTACATGGTTTGCCAAAGAGTATAGTCTCAGATCGTGACACAAAATTTGTTGGATACTTTTGGAGGACCTTGTGGAAGAAGTTGAAAATAGAGTTGAAGTTTAGCTTTGCACACCATCCCCAGACTGATGAGTAGACTGAAGTTGTGAACAGGAGTTTGGGTAACCTACTGAGATGCTTGGTAGGAGATAAACCAAAGGGATGGGATTTGATCTTACCCCAGGCAAAATTCGCTTACAACAATTCTGTCAATAGAAGCACTGGTAGATCACCATTCCAGATTGTGTATGGATGTAGTCCTAGGACTGCTCCAGAATTGAGAAAGATGGACCAAGAGAAGAAGACAAGTGCTGAAGCTGAAGACTTTGCAGAACACATCAAGAATATGCATGAGAAGGTAAAAGAACACATTAACAAGATGAATATGTAGTATAAGGCTAAGGCAGATCAAAAGAGGAGGTATAAGGAGTTTCAGGTTGGTGATGAAGTGATGGTCCACTTGAGGAAAGAAAGGTTTCCAGTAGGAACCTATAACAAACTGAAGATGAAGAAGTTCGGTCCTTGTAAAATTTTGAAGAGGCATGATTTAGGGAACGTATATGAGGTAGAGTTGCCAGATGGATTCAACATTTCCCCTATGTTCAACATTGCAGATTTGACATAATATCATAAGAGTGGCACAGAGGAAGTACCAGCAATGGAACAGTGTGGTATTCCAGCACCTACTTCAGAAAAGGAGGAGATCGAAGAAATCTTGGATAGCCATGTGGGAAGGAGTACCAGAAACAGATAGTATGAAGAATATTTGGTGAAGTGGAGAGGAAGGCTTGTGAAAGATTCATCCTAGTTGTCTAAGGTAGAGGTTGACCGTTTGGGTTTTCCTCAACCACCTGAGAAGTGACGGGGTCACTTTTCAAATTACCCCAGGTGTCTGATGCAGGAGCATCTAGTGGTGTAAGGGTAATCCTACATCACCCAAAAATATATTTACTTTCATTTAGATTTTTGTAGATGTTTTTGCATTTCTAGATACCCTTTTTGTCAAAGAAGAATTCACAACTTTCAAAATTGTTTTTTGCTCTTTCTGCTCAACTGCTATTTTTAGCAGGTATGAATTTGAAGGCATAAGGAGACAAAAATTTAAGGGAAGCTTCAGGATATAATAATAAACAATTTGGTGAAAGAATCAGGCGAAGATTATTCCTGGTTCAAAAGTTATTCAAGTTTCAGTTTCTACTTTTTGCCCTACAAAATCTTCGGAGCTAATTTTGAGGGACTTAAAGGCTCCGGATGGGCCCGAAAATTGGCGGAAAACGAAAGTGGTTAGCCTTTAGGCCCCACTTTTTGACACTTCATTTTCACAAGACCTTTTCGAAAAGGTATTATCATTGAAGATCCAACGGTTAGATCTTGAGTTAGGGCTTCCGAAAGTTTGTGCATAATTAGAATGTTGTTTTTGGCTCCAAACGGAGAATGGGGCTATTTATGGGGTAGTTTCTGACTTTTGTGGGCAGTTTTTGGGAAAGAAGATCACATGTTGCGAATAGGGGAATTTCTGTAATTTGCATGTATTGCAGAACTCGAGGATTTGAGATCCTCCGCATGTAAGAATTTCATATTTTGAAAATAATAAGAAGCTCTGATTTTTCTGTGTGATTTTCTTGTGTCTTGAGTTGCACCCTCATCATTCTCCAAACGAACCAAAAATGGCTGGTTATTCCCTTGTGTCCATTATGGCTCCCCTTGACCACTAGCACTAAGATCATTAAAGATTTAGGTTCTATCACATTTTACATCTAGAGTATTAGCCCATCGGTGAGGGCCCCAAATTGCATGACGTTTTCCCTCTAGTGAGCTCTAACCAACCAAACATTCCACATAGTCGCTTCTTCATATTGCTCATTTGAATACCAAGCCTATATTCCTTCATTGGTTCACATCATGATAACTTTAATAAAAGGTCGTTACAATTTATATCAAATTTTACTAAAATTTGGTAAAATGTATAAAATTCATATATATTTTTTAATATTAACTTTCATGGTAAATTTATGCAAATCATGTAAAATTTTAGTCAATATTAGGTAAGTGTGTTAATTATCAAGGTGATTTTTTCATTCTAAATTTATTTTTTTATAAAAAAATTATTAACTTCAACTAACTATAAAATTGGATGTTATCTAACTTATGAGTCCATCAATATCCACCTAGATAGTTGACGTAGTTGTCAATATATTCTTGTATTTTTTATAATGATTAAGCAAGGTCTTAAAAGTAGCAATGTTGATGTTATCAAGGGGTCAGTTCTTCCTCACGAGTTCCTTAAGGCATCAACGAAAAATATAAAGGAGAAATTTAATTTAGTTAGAAGATATTTTTTTCCTAACTAAACGGTATCTACATTACTTCATCTAGGATAATATAATATTAAATGAAAAAAAATGCCTTTACTCAAAATGGAAAGAGAAAAATAAATATGGCAATCTCATAAATACTTTTTTTGTGCAATGGGTACATCAAAGAGGTGTGGAAGACCAATTAGGAAAAAAATTGGCATATTTTTTCATATATTTGTGCTATACATGAGGTCAATTGGTAAGTCATTCAACAAATGATGTATATGAAAAGAATGTCTCAATGGAGAAGTGATAGATTTAAATCAAATATTCATCCATTTATAAGGATTCAAACGCGAGTGAAATAAAACTTTGAATCAAGAAGATAATCAGGCTCAATTACCAACAAGCTCATGTTTTGTTTGTAATAGGGAGAGAGGAAGAGAGGGGTTGAGATAAGGATAGAAAGAGGGAGATATATAGGGGGAAAGAGTAGGAGAGAGAGGTATGGGTAAGGAGATAGAGATAGATATGGAGATGGATATGGAGAAAGAAAGGGATATGGAGAGGAGAGGGAGAGATAAAGAGATAGAGGAGAGAGATAGATAGAGATGGAAGAGATAAATATACAGAGAGAGGGGAGTGGGAGATAGAAAGATAAAGATAGAGATAGGAAGTGATGTAGAGAGAGAGGTAGAGATAGAGAGAGGTATAGCGGTAGAGAGAGATAGAGAGAATGATAGAGGGATAGATGGATGAAGAAATATGGAGAGATAGAGCTAGAGAGGAAAATAGATATAGGGTCAAGAGGAAGATAGAGTGAGAGATGAAGATGAAGATACATAGATAAAGAGGTAGAGGGAGGTAGAGGGAGAGATAAAAATAGAGAGATGGGGGATAGGGTGATCCCACAATACTGGTTTACAATTTTTGGGCAAATTTGACACTGAACTGATTTTTTTAACTAAATCTTCACTTTTGGGCTCCTATAGCGGCTAAACCATGAGGAATTTGTAGATGATGCAAACTAGTGATTTGTGACATTCTGTCTATAGATTCTAAATATATTTTTTTCAAAATTTTTGGAATTACATTGCACTTCTTTTTCCGTCTCCTTTGATAACTAGCTTTTAAAAAAATAACATTTTTAAGGAGTGACGCTCATCGTATACAACATCACATTTCTTGTATGAAGGATAAAATTCCATTTTTTTTGAATTTAGATTTTTAACTATGATATCGAACAATTTCATTTGGTTTCATAGTGTTTTATTAGATATTTTTTCCTTAATCTAGTTTTGAAGTCAAACCAATTACAATTGAAACATAAGCGGACTCTACGCAACATAATTTTTTTTGTATGTATCAAAATTCATATTTTTGTTTTAATGGATCAATGACATCAATATCTAGCTTGAACATATTTTTTAAAATTTTATTTTGATAATATGCTATTTTTCCATATGTGCAAAACAAGGAGCTTGATTTTCGGTGAAAAACCTATGTTTAATAAAACTAAAAAAACACATACATAATAAAACCAAAACATATTAAATTTATATTCAATGGATAGCTCATTCCAAGGACTACCATGATCATTTCAAATAAATTTTAAATCAATTCATTTGATCCCCCAAAAGGTAAATCAAAAGTGATTTTTTATCAACATTTTGATAGGTGTAAAGGAGACTCTAGTGTAGGTATGGTTTAAAACTAGCGGGGTTCTATCCAAGGGGTTTTGATCTAAGGTGATTTGATAAAAACCTCTTAAATTTAAATCCTGAAAATGGAAGTTTTTAAGGATTAAATCATTATGTTTTCTAAAAATATGTGATTTCAACAAAAATCAGAATCTCCCAAAAATTATAAACTAGCTTTGTGGGATCACCCGATAGAGGGAGAGATATAGAGGAAGAGAGAGAGGGAGAGAGATATAGATATAGATGGTGAGGTTTATTGATAAAGAGATAGAGAAAGGAGATATAAAAAGAGGGTGAGATGGAGAGAGATAGAGAGACAAACAAACATAGAGAAGTAGAGATACACAAAAAGGAGTGGAGAGAGGGAGAGAAATTAGGGGATATAAAGAGAGGGAGAGAGAAAGAGGAAAATATAGAGATATATGGGAAGAGAGAGATATATATATAGAGAGAGAACTTAATATATAGAGAGGGATAGGAAAAAAGATAGAGTAATAGGGAGAGACAGAGAGAGAGATATAGAGATAGGGGTCTAGAGAAAGCTATGGATCTAGAAATAGATAAAGAGAGAAGGGAGAGGGAGATAGAGAGAGGGGAAGAGAGGGAGTTAGAGAGAGGAGCAATAGAGGAAACAATATAGATATAGGGAGATATCAAAAGATAGAGAGGGATAGACAAAGAGATCTAGAGATAGATAGAGAGATAGAGGTATGATATTCAAATCTTGCAAGTATAAGAATATCCACGTGGAGATGCATTGACCAATTTTTAATTGATAAATTAACAAAGATATTAAAATAGGTTGGCATCTTGTATGATGGATATAACTTTAACATATATTTGTACCAGTGGTAATACCTTTAACACAATATTGAATTATTTATAATTGACATGTATAACCTCATTTTACTTTCTGGTCATGTGGAGCAATTTTTGCTTTCAAGCATTTTTGGTTTCTGATCCTTACTTTTTTTGCTTTGCGATTAATTTGCACCCGAAAGACAAGAAATAATCTCGCATAAAAGAATGCAATGCTCCACACGGTGGTTGTGTGGCTTTTCATATATATTATTTCCTTTCAGTCTTGAATTGGGACATGTGTCTTCTTGGTGGGAATTTATTCGAAGCTGTTCTCACAAAATCTGAAATCACCTTCCCGTTCAACACATCATCCATTTCGTCGGATTTTCTGTATCTTCAATGAAGGGGTTATTTTAGGTGGAGTTTGCTAGACAACGGAGCAAAGTCTTTTCTTTCGGGAGTGGACTTCTGGGACAACATCATCGCTCATTTTGGCTGATCAGATTGTGCTTATATGATCAATCTAGGATCCGATCTTCTTATGATAGTATATCTTCACAAAATATCTGGAGTTATTAATGAGGTAGTTGATACTTTATGAGCGAAGATTTTTACAATCTAATCAGGCTCCAAATTGGATTGCCATCAATCAAGTGCAAAAATTTGGCATTGGTTCATCTTTGTTGGTTACAATGGTGGCTCTCTGTCATGGCTATTTAAAGGAGTTCATGGAAGGGAAATAGAGATCTTAGACAATCTAAAAAAGGGGATTTTTCCTTATTCTTCAGAAGATATCTTTTTCAGAAATTCTAATTTCTTAGGGATAGAAGGATTTTTACTGAGCACTGTTCAAGCTCTTTGGCATGTTATATTTGTTAAGACTATTAATCAGATTGACATCTGACCTCTATTTTTTAGTTAATTTATTAGATCTATTAAAAGGAAAATTTTTAAAATTTTCATTTATGTGGCCTTTATCACAAATTTCCCTTTTTTCTTATCATTTATGCTGAGAGGCACTGTGTTAAATCCTTATGTAGATTTTCTAGATGGTTTGTTTGCATGTTATTAGATTTTATGATTAATTTTATCTTTTAGAAAATGAATCATGTTCAAAATACTCTTTCATTTTCTATAATAGATATGTCGTTCATATTATGTTGTAAGAGATGGAGAGTCCTATAAGGATTCAAGTATCCCTATTGGTTTTGGGGTTTCTTATTGCTATTGGAACCTAATGGATGCTTCCCATGGGGAGATTTGAAAGACTGTCCTATGCTTTCTCTAGCCTTTGTTGCTCTTTCTCTTCCCAACAATGAAGGTTTTGTGGAATTCTATGTATATTTCATCAGTTATAATGAATTGATAAGATTTTAAAATATTATGAAAGCCTTGCCGCATTGCCATATATTTTATATTTTTCTTTGCATTTCACTTACCCTCTTCCCACACACAAAGAAGAGCCAACTTTCTTTAAAAATCCTATAGGTCATTCAATGAGGTGCAATTTGGTCCCCCACTCAGTGAATTTCCCATAAGGATGTTTAAAGAGGTGTAAGCTTTGATGATCAATAGTTCTTTTTCTGGCACACACGGGGCAATCCCACAATGCTGGTTTACAATTTCTGGGAGATTTTGATTTTTGTTGAAATCAAATATTTATAGAAAATATAATGATTTAAGCCTTAAAATGTTACATTTTAAGGATTCCAATTGAAGAGGGTTTCATCAAACCACCTTAGATCAAATCCCCTTGGATAGAACCCCACTAGTTTTAACCCATACCTATAATAGAGTTTCCTTTACACCTATCAAAATGTTGGTAAAGAACCACTTTTGATTTACCTTTTGGGGGATCAAATGGATTCATTTAAAATTTATTTTTTGTAAGTGTGTAGTCCTTATTATAAGTATCTCAAAAAGTATAATTTTAAATAAATTTAATTTTACTATTATATTTATTTTTATTTTTTGTGAATGTAGGTAAAACACCAAAAATCAAGCTCTTTGTTTTGAACATGTGTAAAAATAGCATATTACAAAAAAAAAAATTGAATTTCGACACATACAATTTTTTTTATGTTGTATACAGTCTGCCTATGTCTGAATTGTAATTGGTTTTACTTTGAAACTTGATTAAGGAAAAATTATTCAATAAAACACTATGAAACCAAATGAGAGTGCTAGATATTGTAGTTAGAAATATAAATTTGAAAAAATTAGAATTTTATACTTCATGGAAAAAAAATTATGTTGTATATGGTGAGCATCACTCCTTAAAAATGGTGTTTACTGAAAAACACTAGTTTTCGAAGGAGATGGAAAAAGAAGTGTAATTTGATTCCAATTTTTTTTAAAAAAATATGTTTAGAATCTATAGAAAAAATGTCACAAATCACTAGTTTGCATCATCTTCAAATTCCTCATGGTTTAGCTGCTATAGGTTTCTAAAAGTGAAGGTTTAGTTAGAAAAAAATAGTTCAATGTCCAGTTTGGCCAAAAATTGTAAACCAGTATTGTGGGATCACCCCATGGTGGGACCCAAAGTTTTTCGAATGTCTAATTGGAAGTCAAAAATATTTCATAAATCAGACCAAAAGGAGAGGCTAGCAATCTCATGCCCAGAGTCCAAACAAGACCATCTTCGAGAGGCCACTTCCAATACTCCCAATTTCCTGCTTTGGCACCTAAGAGGAGAAGACTTACATGTTCCATATCACCTACAAGAATAAATAAGGTAAGAAGTGTTAGTCCACAATCCAAAGCTTTATGTATTTCACCAGGAGGCTGGACCTTCCAAATCAGAATACCCATCTAGCCTATCCATAGAAAATTGTTTACAATGGCTCACTTAGGTGCTCTCGCTCCTAGAAAATTTGTAACCTAGGATAGAAATATCTCACTACAACCACCCATGCCCCCAGATGTATGACATGCCATACTTGTCAATGCTCTCAAGGAAATCCCAAAGTTTTATGGGAAGGATTTTAAGACCGCTTCCAAGCATCTCCAAGATGTAGTAGAGGTATGTAAAGTACATAACATCGTAGAAGAGAATGTAGCCCTCAGGTTACTAGATGCATCTTTCAAAGGAAAAGACCAAGATTGGTACAAGTCATTAGCTTTTGGTTCTATTCGTTCTTGGGATCAACGTAGTGAAAAGTTGTTTGAGTGTTTCTCAGAGAAAGGAGATCGCTCCTCTTTTCTGCAACAATTAATCACCGTTAAGAGGGCCCCACAAGAGGTCATAAGTGACTTCAACACCAGTTTCCACAAAACCTAGTAGAGGATTCGTGTGGCATCCAAGTCTTTGGAAGCTATGGCATTCATGTTCTATCTAAAGGCTTTCAATTTGGACATCGTAGTCATGATACAATCTATGAGAGGAGATACCCTAATCGATGCATATGATCTAGCTATGCATGTAGAAAATAGTCTGATCGATGTCGAGAAACTTCCACCATGGTCATTGATTCCCATGTTCACAAAAATCTCTAAAAGCCCTTGGGAAGAAGCAAATCCTAGTGCCTCTACTCCACAAACAAGCACATCGGTTGCACCACCATCCTTGTATGTATATCCAAGAGGAAAACCCAACACATCGGGCTCTTCTTCATTAGCAACACATGTAAATGATATGAAGAACCTCATGTGGTCCTTCGTGAATGAACTTTTCCTTATTTGATGACAACAAGTAGCACCTCTGAAACCTCCCACACATACCTATCAAGGAGGAAGGCCATCATCAATAGAATGCATATCAAGGAGCTCCGAAAGGAGGAAATCAACAAAAAAATGCCTGCAAATCACCATGCCACTTAAGACTGTCAGGAATAGTTAGAGCAAAGATTTGGTCCTAGACTAGAACAACCTAGCGAAAGATGAGAATACATGGTGCTTCTCGTGTAATGATAGCCATATGCCCCAAAATTGTCCAAGGTGAAATATTCAATAGAAAATAGCAGAGAAAAGAGACCAAGGCGTGTTTTCAAATACAGAGGAATATTAGTCTCTTGGAATGGAGAATGCCCATTTTTGAGTGCAAATGCAAGGGTACATTTCCTTAGAGAAAAATTTGGATATCTCACTAGACCAAGCATTATTTTCTTGGATGGAGGAGGAGGATGCTGTATTTGTAAATGATGTTTTGATAACTAGTGCCTTGCAAGTACAGTTAGACTCCAAAACAAGGTCCAAAGGAAGGCTCACTGAAGAATATGTGCAACAAGCTTAACAAAATCCACAACCACAAAACCTACAATCACAAGTAGAGAAATCCTTGTGGACCTGATCCACTCAACAGTCGCAAGCTCCGATGTCACCGAAGGAGGTGGAGAAGGCACCGATCCCTTCCAAGTCAAATCAACGTTTTTCAAAGAAAAGAGAAATACCACTATTCAAACATAAGGTCATGTCAGTTGAAACACTTAATGTGGTAGAAAAACTATAGAAAGCACCCACTAATCTTTCCCTGTGGGATGTTATATCAAATACAGAATAAAATACATTGCTCCATAAGGCATTAAAGAAAGAGGAACAAGCACCACGGATGGATGAAATCCTATCATGCAACCAAGATAAAGGGAAAGGGCCCATGTTGGACCCAAAATTTGAGAGCCATGCCATACATAAGCATCATAGATAATGTGAACGAGAAAGAGGTAAGAAAAACAAATCCCACACCTTTATTTTTAACACTTATTATGGGGGATAAGATTTTACACAATAACATGATTAATTTAGGAGCTAGTACTATAGTCATACCTAAGCAAGTGGTTGATGCCCTAAATCTTAAAGACAAGCCTCTTGAGAAAGGGATCATGTAGTTAGATAGGAATAAATTCTTGACTCTTAGCTACATCAAGGATATGTCTTTGACACTTTTCTCATGCCCAAGCTAGACTATCATGCAAGAAGTAGTTATAATTGACATTCCCCCTATTTTTTTCCAATGTGTCTTTCAAGAGACTTCATGAAAAATCTTGGTAAATACTTGGCACTTGATCGGTCTCATCTAATATTGCAGATGAATCACAGAGAAAAGATTAAGATTCTGTTAGGATCGTTGCACCTACAACATATAGAAGACAATACATTCTTATGCTTCAAAGTGTCACATACCTCCTAAAAACAAGAGACTTATTGCATAGAAATGTTAGAAGATGAGGAGGAAACAAGTGATTGGGCCCCTGAAGAAGAAATCCTACTCAATCAGTTTCTTGATTCCAACCCATTTGAGAAATTCCATGCTACTGAGTTGGGCACCTATGTGATCTTCAACGATGAGTAATTCCTCCCAAAAATGGTAAAGGAACAAGAGGAACTTGGAAAAGTAGGAGACACCAGTCTATGCACAATATATTATGATGATACTAAATGAAAAATCGGTTCCAGAGCCAATGTCTGATTGGTGTCTTCGGCTGGATTAGAGACCCTCAAATCTTTCTGCTTCTGGTTCCCATGCTCAAATAATGATGCAGAATATGATGCTTTAGTCAATGGTTTGATTCTCACAAAGAGGATGGGCGTAAAGAGAGTACAAGTGTTCAAATATTTAGAGTTGGTCATAAATCAAGTCCACAAATAGGTAGCTGCAAAAAATATAAGAATAAGGTCTTACAAACAAAGAGTATGGTACTTGATCGAGAGCTTTGAATATTTTGGCATATAGGTTATCTCGTGATCCCAAAATGTCATTGCAAATCAGATGGATTTGATTGGCTCATAGTTTGAGCCAATCCCTAAATCAATAATAAAATAAAATGCAATACAAACCATTGTCTAACCGTTGATTCCCGATAATGATCAGAACTCGCAGGTTTTTGAGGACGACGTTTAGATTGTGGGCTTTTAAAAAAAATCAGGGAAAGATTTTGATCTTTCATAGTCTGAAGCTGGAGGAGCTACGAAAGGACAAGTGATCTAGTTAAAAGGAAATAATCTCCCATGAGGCTTGATTTATCTCGGAAACTTCTTTGACCATGAAGATATGAGAAATAGAAAACATAGATAAATTGCCGACACTAGAGACTATGAAGATCTCAATGTAGGGAATGGTAGAATGTTCAAGGTTGGAAGAGAAGTCTCGTAGAAGGACAAGGAGAGACTGAAAGGAATATGTTCTAGATATGATAGGGTCATGGCTTGGACCTATGAAGATCTTAAAGGATATGATCTGGGCATAATTTAGCACACTATTGACTTGGTCGAAGGCTTGAAGCCATTCTGACAAAAATAAAGTCCAATCAATATGAAGGTTGAGGCACTAATGGCACAAGAGCTCACCAAATTAATAAAATTAAGAATCATATAATCAATCAAAAATTCCACCTAGGTATCCAATCTTGTACCAGTATGAAAGAAGAATGGTGATATTCAACTCTGCGTGGACAAAGTTTTGATGAAAGATCACTACCATTTTCCCTCAATGGAGCAAGTTCTATAGAACATGGTTTGATCATAAATTTTCACTCCTCAAAGTTTTTTTAGGGTATAACCAGGCCTATGTGAAGGAGGAGGACCAACACAAAACAATGTTCACCACCAAATGGGGAAAATTTGCATATGCAAAGATGCCCTTCAGACTCTCCAATGTGGGTGCTAATTTTCAAAGAGAAATGGATATCACCTTTAAGGGATAGATCAATTAGATCATCCTAATATATTCAGATGACCTGACTATTTTTTCAAAATCAAAAGATGATCATTTTGATCATTTGGAAAAGGTCTTCTAGAAGTGTCAATAGTTTAGGATTTTCCTAAATCCCAAGGAATGTGTCTTTAAAGTACCATAAGGCAAGCTGCTTGGTTTTGTGGTTTCAAAATAAGGGATAGCCATAGACCTCGAAAGGGTGAAGGCTATAATAGAGCTACCACTACCAGTCAACCAAAATGGGCTACAGTCCTTTCTAGGAAAGATCAATTTTTTTGGCCTGTTCATTTCATATTTTGTAGGTATTGTGAGACCTACCACATTGATGTTAAAGAAGAATTTATTGTTTAAATGGACCCCCAAAGGTAAGCTTGCTTTTGAAACAGTAAAGGCATCCATCTCCGCAGCCCTGGTGTTAGCTAACCGAGACTTTTCCAAGGATTTCCTATTCTATGTCTACAACAACCAACACAACATAGCTTTGGTACTCACTCAGAAGGGTGAAGAGGGAAGCAAAAAGCAACCCATCGACTTCCACTCTAGGAATCTCAAAGGATATGAAACCAAGTACATTTTGTTGAGAAACAAGCCTTTTCTATTGTTAAAAGCCTCAAAAAAATTTGACACCTGGTATCGGCCAACATAATCACCATCTTCATCGACCATCCTAGTGTTCAAGAATACATCACTGAAGGCGAGATAACTGAAAAGAGGGCCAAATAGATCACCAAGATCTTAGAATATGACATAGACATTCGACCAACAAATTTGGTTCAAGGAAGAGGTCTTTGTGAATACCTTGTATAGGAATTAAGCTCCCAAGTAGAAGAAGAGACAACCTAGATCTATACGAATGAGTTGGAGTCTGATGAGTCATGGGTGGCTGATCAGACGTGATTTATGCAAAAGGGTCATTACCCAGAAATAATCTCACCTCACAAAAGACACTACTACTGATTGTAGGGCATGAAGTATGCACTAATTGAGGGGGTTTTATTTAAAAGGAATTATAATGGAGTTTTCCATTGTGTAGAAAGGCCACAGACAGAAAGGATTCTAGACAACTTCCATAGTAGTTCTGAGGGTGGAAACTTCTCCACCAAAACCACTAATTTAAAGATAATGTGAGTGGGCTATTACTAGCCTTTAATATTTTTTGAGGCCCACCACCTGGTGTGGAAATGTACTCAGTTCTAGTATTTCATTGGCAAGTGGAAGAATTTTGCCATGCCATTGAGCCCAATCATGATTGAGGAACCCTTTGCACAATGGGGCTAGGATTTTGTCAAGATGATTAATCCCACCGCTAGTGCATGCCATAAGTGGATACTTATGACAATTGATTATTTCACAAGATGGATGGAGGTTGTTAGTGGCAAGGTTCGGTTTACCTAAAACCATCATATCTGATAACACATGAGATTTTATAGGATTTGGGATGTTAGAATTTTCTCTCAAGCATGGGGTCTACCTCAAAAAATTGTCCAATTATTATCCACAAGGAAATGGGTTAGTAGAGTCGACCAACAAGAACCTGATTGGGTTAATTAAGCACATCAGGTTGGAACATCAGAAATAATGTCACAAACATCTCTGAGAGTTTTATGGGCCAATAGAATTACACCTAAGAAGATATTGAAAACCTCCCCTTATGAATTAGCATATGGGAAGGAGGTGGTTTTACCCATTTCCATAGAAATTCAGGCATTGCAACTATTGAAATCTTTAGAAGTTGAATAAGATGGTGAAATGGAGGTAAGACTAGAAGAGCCATTGATCCTCAAAGAAAATAGAGAAGGCATGTATGACACCATGATCAGTGGTAGTAGATAGTCAAATGATGTTTTGATAAAAGGGCCTCCAACCCAGAGTTCAAAGAGGGAAGTCTTGTGCTAAAATATGATGAACGCGTTGCAAAACCAGGGAAGCATGCAAAATTTGACTCATTATGGAGGGGCCCTTTCTGAATATTTGCATGCAAGGAAAGAAATGTGTATGAGCTGGAGGATATGGATTGCAATGATTTGGGTATACCAATAAATGGTATTCATCTAAAATTATTCCATTAAATTATGCAAGTTCTTTTAAAATTTTCACAGTTATGTACCATTTGTAAACAAATTATAAAATACAATATTTTTATGAATAATCCATGAGAATAGACACAAGAATAGCATAAAGTATTATATTTTTATTCATTGAAAATATTTACACTATAATACACATATCGAGTTGAGGCTCCGAGAGAAGTTTGAAGCCTTCTCGTTCAAACCCAAAAAGAGATACATTTCAAAAAGTAAAAAGGAAGCGACATAAAATAAGTAGTAGAATTTAAAGCCTCCATTTTTCATGATAGCAAAAATGTTGCTTCTTTGGTTTTTCTTCAATAAGGAAGAAGTATGGGTTAATAGCACAACACAACAAACCACAACACATGTGGGCACAACACGACACAAACTTCAATCATCGGAACCACAAATATACACTAGGAACTTAGAATGATTTTTCTAGTCTAGCTTGAGAATGTTTTTGACTTTGTACTCCCTCAGTAGAAAGGAGGCCATGGGTCAAGATAGTGAGTGATGCCTCTCCAATTCCATGGTGCAGAAGTCAATGAGAAAGGGAAACCAAGTCACCACTTCCCCAAAGTTGACGTGCCTATGGATATTCATGGCAGTCAAAATACCACCACCAGGGATAGCCACTTGCACAACCTCATTGGGCTCGTCTACATATGCCAACTTGAACATAGTGTGGCATGGTTCAATAATCTAGGGCTTAGAGATATCAAAATCTAGTAGGGAGGCCATGAATTGGGAGATAACATTAGAGTTGCACCATAGTTGGTTCTCATATTTTATGTAATCCTTCACAATCACCCATTTGAATGCTATGACGATGAGGTGATAATTATTCCCAACCAGGTGTTTGATTCTATCACTATTGACCTCATCCACGAAGGAATTTTGCAGCTTTTGGCTCAAGAGCTGAATTGGGGTACCTAAGCCAGCCATGATAGCAGCAAGCAAGGTAAAAACTAGTGGAATGAAAAATACAATGAGAGAAGCTTACTAACTCAAAAGCTAACTCAATGATTTATTGCTAATTTGATATTGCTATTTATAGAAAAGGTGCATCGGTGATCTCGATGAATGAAAAATTTGCCTCCCACCAGACGGTAACGAAAAAAATATCAAGGTGACAGGAAGCAAGGGGTAAATCATATAGAGGATCTAAAACCAAGCCTTAAGAAACTAATTTAGGAATTGGGAGTAAATGCTCATGTGTACTGATTACTACCATGTGTCCATTGTTGTCACTAATGCCAAATTTCTTGCTTATTAGAAAAGACATTTCTTAAATTGCTAAATTCTGAAAAAATAAATGTAAATGTCTTTTTAGAGTACCTTCAATTACTCTAAGCATGCTTTCCATTGCTAAAGGCATGCTTCCCACCGCATAAGGCTTATTTGTGAAAAAGGCACTGAAGGGAATGTACTAATTACATTCTTGCAATAGATTTGGAATTCCTTAGGGATATGGATCCCACTCCACATGTATCACTTCATTGGCATCAGTTAGTGAGCAAGTGGTAATGGAAATTCCTTATTGCATATACGTGCAAAACAATTAAATGCATGCAAATTTTAATTTTTTTCTAAGTATTGAAAACCTATAACAATTGATTCTCTAAGGAAGTTGTTTGAAAATTCTTCCAAAAACACAACAATGGCAAAGGCATCATCTTCTAGTCGACAAGCTGGATTCTCATCTTCCAGACTAGGCTACACCAACATCTTTGGGAAGGATTCATATGCTAATGCCCTAGTGTCGGAGGAAGGAATTTTTGTGCATACTAAAACCATACAGGTAGGTGACCCCATTAAGAAGGAGGTGGTTAAAGAATTTGAAAACAATATTTTCAGTCCAAAGTTACATGTAAACCCTAAAACTCTTAGGGAAGGAGCAATGCAAAGAATGATAGCCCATGGGGAAAATGAAGGCTTTGTGACATGACTTTGGTATTGTGGTTTGCCACAATTCATGTTTCTCGTCATACACCCATGTCCAGAGTTGGTGGATGCATGCACAAAGAGGTTGGATAAAAAAACAAGGGTTATCAATGGCAAAAAATTAAGGGTTAAAATCAGTGCATCGGTCATCTGAGATATGTTATGCATCCCCATGAACCGGGATGCTAAAAGATTCAAACAAAGAAAATGAAATATTTCTTGAGGACCAGAGGAAAATAATTAAATTTTCACATGGATGAAAAAAATGAGAAGCTGGGAGGAAATCATCTCAGCTTCCCTCTAGTATGCAAAAATTTCAAACCAAACATACAAAACATTTTTTATAATGTTAGCTTGTATTTACAACTTTGAAGATGATGAAAAGGTTTACGCATTCCAAGCGGACTTGGATTTCATGCTTAGGAAGAAGAGGAGCCATAAGTATTTTAATTGTGTTGATGCAATGGCCGAAAAAATGCTAGATCAATTAAGAAATTATGGCATTGCTTTTTGGTTTAGCTATTCTTCTTTTCTGGCACATCTGATTTTACATCAGAACCCTAAATTTTTTAGAGGGTATTTTTCACTCTTTATCTTTGATGCAAAGGGGTTATACCAACCGGTTTCGGTCTAGACCCATGTTCTTTCCAAAACATGGGATTATTACTCATTTGTTGACTATTTCCTACAACTAGTGCTCTTAGATTTGTTTGCGCCCTTCGGGTTGGTTTTCCCCTGAAGCCCTAGAATGGATGAAAAGCCACCAGACTCGATGGAATATTTTCGAGGAGCTAAATTTTCCTTCATCAAATTTCATGGCTTTATTGAGGAGCCTTTCAAGCTCCCTAAATTTGTATTAGACAGGACCTTCACCTTGGAGGCATGTTGTCATACAACCATTGTCAATAGGGCCTATGGAAATGGGAGGCATAAAAAGGTGCTTCACTCAATTCCCCTTTCTATTGCCAATAGTCAAGTAACATTGAGTAAAAGGGAAAGTGAGACATGTTGACCAACAAACTGGCTAGTTTGGGTCTGGTCCTTGTTTCCAACACATGGAGGTACAATCCTATAGGAAATCTTCCAACTATAAAACATGAAAGGTGGGAGTACCTTGAATCAAGAATGAACCCGACCGAGGAGAGGGAAGAGGCCTACATAGACCTAGCTTTTATACCATTTGACTGGCCACCATGGCTTGACTTCTATGTTTAGGTGGTGGAGTTCCAACAAAGCATCCAGATGAGTCAACCTCTCAACACACAGTTAAAGAAGCTAGGATGGTTGGAAAGAAAGAGGGTGGATTTCTGGAGGTTTCAATAGGAAATCAAGATCCTCAACACCATGTATGGTGAAGTTAAGCCACACAATGATAATTTTGACCAAATCTATGTCACTGAAGCCGAAAACAATGATAGTAATCCTAAATTAGATTGGGAGATTAGACCTGAGGAAGTACCACTCTAGAGCTCCCAACCTTAGGAGCCTGATGTGAGAAAAGAGAAAGGAAAGGGGTCAAAACAATAGGGCTTAGCACCCTACCAGAATGAAAGAGGACCCGACAGCCCCCAAAGAGGCCTACTACAATTGCAAGACCTCAAGTATCAATGGATTCCACCGTGAGGGAATTTGAATCCACTAGTTCAGCCCCTATGAAGAAGAGATGAGTCCAAGGATTGAGAAAACTAGACATATCAAGTAGAGGGGAAGAAGAGGTGGATTCCACTCTGCCAGGATATTTGGCTTTGACGTCCTAGGTAAAGTCTTGTGCCCACACTTATTTCTTCTATTGCATATTTAGTTGTTCCTTCCACCTCATCGGCTGAAAATAATCCTCCATCTATGGGTTCTAATGTCCTAATCCTAAATACACCCCCAACTATATTTAACAATGAACCCCACAAAGAAACCTTGTATGTCGAACTTGCATCATTCGTGTCAGCCACAATTGATTCCTTAATTGTCCTATCAAGGGAACCCATTGAAAACACTAATACATCCATGTTACTAGTTTTGTCCTCATATGCTTCCAAGAAAATGCCTCATTTTCCACCCACTACCCCTTTTACTCTGATGGGCATCCCTTCTTCTCAGTCTGCATATGCCATCCTACCTTTTTCCATTATTAAGCTTCCCTTTGCCTCTCCACAACCTTAGACAGTGAAATCCTCTCCTTCCATCATCTACATTAGTCTCCCTCCAAGTGCTTTGATGCATAAAGTCACCCCACAAAGTATTTAGAGTCATATGAATGCAACAAAGAAAGCCCAATAGACAAGAAATCATAAAATGTAGGTAAAATCCATGACAAAACCAACTCAGAAGATTGAAGCCTGATGAAGAGTGGAATTCTCTATTGATCACTTCCACGAGGCCACTAACATCCAAGATAGAAGCAGAAACACAACTAAAATATTACAACATTAGAGCCATAGGCCTCAATTTAAGTGAGACTCTTCCACATGACAAAGTGGTTTTGGCCAATACAACTCAGAAGGTAGTCTACACTGACTATGAAAATCCTGACAAAAAGTTGAAGAAGTGAGAGGAAAATTTGGTAGATGTAAAGGACACATTGGATAGGCTACAAGAAGAAATCAAAGGTAAATATTCAGAGATGACCCACTTGAGGCAGTTATAGGTTTAGCAGGGCGAAGCAACTAAGTTGCTCAAATAAGCCCAAAGTGAGAAGGATCAACTTCATGCCGAGGTAGAGAAATTGAAATGTGTGATCACGGTTGAATGTGAGACAAATGTAGAGCATCAAAAAAGACACAAAAGGCTAGAGAAAGATATAGCTAAAATGAATGTTGTATCTGATGGGCTATAAAAAGAGCTACATAAAATAGATTAAAAAAGGACATGTTGAAGGAATTGGATAACATTCGATCCCTAGCCTCCAACAACCTTCAAAGGGACTAGACAAAAATAGAAAGGGAAAAGAAAGAAAAGCAAGGTATTGAGTCTATTTTGTAGATTCACAATGAGGAGATTGGGAAGCTATGCTTGCAGCTTACAAAATTTCCCCAAGAGAAAAATCAATTGTAGGAAAACATCAAAGCAAGAGAGTCGCAATTCCAACAAGAATTGGCTATGACACAAGGATTCAAAATCCTCTCGATACTAAAAAAACAAATATCTACTCATTGTGAGATAATTATAGTTGTAGTTGCAACCCTCAAATCAGTCTTGTATTTTCTAAGGAATGCTCGAGAATTGAACACAAAGGTTGACCCAAAAATTGACCAAATTATCCACACATTCACCCCCCAGGTTAAATAATCAATAAGCTTGATCTCAAAATTATGTAAAGCAATTGAAGAAAACTTAAGAGACATCAACATTCCTAATCGAAGAGAAGCTACGAGGAAAGAAAACAAATTCTTCACCTTCTATCAAGTCATGTCAAAAAATAAAGCTTTTAAGTTAACATTGAATAAAAAGATCGACATGATCATGGAGGAATTCAAAATTCTACTCCAATCTGGTTTTCCCGCCCTTTTCTCAACAAATGGAGGAGTGTCAACAATCAAGAAGATCGCGGAGTCAATCAAGCTCAAAATCCAAACCTCCATAGCACTCCCAAGTCTAAGCCCATCACCCATTGTCGAAGAGATTGAGAAGTAAATTCTTCCCCTTTCTCAATTGTATTACCATATCGAAGTTGTTTTCATAAAGATGGGAAGGGGTTTCTTTTAAAGATGTCCTCGATCTGGATCAAGCATACAATATTTTATGCACCCTCATCCGACCCACTAATGTAGATTGGGAGACCCATCATGCTACCTTCCTCAAAAACCAAGAATTACTTGAGATCTAGGTTGATGCCTCCATAAGCAAATGCCCCTTGTGAGTCACCAGAACCATGGAGCAATTTTTATTTTCAAGCATTTTTGGTTTTTGACCCTTACTTTTTTTCTTCGGGATGACTTCATGCCCAAAAGATAAGGAATACTCTTGCATAAAGGCACACAATGCACCATGGGGCGGCTGCATGACTTTTTATATATATCATTTTTTTCAGGTCTGAATTGGGAGATGTGTCTTCTCGACAAGAATTCCTTTGAATTTGTTCTCACAAAATCTGAAATCGCTTGCCCACTCGACACATCATCCATTTCGTCGAGTTTCTTGTATCTTCAACGAAGGGATTATTTTTGGTGGAGCTTGTCGAATAGAGAGGAAAATTCTTTTCTTTCAGGAGTGGAATTCTAGGACAACGTCATCACTCACTCTGGCTGATCAAATTGTGCTTATACGATCAATATAGGATCTAATCTTCTTATGATAGTATATCTTCACAAAATATTTGGAGCCATTAATGAAGCAGTTGAGACTTTATGAGGGAATATTGTTGTGATATAATCAAGCTCCAAATCGGATTGTGATAAGTCAGGTGCGAATATTTGGTATTGGTTCTTTTTTTCTAGTTATGACAATAAATCTCCAACCTGGCTATTTAAAGGAGTTCGTGACAAGGAAATAGAGATCTTAGACAATCTAAAAAAGGGATTTTTCCTTCTTCAGAAGAAGATAGCTTTTTCAGAAGTTTAAATTTCTTACGGATAAAAGGATTTTTACAGAGCACTATTCAAGATCTCTAACATGTTATATTTGTTAACAATATTAATCAAATTGGCATCTGACCTCTGTTTTTTAGTTAATTTATTAGATATGTTAAAAGGAAATTTTTGAAAATGTGCATTTATGTGGCCTTTGTCACAAATTTCCCTTTTTTCTTATCATTTATTTTGAGAGGCACTATCTTAAAGCCTTACATAGATAGTCTAGATGGTTAGTTTGCATGTTATTATATTTTATGATTAATCTTATCTTTTAGAAACTGAATCATGTTAAAAAATACTCTTTCATTTTCTATAAAATATATGTTGTTGTTCATATTATGTTGTAAGAGAGGGAGGGTTCTATAAGGATTCAAGTATCCCTGTTGGTTTTGGAGTTTCTTATTACTGTTGAACGTTAATGGATGCTTCCCAAAAGGATATTCAAAAGACTACACTATGCTTTCTCTATCCTTTTTTCTCATTCTCTTCCCAACAACAAGGGTTTGTGGCATTTTGTGTCCATTTCATCAATTATAATGAATTGGTAATCTTTTGAAATATTGTGAAAGCCTTGACACATCGCCATATTTTTATATTTTTCTTTGCATTTCACTTTCTTTTTTCCCACACACAAAGAAGAGTTGACTATCTTTAAAAATCTTGGAGGTTATTCAGTGAGGTGCAATTTGGTCCCCCACTCATTGAATTTCCCATAAGTGGTGCAACTATGGTAGGAGTGTCCTCAAAGAGAAAAATTCGGGCCATGCACCAAGAGTCAAACAATAGAAGCAACACAAAATATGGAGGAAAATGTAGATTCAGACCTTCTTATTATTATTTTTTTATTATAATCAACCAATAACATTTGGGCTTACAGATTTAGCTCATATGTCTAATATAACATGCTCAATTAAAATATTCAAATATGCCCCTTAATGTGAGAAAATTTTTACATATCAATCTACCATCATTCTTAATTGCCTTCCTATGATTTATTACAATGATTTATATCTCATTTGAGATCTACATTCATCTGCATCGATGAAAGATCATTACAAGCTCCAATGAAAGAAAATGTAACGTGTGCATAAATAGGTCAGCCTCAAATTTTAATTACTCCTCAGTGAATGCATAGGTGAAGTTTGGACCTAAATTTAAGTTCGGGGACACTCCAAGAAACAATTCGAATCACACCATCGAGATTCACAAGTTACAGGAACGATCCAAAAGCAATCAAACTAGTCATCAACTTAGAATATTATTTTGGTGCTAGTTCAGGAAATTGCCAATAAATTCAAAAGTGATAACTTTCCAGAAAAAGATCCAATTGTGCTCAAATCTTAGAATAAGGAAAATTAAAATTTTCCATGGTGCAAGCATAGATCTGCTGGGCCAGGTGAGAAAGTATGATGAATCCACTAATAAGAACAAAAACAAGAATAAAAATAAATAAAAATATTTTTGGTTGATGTAAGATCGCCAAGAACCAAGGATGCTCCTGCATCAAACATTTGAGGTTATTGAAAAATATTTTTGGTTGATGTAATATCACCAAGAACCAAGGATGCTCCTGCATCAAACATATGAGGTTATTGAAAATTGAGTCCCTCACTTTGTTGGGGCTAAAGGAAAACTGAGATGGTCTACCTTAGCCTAAGAAATCCATGAAGAATCTTCCACTGGTTTTCCCTTCCACTTCACAAGATATTCTTTGTATTGTCTACCTCGTGTCTTTCTACCATCTCTGATATCCAAAAACTCTTCTATCTCATCTAATTGTTGTTTAGGAAATTTTTTGTCCAATTTTTATTCACTTTCTTCACTGAATTCTGCTTCACGGTACTGATGTAGATATGCAATGTTGAATATAGCTGATATACCCATGCCATCTGGTAACTCTACTTCATATGCATTTCTTGAATCAAATTTCCTCAAAATCTTATAAGTTCCAAAATTCCTCATCTTGAGCTTATTGTATGTGCCAACTGGAAATATTTCCTTCCTCAAATACACCATCAATTCATTTCCAACTTCGAACTCCTTATGTCTCCTCTTTCCATTTGCTCTCTCCTTGTACTTCCTATTCATATCTTCCAATTGTTGTTTTACTTGAGTATGCATTTTCTTCATATGTTCTACAAATTCCTCTGCTTCAACACTCCTCTTATATTCCTTACTAATGTATCACAATTCTGATATACCTCTAGGATGAAATATAGTAACAATCTCAAAAGGTGTCTTTTCAGTACTCATGTTCACTGAATTGTTGTAAGAAATTTTTTCTTGTGCAAGGAATAAATCCCAAGTTCCAATCTTCTCTCCAACCAAACATCTCAACAAATTCCCCAAAATCCTATTTACTACCTATTTATGTCCATCATTTTGTGGGTGAAAATTAGAGCTGAGCTTTAAATCTATATTTAAATTCTTCCAAAGTGTCCTCCAAAAGTAACCAACAAACTTTGTATCTTTGTCTGAAATAATACTCCTAGGTAATCCATGCAATCCGATCACTTCTTTGAAAAAAACGTCTACTACATGTACTACATCTATTGTCTTCTTACAAGGTATGAAATGTGCCATTTTAGAAAACCTATCCACCACCACAAATATAGAATCATTACCTCTTTGTGTCTTCAACAAACAAAGTATGAAATCCATGCTGATATCCTCCCAAGGTCTCTCCAAAACTACCAAAGGCTTATACAATCCAAAATTCTAACTAATCCCTTTTGCAACTTGACAAAATTTGCAACTCTAGAAAAATTTCCTATTATCCTTTTGAATCTATGGCCAAAAGTAATTCTCACTGACCAATACTATTATCTTATCAATTCCAAAGTGTCCTGCCAATCCTCCACTATGTTTTTCTTTCACCAAGTTATCCCTCATGGAACTTTGAGGTACACATAACTAATTCCCTTTGAACAACATATTCTCCTAAATGAAATAATCCAACCACAGACTCCTATCCTCCAAGATTGGTTCTTTACAAGCTCTCCAAGGTTCAACAAAATTTGGGTCTTCCATACAAGTTCTTCAATTCATCAAAGCCTAATACCTCCACTCTCACCTCTGCCAGTAAATTGCTTCTCCCAATCAAGGCATCAACAACTTTATTTGACTTCCCACTCCTATGTTTCAAAACAAAAGTATAACTCTGCAAGAGTTCTACCCATCTCATGTGTCTCTAATTCAACTTACCTTGACTGTTCAAATACTGAAAAGCTCCTTAGGCAACAAGTAATGTCTCCATTTCTTTAAGCCTTGAACTATGGCATAAAAATCATGGTCATACACTGAATAAATTTTCTTAGAATCATTCAATTTCTCACTGAAATAAGTGATTGGTATTTGTTCTTGACTTAATCCTGCTCCAATTGCATTTCTAGTTGCATCACAATCTACCTAAAATACCTTAATAAAAGCCAATAAAGCCAACACAGGATTCTCAGTCACCTTCTGCTTTAACAACTCAAAACTCTGATCTTCTCTAGATGTCCATATAAAATAATTTTTATCTCCCCTCATTGTTTCTATCATAGGACTGCAAATAGAACTGAAACTCCTAATGAACTTTCAGTAGAAACTAGCGAATCCATGAAATGATCTTACCTCTTCAATTATTTCTAGTGTAGGCCATTCAAAAATTGCTTTCACCTTCTTAAGATCAATCTTCAATCCATCCACAAATATCACAAATCCCAGATATACCAACCCTTCCTTCATGAAACTACACTTCTAAATTTTTACCAACAACTACTCTTCTCTCAACCTTTGCAAAACTTGTCTTACATGCAACAAATTTTCTTTGCTAGTCTTACTGAAAATCAAGATGTCATCCAAATAGACAATCACAAACTTATCCAATAATTTCTTCAATACCTCATTCATTAGCCTCATGAAAGTATTTAGTGCATTCATTAGTCCAAAAGGCATCACCAACCACTTGTACAATCCTTGATTTGTCTTGAATGTTGTCTTCCACTCATCCCCTTCTTTGATTCTGATCCGATGATAGCTATTCTTCAAATCTATCTTTGTAAAGTATTTAGCTCCACTCAAACAATCCATAATGTCATCCATCTAGGGCAAAGGAAATCTATACTTCACTATGATTTTGTTTATGGATTTAGAGTTTGTACACATCCTCCATTTTCCATCCTTCTTAGGTGCTAGCACAATAGGTACTGCACAAGGACTTAAGCTTTCTTTGATCAAACCCTTCCTCAATAACTCTTGCACTTGTCTATTCAACTCTTCATTCTCTACAGGTGTCATCCAGTGTGCTACTTTATTAGGTAAAAAAGATCCAGGAATGAGATCCATGAAATGACTAATACTTCTTATAGGGGGTAATCCATTAGGTACATTATATGAAATGATATCTTCATATTCTATCAGCATCTCCTTTATCTCCTCTAGTTTTTCTTCTACATACTTCAAGTCTTCAACCTTCTTAGGAACCAAGGAATATCACATGTTCTCATGTCTTGGTCCATCCATAAATCTCTTTCCATCAACCAGACAAACCCTACGATTTGTACAAACCTCAATTTTAGGAACATCTTCCAATGGAAACAATGTCCACTTCATCCCATTAGAAAAAAATGTATATATGTTCTTCTTTCCATCATGAATAGCCTGTCTATCATACTATCAAGGCATTCCCAAAAAAAATTGGCATACATCCATAGGCATGATATCACATAAAACTTCATTGTAATAATTTCCTATCTTCAATTTCACCAAAAATTGTTCACTTACCAGTATCTTATGCTCATCTTGAATCCATTCTATCTGATAGGGCTTCAGGTGTTTCAACCTTTCCAACTGCAATTTGGTCACCATTTCTTCAAAAACTAGGTTCTTAGAGCTTTCACTGTCAATAATCACTCTGCAACACTTACTAGCTACCTTGCATCTAGTTTGAAACAAATTCTTTCTATGCAACGGTTCTTGCTCCATCTCACTTTGACATAATACTCTTATGTTCACCAACACTTCTCCCTCTTCTGATTTATTACATGAACCAACATGATCTTCCTTAGCAAAGGTTATTCTTCTACTGTTCTTTGTCCTTATACTTGTCTCTCCTTGATTGAATTCAAATTTTGTATGTCTTTCTCCACGAAACTTATAACAAGTTCCTTTGAATACTCTTTTCTCCTGTCCTCTATAATCTTTTCTATAACCCTCATTTTAGTAACCACCATATCCTCCTCTTCGGTAAGAGTTTCCATCACCTCTATGATATAAACTATCATTATTATTGACCTCCTTTCTTTATTCGGATATGAAAAAGAGCCTCTTCCTCCTCCAATAAAAATTATTCCTCTCTTAAATCTTCAACCTCTTCCTCTCTTTCTCTACTTGTGTATTTTATTTAGCTTCTCTTCTTCTTTTAGGGCACATTGATATGCCTCCTCCACATTCAACAACTTGATCAAACTAATTTCATCCTATATAGATGACTTCAAACCATTTACATATCTGGCTACTTGCTCAATCTCATCCTCCAAATGTTTGGATCTAGTATTCAACTTGTAGAACTCCTCAGTATAATCGTCACTCTTGAATCCTTCTACTTCAAATTCTGTAAATTTCGGAACAAACAGATCTGACAGTCTGTAAGCATAAAATTTGTCTTTAACTTATTCACCATCTGATCCCATGATCTTATCTTCTCCTTTCCTCTTCTTTTCCTATTTGTCTACAAATGTTCCCACCAAAGGGATGCATGTCCTTTCAACTTTGTACAAGAAAATTTCACCTTCTTGTCTTCAGCGGTACCTTCAAAATCAAAGTACTTTTCCATCTCTGTTATCCAATCAAGAAATTCATTTGAATCCAAATTACCACTATAATCCAGTGGATTGAAATGTGGTTTAGTATTTAATCTAGTTAGGGCTCTTATGAACCTCTCTTCTCCTTGATCAAGGATAAGTTTATTTTCTCTTTCTTCTTCTTCCTATTCTTCTATCTTTTCATCACTCACATCAACAACTATTCAACCTCTCCTTTGGGTCATTTCAGCTACATCTAATCTAGCAATAATTCCTCTCAAAATCTCCATTATAGCTGGGTTTTCATTTCCACATGCTCCATTTCATCTACCATTTATCCTTTCTACCATCTTTAGACAAGTCCTCTACAGCTGTAGGTTGGATTCTCAGTCCACCACCCCACAAAAAATCTTCAGCAGGACTTCTCAAACTCTAAGGATCTCACATGGAACAAATATTGCTTGTATACCAATCTGGTGTAGCTACAGTAGGATTGTCCTCAAAGAGAACAATCTGGTCCATGCAGTAAGAGTCATACAATAGAAGAAACATAGAATATGGAGGAAAATGTAGATTTATACCTTCTTATTAATATAAATTTTTATTACAATTGATCAGCAACATCCAGGCTTACAAATTCGGCTCACAAGCCTGATATAACATGCTCAATTACAATATTCAAATATGCTCCTTAATGTGAGTGAAATCTTACATATCATATTACCTTCATTCTTAATTTCCTTCCTACGCTATATTACAATGATTTATGTATGTTTGAATAAGTAAATAAGTAAAACAAACTAGAAACGCTTCTTAATGAAAACTTATATCAAGATTCAAAAACAATTAACTAATTTAAAGCATAGAAAACTTGAATGCATCTCATTGTTTCCTATCTACAAAGATTTATCAAATCATCGAGGGCTCTAATATTTGGTAAGCACTATGACTGTTAAAATTCCAATCTAGAGAATGGAATAATACTAGACGCAAATATTTAATGTTTGATAATGATTTCTAGATGATATGAAGCTACTGTAATCTATTTTGAAATGAAAACGGATAAATGAAAGCTATAGTAAAACTAAGATACAGTCATGATATGAATTCTACTGATGCCATGATTTCTATGATGTTATGATGCTTGATTTCTTTTCCTATAGAGTAATTTTGCACAAATTTTGGATCCATTCTTTCCTTCAGAAGGTTGTATTTATAGATTCATGATAACACATTTGCACATGGGTAGCACAATAAAGGCTTGGATTCAATCTGAAGGATTGAATGGTGAGAGATGGACAAATTTGAGCTGATCATGGGAATGGTTCTTCCCCATGAACATATTAGGCCAAATGATAGGAGGAATCAGAGGAAGGAGATTGAAGATGATTTCCTACAAGTTTGTCTCTTAAGCTTTCTCATAAATTCCAGTTGAATTAATTAGATATGAAATATCTAATTTTATTGGTGAGTGAATAGAGAAAATTTCCATTTATTTGAATATTTTGATTTAGCAAAACAAGATATTTAATTAAATGAAACAAATATTTGACATTTTCTTATTTAATAAAAAGGGATATGATAATTAAATAAGAACTTTAGGATATCTTTATTTAATTAAGAGGAAATATGATAAGATAATTAAATAATACAAACTTTTGAAGTTTTCTTATTTAATCAAGATAGAAAAATGAATAAAATATAGAAGAAAATAATAATGATAATAATTAAATAAAATGAAGTATTTAAATTTGTTTATTTAAATAAGAGGAAATAATATGATGAAAATGGAAGAATTAATAGTGAACTTAATATAAATAATTTTTTCTATTTATTTATATATAAATAGATGAATTTAACTATGATAATTAAATAAACAAAGTGACATTCATTTATTTAATTAAGACAAAAATAGTAGAATAGAGATTAAAGAACTTATGATGAACTATATAAATAAATATTTCTATTTATTTAATAGTAGATGAATTAAGGGTAATTAATCAAATAAGTCGTATTTAATTAATTAGATTCTCTAGACCATTTTTAGGTGTATATAGTTTGCCCCTCTTTGAAGTGATGTGTTTATGCATTGCTTCAAAGAAAATTTTGTATTGTTGTTGCTAGTATCAACGAAAAAAATTCAGTATGCCCTAGACATTGATTTTCAGGTGATTGATGAATATATGCCCCCTCAGGAGATAAATTAATGAAGTTTTGATTTTTTTTGGATTTTTTGGAATTTTTAATTTTTTTAATGATTTTTCAATGATTTGATGATGATTTGATGAAGATTCATTAGTGAAATAATTTATCTCCTGATTAAAAATGTAGAATGTTTGGCCTAGGATGAATTTGAATTAATCTCCCCTAAAAAAAATTAATTAATCCCACCAAAATCCCACCTCCAATAACCTATAAAAGCTCAAAAATTTCATTTTCAAACTCATTTGTACATTTGAGTTTTTCAATTTTGTGAGAGAGACAACTATTTGAGCAACTTGGAGCAAGATGCCAATTCCCTACCACTCTCACCGATTTGAGCGTATGTGATGACAAAATTGCCTGACTGTCTGCAAACCTCCAATATATACCCTTGAACTCCCTCTTTTTACGTGCATTTCTCATTTTTGTGATTTTTTCGATGTTTTAAATTTTATTTCTTTTAGTGCATTTTCTTTTTGTTGTAGTACTTAGATTAACTGTTTTAGCACATCCAATACTTTAGCGCTTAGGTAGAATTTTTTAGTGCTTCAGTAGGATAGTTTAGTGATTTTTGTTATTTTAGCATATTTAATCAAAATGTTAGTGCTTAGACATACTATTTTAGCACTTTCGTTATTCTAGCATGTCTACCTAATACTATGGCGCTTTGCTGCTATGAAATAGAGCTTTTGATATTTTAGCACCTTTACCAACTATTATGGCACATTTATCAAATAAAGTGACACTTTTGATAGTTTAGCACTTTAACCGCCTATTTTAGTACATTTGCATTTTCTAATGGCATTTTTGATGTTTTAACGTATAGAAACTTTCTTTCAGCACTTCTAAGTCAGACTGACACAATTTATCCTTGATTTTGGCAATTTTTGTTCGTGTCAGTCGTGTTTTTTGTATGTTTGATGATCTTGATCAAGTAGATGATGTTCAACCTCATGATCTAGGTGAGGTCTGATGTTTTATTGATAATAATTATCCTCATGATAAGTGAGGAATAGTTATAATTTGATTGATAAACCTCATGATGGGCGAGGTTGATTAGGTTCACTCACAAGATTTGATGAAAAAATATCATCAAGAGCTTATTAGGTTGACATGATATTTGATATTTTGATGATTTGACAAAATGGTATTGATTTTGAATATTTCATGTTGATAGGAGGCTCTGACGAACCTCCAGATTAGAGAGTAGTTTCCTCAGACATTTGATTTGATACCGCATTTGACCCAGCCTAAGACAACTATCATTACCCATTGTAAATTGTCTTCCTTACTTGATATGCCCCAGATTAGGATTAATTGGGGCCTCCTGATAGCTTTAGTAGAGAGGTGGCACAAAGAGAATAACACCTTTCACCTAGCTACTAACAAGACCACAGTCACTCTAGAGGATGTATGGAGGATTTTGCAGATATCAGTTGTCAAGGATATTGTTGTCTATGATTCACTTGAGTAGGGTGGTAATGATGCTCTTCAAAGGGTGTTTTAGGATGATCGTATTGGTGGATTGTGGATTCTATGGCATGAGATGTTTGATGCCTATGCTACTTTACTAGTAGTTCTTGTTGGATTTATTGGAGGTTTCCTTTGTCTTGATTGCAAGTCACAGGGATTGGTTGTTGGTTGGGGCCATGTACTTAAGAGCATGATTGTTCACCAGATGAGTTATGCTTGGTGCATGTGCATGCTTTCCCACCTTTATCATGATTTTTATTCAGCGGTGTACCTTGGAGGTCAGAGTTTATTGGACAATGTTACTTTACTTCAGGTGTGGGCATGGGAACACATAGTTGTTACATGCCTAGTGAGGGCGAGGCATCATCCAACCAAGCAACCGTATGTGTACATATATGCAGGCCAACTTACTTAGCCTAGACTAGGTCATTTGGATCATTGGCAGAGAGTATTGGATGATGTTAAGGCGATTACCTAGCATCTATATTTGGATTGTGAGCATTGGGATGATGATGATATATAGTTACTGTATTTATGTCATTCTTTTATTTTGATTGGGCGTACATAGTGGGTATTGGAGATATTTTTCTGAGATGTGTGCTTCATCAGTATGGCATTGTTCAAGGTTTTCCTTAGGGTGTTGCACACTATGCTCAGCGACAGTTGGATTCTACAGATTGGGGACTTGGGTTTCCATATGATTTGGAAATGAAAGAGTTTCAGGCTTTATAGCTGATTGTGTGGGATACACCAGTCATAGTAGATTTTGCATAGTATATTTTATTACATCCATTTCCATGCCTTACGGTTCCTAATGAGCCAACACCATTAGCCATTAGGGAGGAGATTGGTCTTTCACACCACCGCCGATGGAGGAGAGAGGAGATTAGTGATGAGGAGGTGGTGGTGGAGGAGGTGGTGGTGGAGGAGGTGTTGGAGGAGGGTAGTGGGGATGGGGACAATGATGATGATGGTAGAGGTGGTGATGAAAGTGGAGATATAGATGTGTGTGAGTTGATGGTGCCTCACAAGAGGTGATCAATGGTAACATTGTCTAGATAACATGTACATATTGAGGTGCCTTCCTAGCACTAGTAGACTCTTATTTCCAGTCTTTAAGTGTGGGTAAAGACTCTAGAGGGATATCTTGTATAGGCTCAAGGTTTACTAGCTCAAACCCAGACACAAATGCAGACCTAGACCTAGGCTCATGCATAGGTATAGGGATAGTTGGAAACTGCACAAATGTAGATTGTCACATTGATAGTAGAGTGAGATAGTGCTAGGTAGATTGCAGAGCAAGCACAAGATACTATAGAAATATTACCATGGATAGTCGATGGTACTACTATGGGTGACTATATGAGGGAGGTTCTTTGTGTGGGATGGGAGGTAGATATCATGATGTTGTCCCTTCTAAGCGGAGAGTCAGTTATGACCCATCATGATGAGGCAGGACCCATTCATGGACTGTTAGTGAGGGTGTGACTCAGCCACCACATAGAGATATAGGAGGTCTCGGTTCATTTGGTGGTGGAGGTACTGGTCCCAAGATGCCTATGTCATTTGGCAATAGTAGATCCTAGCTATATGACGTGATTTGTGATAGATTGAGACATGATGTATACTCTGGTTCTTCAAATTTTGATGTTGTATCTTTTCATATTTTAGACCTCTTTGTATACTTCACATTTATGTTTTTTGAGATTTATATGATATGTAGTGGATTGATCGATTTACATGTGTTTTATGGTTTTATGATGGATGCATATTTATTTCTATGTCTATATGCTTATGATTATTTACATGTTTATGGATGCATTTAATGATCATGTGATATGATATGATGGTTTATGATGATTTGTCTATATACATGAATGTGGATGTAATGGTTTAAATGCTTTATTGATATGCAATGTAAATGGGATGTGTGCAGTTTTTATGTTGATGTAAATAGATAACGTAATAAATGGATGATAATGATGTAATGATGAATGATATGATATAATAAAATGAAAATGCCATGATAAATGAAATGATGAATGATATGTTATATGAGAAATGATTGATGGATGAATGAAATACAATGATATGATTTAATAAATGTATGATAAATGAAATAATGAATGATATGTCATATGAGGAATGATTAATGGATGAATGAAATGTAATGATATGATTAATTTTTTTCTTTTAGAACTTTTATACGATATGGAAAATGTGATATGATAAATGTAAAAATTATTTCATTTAAATGTATGAATGATGAAATGATAAATAAATAAAAATTCTTTCTAATGTATGAAAATGAAAATGATGATGCAACTTACATGGTCATGATGTTGTTTTTGTTAACGTCAAGTATACTCAATCTATTATGAGAAAAGATAATCATCAATTTGAATCATTTATGAGCTTTTGTAATAAACACTTTGCAGATGTAAAAACTATTATGAATGCAATCTAATTTTATCATGCACACCTACATGCAAAATATTGACATTCTAATAGTACTTTTTTTCTTTGTATCATCATAGAGCTTTAATTTTTAAGCAGGCGAGTACAAACATTAATGGTATATTTTAGACCAATGATGACCTGAGTACTACTTTCATGATTTTTGATATTGCAAGTGAACACAAGCATCTAGGTATAATGAAACCGAGATGACATGAGAATTTCTTGTGTAAACAGACAAGAATGAATTATTTTAGTGTGTGAATTACGAATGTCATTAGTGATACATTTGTATAGCATGTCCCATGACAATTCACACAATAAATAGTTAATTCATAAATAAAAGAAAATAAAAATATCATTTTTCTTCCTTGCTTGTCTAGTTCAATATATCACCGAGCTGCTCCAAAAAAATGATAAGAAATATCAAAGTACAACATTTTAACTTTTTCTTAAAGTATTTCAACCATTATTCAAATTAGATCATCCCTCTTGACTATATGATATTTTTGTCATTTTCTAAGATTTTGGATCAAACCTAACCTAAAGACCTATCCTAGGGGCCTCGAGGGTTGATCAAAGATTAGCCTTGCCTACGTTATAAATGTAGAGACCACATAGTTTGACTGACACAAACTCATGTTTATGACTTTTTGACTTGTTTTTGGATTTTTTGTTGTGTTATGGATGCCTAATGTGTTTCTAATGGTGATTGATATTCCATTTTGGGTTGGGTTTCGATCATTTTTTGCCCATTTTGTTAAGTTGGATGTCTTATTGCCCCTAGTAATGTTCATATGTTGCTCCCAAGCTGGTGTGAGACATGACCACCTATAATATTATGATAATGGATGTAAAGTGATAGTGAAAGTATGACCATGACATGTGTCCAATAATTGGAAAAACTACTTTAAATCACAAGCTTTCCCTACATATTTTTATTGCATTTTTTCATATTTTATGATTTTTTTTTGTAGTTTTCTCTTTTTTTTTTTTCTATCACCGAGACCACTGTTTGCTAGGTTTTCGTCTAGGAAACCCTTTTTAGGACTTTCAACTATGCACTAGGTGATTCAGGTGTAGAATTTTCGGAGATGGATGTTGTTGATAGGTTCATCAAAAAAATCCCCTTGAGGTGTTGACAGTTGGTAGGATCCTAATCCATAGACCGATATGATGACAAAGGGACCTAGCCAGTTAGGTTCAAACTTCCCTTTCTTTCCTCTAGCCTATTGATTCCTAGGGTTTTCCTTTAGGACTAAGTCACCAATCTGAAAGACTCTAGGCTTTACCCTATGATTGATGGATGAATGAAATGCAATGATATGATTAATTTTTTTCTTTTAGAACTTTTAAATGATATGGAAAATGTGATATGATAAATGTAAAAATTATTTCATTTAAATGTATGAATTATGAAATGATAAATAAATAAAAATTCTTTCTAAGGTATGAAAATTAAAATGATGATGCAACTTACATGGTGATGATGCTTTTGTTAACGTCAAGTATACTCAATCTATTATGAGAAAAGATAATCATAAATTTGAATCCTTTATGAGCTTTTGTAACAAACACTCTGCCGATGTAAAAACTATTATGAATGCAATATAATTTTATCATGCACACCTACATGAAAAATATTGACATTCTAACAGTACTTTTTTTCTTTGTATCATCATAGAGCTTCAAATTTTTTGAAGGTGAGTACGAACATCAATGGTATCTTTTAGACCAATGATGACCTGAGTACTACTCTCATGACTTTTGATATTGCAAGCGAACACAAGTATCTAGGTATAATGAAACCGAGATAACATGAGCATTTCTTGTGTAAACAAACAAGAATTAATTGTTTTATTGTGAGAATTCTGAATGTCATCAGTGATACATTTGTATACCATGTCCCATGACAATTCACACAATAAATAGTTAATTCACAAACAACAAACAATGAAAAGATCATTTTTCTTCCTTGCTTCTCTAGTTCAATAGATGGAAAAACTAGTTTAAATCACAAGTAGTGCATGTTTCTAAGCTTTCCCTACATATTTTTATTGCACGTTTTCATATTTTATGTTTTTTTTTGTATTTTTCTCTTTTTTTTATATTTTATTTTTATTTTTCTATCACCGATACCACTGTTTGCTAGGTTTTCATCTAGGCAACCCTCTTTAGGAATTTGAACCATGCACTAGGTGATTAAGGTGTATAATTTTCTAAGATGGATGTTGTTGAAAGGTTCATCAAAAAAAATCCCCTTCAGGTGTTGACAGTTGATAGGATCCTAATCCATAGACCAATATGATGACAAAGGGACCTAGCTAGTTAGGTTCAAACTTCCCTTTCTTTCCTCTGTCTTGTTGATTCCTAGGGTTTTCCTTTAGTACCAAGTCACCAATCTGAAAGACTCTAGGATTAATCGTATGATTGATGGATGAATGAAATGCAATGATCTATAATTAATTTTTTTCTTTTAGAACTTTTATGTGATATTGAAAATGTGATATGATAAATGTAAAAATTATTTCATTTAAATGTATGAATGATGAAATGATAAATAAATAAAAATTCTTTCTAAAGTATGAAAATGAAAATGATGATGCAAATTACATGGTCATGATGATGTTTTTTTAACGTCAAGTATACTCAATCTATTATGAGAAAAGATAATCATCAATTTGAATCCTTTACGAGCTTTTGTAACAAACACTCCGTAGATGTAAAAACTATTATGAATGCAATCTAATTTTATCATGCACACCTACATGCAAAATATTGACATTCTAATAGTACTTTCTTGCTTTGTATCATCATAGAGCTTTAAATTTTTTGAAGGTGAGTAAAAACATCAAAGGTATATTTTAGACCAATGATGACCTGAGTACTACTTTCATGATTTTTGATATTGCAAGTGAACACAAGCATCTAGGTATAATGAAACCGAGATGACATGAGCATTTATTGTGTAAACAGACAAGAATTAATTATTTTAGTGTGTGAATTCCGAATTTCATCAATGATACATTTGTATAGCATGTGCCATGACAATTCACACAATAAATAGTTAATTCACAAACAACAGACAATGAAAATATCATTTTTCTTCTTTGCTTCTCTAGTTCAATATATCGTCGAGTTGCTCCAAAAAAATGATAACAAATATCAAAGTACAACATTTTAACTTTTTCTTAAAGTATTTCAACCATTATTCAGATTAGATCATCCCTCCCAACATTATGATGTTTTTGTGATTTTCTAAGATTTTGGATGAAACCTAACCTAAAGACCTATCCTAGGGGCCTTGGGGGCTAATAAAAGATTAGCCTTGCCTATGTTCTAAACGTAGAGACCACATAGTTTGACTGACACAAACTCATGTTTATGACTTTTTGACTTGTTTTTGGATTTTATGTTGTGTTATGGATGTCTAATGTGTTTCTAATGGTGATTGATGTTCTAGTTTGGGTTGTGTTTTGATCATTTTTTGCCCATTTTGTTAAGTTGGATGTCTTGTTGCCCCTAGTGATGTCCAAATGTTGCTCCCAAGCTAGTGTGAGACATGACCACCTGTAATGTTATGATAATGGATGTAAAGTGATAGTGAAATTATGACAATGACATGTGTCCAATAGATCGAAAAACAAGTTTAAATCACAAGTTGTGCCTGTTTCTAAGCTTTCCCTACATATTTTTATTGTACGTTTTCATATTTTATGATTTTTTTTGTATTTTCTCTTTTTTTTATTTTTTATTTATTTTTTCTATCACCGATACCATTGTTTCCTAGGTTTTTCGTGTAGGCAACCCTTTTTAGGAATTTTAACAATTCACTAGGTTATTCAGGTGTATAATTTTCTAAGATGGATGTTGTTGATAGGTTCATCAAAAAATCCCCCTTCAGGTGTTGACGGTTGATAGGATCCTAATCCATAGACCGATATGATAACAAAGGGACCTAGGTAGTTAGGTTCAAACTTCCCTTTCTTTTCTCTATCCTGTTGATTCCTAGGGTTTTCCTTTAGGACTAAGTCTCCAATCTAAAAGACTCTAGGCATTATCCTATGATTGATGGATGAATGAAATGCAATGATATGATTAATTTTTTTCTTTTAGAACTTTTATATGATATGGAAAATGTGATATGATAAATGTAAAAATTATTTCATTTAAATGTATGAATGATGAAATGATAAATAAATAAAAATTCTTTCTAATTTATGAAAATGAAAATGATGATGCAACTTACTTGGTCATGATGATGTTTCTGTTAACGTCAATTATACTCAAGCTATTATGAGAAAAGATAATCAAAAATTTGAATCCTTTATGAGCTTTTGTAACAAACACTCTTTAGATTTAAAACCTATTATGAATGCAATCTAGATCTATTATGCACACCTACATGCAAAATATTGACATTCTAATACTACTTTTTTTCTTTGTATCATCATAGAGCTTTAAATTTTTTGAAGGTGAGTACAAACATCAAAGGTATATTTTAGACCAATGATGACCTGAGTACTACTTTCATGATTTTTGATATTGCAAGCGAACACAAGCATCTAGGTATAATGAAACCAAGATGACATAAGCATTTATTGTGTAAACAGACAAGAATTAATTATTTTAGTGTGTGAATTCCGAATTTCATCAATGATACATTTGTATAGCATGTGCCATGACAATTCACACAATAAATAGTTAATTCACAAACAATAGACAATGAAAATATCATTTTTCTTCTTTGCTTCTCTAGTTCAATATATCATCAGGTTGCTCCAAAAAAATGATAACAAATATCAAAGTACAACATTTTAACTTTTTCTTAAAGTATTTCAACCATTATTCAGATTAGATCATCCCTCCCGACATTATGATGTTTTTGTGATTTTCTAAGATTTTGGATCAAACCTAACCTAAAGACCTATCCTAGGGGCCTTGGGGGCTGATAAAAGATTAGCCTTGCCTACGTTATAAACGTAGAGACCACATAGTTTGACTGACACAAACTCATGTTTATGACTTTTTGACTTGTTTTTGGATTTTATGTTGTGTTATGGATGTCTAATGTGTTTCTAATGGTGATTGATGTTCCAGTTTGGGTTGTGTTTTCATCATTTTTTGCCCATTTTGTTAAGTTGGATGTCTTGTTGTCCCTAGTGATGTCCAAATGTTGCTCCCAAGCTAGTGTGAGACATGACCACCTGTAATGTTATGATAATGGATGTAAAGTGATAGTGAAATTATGACAATGACATGTGTCCAATAGATGGAAAAACAATTTTAAATCACAAGTTGTGCCTGTTTCTAAGCTTTCCCTACATATTTTTATTGCACGTTTTCATATTTTATGATTTTTTTGTATATTTCTCTTTTTTTTTTAAAAAAAAAAATTTCTATCACCGATACCATTGTTTCCTAGGTTTTTCGTGTAGGCAACCCTTTTTAGGAATTTTAACCATTCACTAGGTTATTCAGATGTATAATTTTCTAAGATGGATGTTGTTGATAGGTTCATCAAAAAATCCCCCTTCAGGTGTTGACGGTTAATAGGATCCTAATCCATAGACAGATATGATAACAAAGGGACCTAGGTAGTTAGGTTCAAACCTCCCTTTCTTTTCTCTATCCTGTTGATTCCTAGGGTTTTCCTTTAGGACTAAGTCTCCAATCTAAAAGACTCTAGGCATTATCCTATGATTGATGGATGAATGAAATGCAATGATATGATTAATTTTTTTCTTTTAGAACTTTTATATGATACGGAAAATGTGATATGATAAATGTAAAAATTATTTCATTTAAATGTATGAATGATGAAATGATAAATAAATAAAAATTCTTTCTCATGTATGAAAATGAAAATGATGATGCAAATTACATGGTCATGATGATGTTTTTGTTAACGTCAAGTATACTGAATCTATAATGAGAAAATATAATCATCAATTTGAATCCTTTATGAGCTTTTGTAACAAACACTCTGAAGATGTAAAAAATATTATGAATGCAATCTAATTTTATCATGCATACCTACATGCAAAATATTGACATTCTAATAGTACTTTCTTTCTTTGTATCATCATAGAGCTTTAAATTTTTTGAAGGTGAGTACAAACATCAATGGTATATTTTAGACCAATGATGACCTAAGTACTACTTTCATGATTTTTGATATTGCAAGCGAACACGAGCATCTAGGTATAATAAAACTGAGATGACATGAGAATTTCTTGTGTAAACAAAGAAGAATTAATTATTTTAGTGTGTGAATTCTGAATTTCATCAATGATACATTTGTATAGCATGTCCCATGACAATTCACACAATAAATAGTTAATTCACAAACAACAGACAATGGAAATATCATTTTTCTTCCTTGCTTCTCTAGTTCAATATATCATCGAGTTGCTCCAAGAAAATGATAACAAATATCAAATTACAACATTTTAACTTTTTCTTAAAGTATTTCAACCATTATTTAGATTAGATCATCCCTCCCGACTTTATGATGTTTTTGTGATTTTCTAAGATTTTGGATCAAACCTAACCTAAAGACCTATCCTAGGGGCCTTGGGGGCTGATAAAAGATTAGCCTTGCCTACGTTATAAACGTAGAGACCACATAGTTTGACTGACACAAACTCATGTTTATGAATTTTTGACTTGTTTTTGGATTTTATGTTGTGTTATGGATGTCTAATGTGTTTCTAATGGTGATTGATGTTCCAGTTTGGGTTGTGTTTTGATCATTTTTTTCCCATTTTGCTAAGCTGGATGTCTTATTGCCCCTAGTGATGTCCAAATGTTGCTCCCAATCTAGTGTGAGACATAACCACCTGTAATGTTATGATAATGGATGTAAAGTGATAGTGAAAGTATGACATTGACATGTGTCCAATAGATGGAAAAACTAGTTTAAATCACAAGTAGTGTCTGTTTCTAAGCTTTCCCTACATATTTTTATTGTACGTTTTCATATTTTATGACTTTTTTGTATTTTTCTCTTTTTTAATTTTTATTTTTATTTTTCTATCACCGATAGCATTGTTTCCTAGGTTTTCATGTAGGAAAACCTTTTTAGGAATTTTAACCATTCACTAGGTTATTCAGGTGTATAATTTTCTGAGATGGATGTTATTGATAGGTTCATCATAAAATCCCCCTTCAGGTGTTGACAGTTGATAGGATCCTAATCCATAGATCGATATGATGACAAAGGGACCTAGGCAGTTAGGTTCAAACTTCCCTTTCTTTTCTCTGTCCTATTGATTCCTAGGGTTTTCCTTTAGGACTAAGTCACCAATCTGAAAGACTCTAGGCATTATCCTATGATTGATGGATGAATGAAATGCAATGATATGATTAGTTTTTTTCTTTTAGAACTTTTATATGATATTGAAAATGTGATATCATAAATGTAAAAATTATTTCATTTAAATGTATGCATGATGAAATGATAAATAAATAAAACTTCTTTCTAATGTATGAAAATGAAAATGATGATGCAAATTACATGGTCATGATGATGTTTTTGTTAACCTCAAGTATACTGAATCTATTATGAGAAAATATAATCATCAATTTGAATCCTTTACGAGCTTTTGTAACAAACACTCTGCAGATGTAAAAAATATTATGAATGCAATCTAACTTTATCATGCATACCTACATGCAAAATATTGGCAATCTAATAGTACTTTCTTTCTTTGTATCATCATAGAGCTTTAACTTTTTTGAAGGTGAGTACAAACATCAATAATATATTTTAGACCAATGATGACTTGAGTACTACTTTCATGATTTTTGATATTGCAAGTGAACACAAGCATCTAGGTATAATGAAACTGAGATGACATGAACATTTCTTGTGTAAACAAACAAGAATTAATTATTTTAGTGTGTGAATTCCGAATTTCATTAGTGAGACATTTGTATAGCATGTCCCATGACAATTCACACAATAAATAGTTAATTCACAAACAACAGACAATGAAAATATCACTTTTCTTCTTTGCTTCTCTAGTTCAATATATCATTGAGTTGCTCCAAAAAAATGATAACAAATATCAAAGTACAACATTTTAACTTTTTCTTAAAGTATTTCAACCATTATTCAGATTAGATCATCCCTCCTGACTTTATGATGTTTTTGTGATTTTCTAGGATTTTGGATTAAACCTAACCTAAAGACCTATCCCAAGGGCCTTGGGGGGTGATAAAAGATTAGCCTTGCCTACATTATAAACGTAGAGACCACAGAGTTTGACTAACACAAACTCATGTTATGACTTTTTGACTTGTCTTTGGATTTTATGTTGTGTTATGGATGTCTAATGTGTTTCTAATGGTGATTGATGTTCTAGTTTGGGTTGTGTTTTGATCATTTTTTGCCCATTTTGTTAAGCTGGATGTCTTATTGCGCCTAGTGATGTCCAAATGTTGCTCCCAAGCTAGTGTGAGACATGACCACCTGTAATGTTATGATAATGGATGTAAAGTGATAGTGAAAGTACGATAGTGACGTGTCCAATAGATGGAAAAACTAGTTTAAATCACAAGTAGTGTCTATTTCTAAGCTTTCCCTACATATTTTTATTGCACGTTTTCATATTTTATGATTTTTTTTATATTTTTCTCTTTTTTTATTTTTATTTTTATTTTTCTATCACCGATACCATTGTTTCCTAGGTTTTCGTGTAGGCAACCCTTTTTAGGAATTTTAACCATTCACTAGGCTATTCAGGTGTATAATTTTCTGAGATGGATGTTGTTGATAGGTTCATCATAAAATCCCCCTTCAGGTGTTGACGGTTGATAGGATCCTAATCCATAGACCGATATGATGACAAAGGGACCTAGGGAGTTAGGTTCAAACTTCCCTTTCTTTTCTCTATCCTGTTGATTCCTAGGGTTTTCCTTTAGGACTAAGTCACCATTCTGAAAGACTCTAGGTATTATCCTATGATTGATGGATGAATGAAATGCAATGATATGATTAATTTTTTTCTTTTAGAACTTTTATATGATATGGAAAATGTGGTATGATAAATGTAAAAATTATTTCAATTAAATGTATGAATGATGAAATGATAACTAAATAAAAATTCTTTCTAATGTATGAAAATGAAAATGATGATGCAAATTACATGGTCATGATGATGTTTTTGTTAACGTCAAGTATACTGAATCTATTATGAGAAAATATAATCATCAGTTTGAATCCTTTACGAGCTTTTGTAACAAACACTCTGCAGATGTAAAAAATATTATGAATGCAATCTAATTTTATCATGCATACCTACATGCAAAATATTGACAATCTAATATTACTTTCTTTCTTTGTATCATTATAGAGCTTTAAATTTTTTGAAGGTGGGTACAAACATCAATGGTATATTTTAGACCAATGATGACCTGAGTACTACTTTCATGATTTTTGATATTGCAAGTGAACACAAGCATCTAGGTATAATAAAACTGAGATGACATGAGCATTTCTTGTGTAAACAAAGAAGAATTAATTATTTTAGTGTGTGAATTCTGAATTTCATCAGTGATACATTTGTATAGCATGTCCCATGACAATTCACACAATAAATAGTTAATTCACAAACATTAGACAATGAAAATATCATTTTTCTTCTTTGCTTCTCTAGTTCAATATATCATCGAGTTGCTCCAAAAAAATGATAAGAAATATCAAAGTACAACATTTTATCTTTTGCTTAAAGTATTTCAACCATTATTCAGATTAGATCATCCCTCCTGACTTTATGATGTTTTTGTGATTTTCTAAGATTTTTGTTCAAGCCTAACCTAAAGACCTATCCTAGGGGCCTCACGGGCTGATCAAAGATTAGCCTTGCCTATGTTATAAATTTAGAGACCACATAGTTTGACTGACAAAAACTCATGTTTATGACTTTTTGACTTGTTTTTGGATTTTATATTGTGTTATGGATGTCTAATGTGTTTCTAATGGTGATTGATGTTCCATTTTGGGTTGTGTTTTGATCATTGTTTTCCCATTTTGTTAAGTTGGATGTCTTATTTCACATAGTGATGTCCAGATGTTGTTCCCAAGCTAGTGTGATACATGACCACCTATAATGTTATGATAATGGATGTAAAGTGATAGTGAAAGTACGATAATGACATGTGTCTAATAGATAGAAAAACTAGGTTAAATCACAAGTAGTGCCTAGTTCTAAGCTTTCCCTACATATATTTATTGCACGTTTTCATATTTTTTGATTTTTTTTGTATTTTTCTCATTTTTTATTTTTATTTTTATTTTTCTATCACCGAGACCATTATTTTCTAGGTTTTCATCTACGAAACCCATTTTAGGACTTTGAACCATGCACTAGGTGATTTAGGTGTATAATTTTCTGAGATGGATGTTGTTGATAGGTCCATCAAAAAAATCCCCTTGAGGTGTTGACAGTTGATAGGATCCTAATCCATAGACTGATATTATGACAAAGGGACCTATCCATTTAGGTTGAAACTCCCCTTTCCTTTCTCTGTCCTATTGATTCCTAGGGTTTTCCTTTAGGACTAAGTCACCAATCTGAAAGAATCTAAGCTTTACCCTATGATTGTAGCTCTTGGGAATTCTTTGTGGATATGTCATCAGATGATTGACAACTTGTTGATGACGTTCATCCAATAGTTCTAGTTCTTAAAGCCTAGATACTCTATAATCTTCATCTGAAACAATTCCCTTCGATGACACACAGAGTGATGGAATATCCACCTCAATGGGTAGTATGGCCTCTGATCCATATACCAAGGCATATGGTATAGCTCCTATTGGTTTTATGATGCTAGTTTTGTAGGACCATAATGTAGGATTGAGCTGAACATGCCAATCACGTTCAAAATCATTAACCATTTTCTTGATTATTTTTAGAATTATCTTGTCGGAGGTCTCTGCCTGACCATTTCCCTAAGGATAGTATGATGTTGAGAAGTGATGTTGGATATGAAAATTTTCACACAATTCCTGGACATCCTAGTTTTTAAATGGTCATCCATTATTAATGATAATGGATTTAGGTATGCCATGTTGACATATTATTTAGTTTAGTTTGAAAGACAAGATCTCCTTTCTAGTGGTTGTTGTTAGAGGAAGCACTTCTATCCATTTTGTAAAGTATTCTATTATTGTGATTATGAATTTGTGTCATTGGATGAAGATGGGTTTATCTTTCCTACTAGATCCATACCCTACTAACAAAAGGGCCATGTTGATGTGAATGGGTGTAATTTTTGAGCTAGTGTGTTTATTAGATAACTATGGATCTGACACTTCTGAGATTTCTTAAAAAACTGATAAGAATCCTTCTCCATGTTCAACCAGTAATACCCCAAATGAAGGAGTTTGTTTGCTAGAGTTATCCCACTTGAATGAGTTCCACAAATACCTTCATGAACCTCACATAAGGTTGTCTAAGATTTTTTATGTTCTAGACACCAGAGAAGAGTACCATCTAGACCTCAATGATACAGTATGTCAGTGATTAAGGTATATCAGGTAGATTGGCAGATGAAGTTGCATTTCTGATTTCTTGAAAGATCAGGAGGAAGGATGTTGTCTTTTAGGTATGCATAGGTCTTTCCATAGATGGATTTTTCAATAGAATCTATATGGAATATGGTCTGAGATTCAAGATTATCATAAGCAGTATTTGACACTTGTTCTACCATAAAATCATAACGACCACATTTTTCTAGCAACTGCAAAAGAGAAGCAATTGTCGCCATAGCATCTACCACTTTGTTTTCTGCCCTTGGAGTTTTCTCAAATTTGATATCCTTAAAGTACTTTTTCAGATCATCAATCATTTTCTTATATGGCATTAACTTCTCATCTTTCATTTGATAATCACCATTAACTTGATAAATGACTAATTATTAATCTCCATACACTTGTATCTTTGTTACCTTCCATTCAATTGCTACCTTGATGCCAATGATTAGTGCCTCATACTCAACTGCATTATTGGTACATGGAAACATGAGGCTATAAGACCTGAGGATGGTGTGTCTTGAGGTGTAACAAACAATATTCTCACACTAGATCCTCTTTCTGAGTATGACCCATCAACATAAAGTCTCCATTGTTGTGTTGTTATAGTAAGAATGTTTGCATCAAGAAACTCCATTGTCATAGGATGATCATCAGCTAATGGAGCTTTGGCTAATTGTTCAAAAATCACTTGACCTTCGATGGCTTTCCTTTCCAAATACTAGATATCAAATTCACTTGAAAAGAATGACCCACTTGGCCAGTTTTCATGTTAAAGTAACCTTGTTCAGTAGATATTTTAATAGTTCAATCTTTGATATGAGCCTGACTATGTGAGTCAACATCTAATGCCACAACTGTTGGGTAGAAAATACCACCACCAAACAAGATTTCTCGATGGTGTAATTTATTTCATAGCCATTCAAAGTTCTTTTGATTTAGTAAATGGCTTGTTCCCTTCCTTCATAATCTTCTTGTACCAATAGTGCTCCTAAAGAAATTTCTATTGTTGCAATGTATAATAGTAAAGATCAACCTTCTATAGGTGGCATGACAATAGGTGGTGATATCAGATATTGTTTTATTTGGTTGAAGGTCATTTCACACCCTTGATCCCATTTGAACAAGACATTTTTATGCAACAAGTGATTAAATGGATGACTTTTATCTACTAACTAGGAGATAAATCTCTTGATTGATTGTAGCCTGCCTTGTAAAGACCTTAGTTGATTGATATTCTTTGGTGGCTGCATTTTCATTGTTTATTTGACCTTTGTGGGATCCAATTCAATACCCTTCTCTAACACTATCTATCCTAGGAGTTTTGTTGATGTAACCTCAAATACATATTTTAGGATTTAGTCAGACATTGGACTTCTCTAGCCTTGTAAATATTTTTCCCAGGATATCTAGATGTCCTTCTCTGGAACATGACTTTTCTAAGATATCATCCATACAATCCTCCATAAAGGTATGCATCATATCATGGAAGATCATAGTCATTGCATGTTGATATGTTACTCTTGCATTCTTCAACCCAAAGGGCATGTCGTTCTAGAAAAAAATTCCCCATGGAAATGTGAATGTGGTTTTCTCCTGATCATCTGGTGCTATCTTGATTTGGTTGTAGCCAGAGAAACCATCCATTATTGGGTATGTGTAGGATCATCATGAAAAAATAGGCCCTTAACTGGCAATAAAATTCAAAAAATAAGAGTTAGGCAACTTGACGTAAAAAATTGAATAATTTATCTATATTATTTCAAAAATATGTAAGAATAGAATCTATAGAAAACTGAATGTATTTTCTAAACTACTGGGTTTATTTAAAAAAACAAAAATATGTTTGGTGAAAATTTGAAATTTCAATGCAGTAGTACTAAAATTTCAGGGAAAAAATAAGAATTAGGTGTCTGTCTGACCACCCTAACCACAATAAAATCATAATATTTTTTAATAATATTTTAGATATAAGTAGAGGACTCATGTACCAATGTGATGCATAGACTTTTGTAAAAATTTTTGAAGTAAATAGTTAATTATGAATTTTTTATTACAACGTTTAAAAAATATAAAAAATTGTATGTCTGACCACCTTAACTTGTCAAAACTTCATGAAATTCAATTTTTTTTTTTTAATCCTAGATAGTATGTGAAGCATAGAATGTGACACATGTTTTGGATTCAAAAAATGTGATACTATTTGAAATCTATAGATGTTTTTCAATCAGCCTATCAATTAGGACTTTAGTCGTAATTCAAATAGAGAATGAATAATAATTATTTATTAAATTCAAAGTAAAGAATAATTTATATTGGTGGAAAGTTGAGAATATCCTTTAAAAACTCTTTACGTTTCATCAATTTTGGGTAAAAAAAATATCATCAGTCACATGGGCCATCATATCACTTACATATTGCCACTTTTTGGCCCATCATGATCCTGCACATACCCTATTGATAACATGTCATTTCCTATTGTTAAATCCAAAATGATATCAATGTTAGGTAAATGGAAATCATCCTTGGGACATCCCTTATTCAAATCTCTGAAATTTGTACATATTCTGATACTATTGTTTGGCTTTGATAAAGCAACAATATTTGATATCCATTCAACATAATCAATAAACCTTATGAATCCTGCATCTAACAACTTCTTCAACTCACCCTTTACCATCAAGACGATATGTGGATGCATCCTCCTTAGTTTTTGTCTTACAAGTTTAATTCTAGTAGGTAGAGATAAATGATGCATTAAATGATTTTGATCTAAACTTGGCATATCAGAGTATGACCAAGCAAAGTTAATGCTTCTTTCTTCAAAGAACTTGAGAGATTCAGGCTTTTCTTGTTCAGTCATAGATGCTGCCAGATGCAAAATCTTTTATTTTTCTTCTTATCCAATGTTAATAGACTATGTAGGCTCCACCAATAGAGATGACCTTTCATGATAATGGTCTAGAAGGGTCTCAAATCTCCCATCTTTCAGTTCCTCAAATAGGTTTTCACCATCCAATGCGTTCTTTATTTTTACTTTTCGAGATCTAATGTTGCCATAGAATGGTCTTCACCATTAGATCCATTATTCTTGTTTTCAATTTTGCAACTGGAAGATTTGACACCCTCCTGTCTAACCATGTTTTTATGAGATTTATGATTAGAACTTGTGTCAGGTTCTTCATAACAAAGGAATTTTACAATAGCATCATCATTCACAAAGATGGGTACCTTAATAGGTTTAGTGGGTTCCCAGTCGATAAGTTCAGGATGTAGTGTGCTAGTACAATAGTGGTTTACAATTTTTGAGAGGAACTATTTTTTGGTAAAATCACATATTTTTAGAAAATATAATCATTTAAGCCTTAAAAGGTTCCCCTTTATGTATTCCAATTGAAGAGGGTTTGATCAAAACACCTTAGATCAAACCCCCTTGGATAGAACCTCGCTAGTTTTAAACCATACCTATAAATGAGTCTCCTTTACACCTATCAAAATGCTAATAAAAAATCACTTTTGATTTAACTTTTGGGGGATCAAGTGAATTCATTTAAAATTTATTTGAAATGATTTTGGTAGTCCTCAAAATGAGCTATCCAATGAATATAATTTTAATATTTTTTGGTTTTTATTATGTATTTTTTTTTTAGTTTGATTAAATATAGGTTTTTCATCAAATAATGAAGGTCTATGTTTTGCACATGTGGAAAAATAGTAGATTATCAAAAAAAATTTTGAAAAATATGAGTGCACTAGATATTGAATTCCTAACCAAGTGGAAGCACTAGATAATGGAGTTACAAATCTAAATTCAAAAGAATTAGAATTTTATCATTCATGGAAAAAAATTTATGCATTATATGGTGTGCATCACTTTAAAAAAATGTTGTTTTAGGAAAAAAACCAGTTTTTGTGGGAGATGGAAAAAGAAGTGCAATCTGATTCCAAAAATTTTGAAAAAATACTTCTAGAATCTATAGAAAAAATGTGATGAGACTCTAGTTTTCATCATCTTCAAATTCCTCATGATTTAGCCGCTATAGGTGTTCGAATGTGAAGATTTAGTTAAAAATAATAATTTCAATGTCCACTTTGGCCAAAAATTGTAAACCACTATTGTGGGATCACTTGGGAAAAAACTCATCAAATTGGCTTTGGTCAATGATAGTAAGGGTTCAAATAGTTATGGTTTCAAGGTTTTCATTAGGGATGTTGAGGTCTATGATGTTACTTTCCTCCAAATCATCTAGCTCACTTGATGTTTGTCCATCCTCACTTCAGTCATCAATATTTTTTTATTCAAATACATGTGGTCTAGTCCCTGAGCTTTGTCCCTCCTCATGTGTGGCTGCATACTCCTTTATGATGTCAATTTGGATTTTTGTGTATGATACATCAGAGTAAATTTCCCGTTCATATTCATTGGAATCCATTTCAAAACTATCTCTCATTTGAAGGATTCTTTCAACAGGTTTCTGAGTCATTTCCTCTTTTGATCCCCCTGTATAACCTAGTTATGTTTTGTCCTTGGACTGAAGTGTGAGAGGTTGAATGGGTTCTATGATGCCTTATTTTCTTTTTCCAATAGGTCCCTATCCCTCATAACCCATTTTCTCTAGGATAGCTTTTCCTTTCCCATAATGATCTTTCTTCATGCTGATGTTTGCTAATGTTAAGGCTTCTTCATCTTTGTATAGCCAACTGAGGATGGCCTTGTCTTCTGATTCATCTTCTAGAGTGCCATCTTTTACAAATATTTCATCTAGAACTATGGTATTTCATGATGGTTGTTGTGTTATTGATGTTGGTTGTCCATATGACCTTGGGGATGGAAGCAACTATGAAAGACATAGTGATTTCCCAATGGAATATTGTCACATGCCTTTGTCGGTTAACTCAATATTCTCTTGAAATTGTTGTGATAGAGAATTTAAAGGACCCTTATTGTTTTCCAAATTAGAGTCAACAACACTTATTTCTTTTGATTGACCCTTTTTCTCCACCAATTTAGATACAATGGTTGGTTATTTTTCACCGTTAGATGAACTTGAAATGTTGCTTCATTATTATGGGGCACAAAAGTGTCTTGAGATGTTTTAAGCATGTTACAATGTTGGGGATTATTGTAGTCAACTAATATATCCACCTCTTGTCCATTGACTGAGAATTTTAAAAACTGATGATAAGTTGAAGGCATTGCTTGCATTTCATGTATCCATGGACACCCTAGGAGTATATTGTATGTTAGCTCTTTTTCTAGCACTTGGGAAGCTATATTCTTCACCATTGGTCCTACTTGAATAGGCAACCCAATCAATCCCTTAGATGATCTCTCCTCTTCGTCATAGGCTTTTATTTTCATTTTCCTTCAAGCATCAATGTCATTATCAAAATAACCTAGTGCACAGATCAACTTTAAAATGAAAATGTTTAAACCAGCTCCACCATCTATTAAGACACGTCAATGTTTGTGGATTAAGACTTCAATGTGAAGTGCAATATTGTGTGGATGATTAAGTGATACATCATCTTGTTTGGAGAATGATAGACAATGAGGCTTGGTCAAATGTCCCACCATAGCTTGAAACTGATAGACATCTAGATTGTTGGGTATCGTGGTGGCCACAAGAGCTTGTTCCAAGACTTCCTTATGGGATGGCGAGAGATTAAGGAGTTCAATATTGATATTTGTGCTTGTATATTTTGTAGTTGATTAAAAAAATTGTATTGACTTGGTGAGGGAGTGGTGTTTTTAGATTCAAATCCTTTCAATATTACCTTGGATTTCCCCCTTTTCATTACATTAACTAGTGGGTAGTCTTGTGTTTCCCTGATTTTTAAGATATTTATCTAATTGTCAGATGTGTCTGTGTTTGGGATCGGATCTAATGGTATAATGTCCTTGGTTCCCTCATTACCAATTTGAATACTAGTGACAATATCACTCTTAGCTTCATAAATACAAAATAGTGTGCCATCATAAACGTAGTTAACACTTTTACCTTTATTGTTTGTAGAAGAAGACTCTCCCTTTTCGTAATTTGGTAAAGGGTCTTTAAATGCAGTATGATCGTTGTTGGTTTGATTTCCTTCTATGTATACCTTTTTATTATCAATCAGATCTTGGACAAGATGTTTTAATAACATGTAATCATTTGTCTTGTGTCCCTTGTTATTATAAAAGTTACAATAGTCTGCGTCATTCCACCAAGGTGGTTTTACTTTTGGATCCCAAAATATTGCTTCACATGAGGTGATAAGTACATTTGTAATAAGTTCTGTCATTTCTGATTCAAGTGTGTGTCCCAATGGTGTGAATCATCATCGGTTGGATGATATTTGATATGTTTACAGTTTAGATTCTCCATTGTTTGAATTGTTGTTTTGATTGAAACTTCATTTGATGTTTTGGTCACTATTTTGATTTGTCTTTGCAATAGTAGTCATCAAATTAAATCATGGTTTCACATTTGGTGCATCATTCGTGATATCATTATTTCCAATATTTCTATTCTTTTGCCAAAAATTAGGCTTTTCATTGTTACCATAGTGATTGGAGGAATTGGTGTTATTTGATCCTTCATTTAAACTTTTTATCACCCCTCTTTTTACCAAGGCCTCTTCGATCTTGAGGCCATTTTCCATTATTTTCTCAAATGTGGGTGGACATTGTTGTTCTAGCCTATAGATCATTTCATCAGTTAGGTTGTCAATGAATAGTTCCATTTTTTCTTCTTCAGGTATAGATCTAGGATACCTAGCAAACAACCTTCACCATCATTGTAGAAATGAAAGGAATTTCTCACCTTTGTTTTTTTTCATGTTTTAAAGGTCCTTTATTGTGACATCATGTTGAATATTAAATGAATATTGTGATATAAACCCGTTGACTAGTTCTTCAAAAGTTCGAATCCCATAGTTGTAGTTTAGAAAACCACTCCATACATCAACCTCCTAAGCTCCTTGGAAATAACCTCATTAGATAAGTTTCTTCTTGTGAAAATTCTAAACTCATGGTTCTGAATTCCCTCACATGGTCAATTGGATTTTTTTTACCATTGTATTTGTCGTATTTTAGGAATTCACAATGTCTAGGAAATGGTATCATGTCCACACTTGGGTCAAAAGGACAAGGACAAATGTCTTGCAATGAGTACCTTTTCATGGATCCCTTTTGCATGTCTTGAAGTTTTTGTAATTTTTGCATTTGATGTGTTAGGACAACAAATTGATCTACGTTTTGTGTGTGTTGTGGTGTTTTAGTTTCATTTTCTCTAGGTGTTTCTTTTAATCAATTGACTTCAAAATCTTTTGGAAGTTTTGCACCTAATTCAGCTAGCATTAAGAGGTATTTTTCTATATCTTATTCTAAGATATTTCCTTAAATTTATGGAATTTTGGATCCTGTAGTGCTATTTCAATTTCCTCTTGGGTTATTTCATTCTTGTCATTTTGGTGTAATCTATTCCAAGGATTTTCTTTAGCCATGGTGTTTGATGTTTCAATTTATTTTTCTATGAGTCTTTGTATTTGCAACCTTGTCAAGATTGGCATACAAGTGTTTATTTTTCCCACTAAACTTTGATCTTCTATGTTTGGATGAGTGTCAAATGAATTATAACACAATAAAATAGGATGATATATCCTATTGATGAGACTAGGTTAAAAAAAATCTGATTACTATGTTTCGTTCCATGATGGTAGGATGATAATATCTCGATGAAGAAACTTAACCTAATAACCAAGATTTTGGTTTGATTTGTGGAAAATTTATAGTTTGTAAGATCTAGGTTCAAGTTGAAAATAACTTTAACCTATAAGAATCTATTCATTTTTGGTTTAAGACACTATCTTGACTGAGAAGATGTTTCTTTCTGATAAAAAAATCTGAGTTTTAGATGTCAACAATTATGATAGATGTGTCTTAAAGCTCTCTATTTTTCTACTCTTTGGAAGCGCTAAAACATAGTGCAAAAGTGCTAAAATACACTACAAAGGTGCTATTATAGATGTAGAAGTTCTAAAAAATAGTGTGCAAGTGCTAAAATAGGTGGTAGAGGTGCTATTATGGATGCAGAAGTGCTAAAAAAAGTGTGTAAGCGCTAAAAAAGACCACAGAGACACTAAAATAGAATGTGCAAGCGCTACTTTGGGTTTCAATAGTGTTGTCTTATTTTCCTTCCCGTGACCAGATTGATTTTTGGAATTTTTGATATTTTGACAAGACACCTCCGCTGGTAATTTTTCAATGTTGGATGACAAGCCTAATGTTTCTAAGTTTTCTCTATTGTAAGAATTGATCAGGCCTATTGGAATATTCTATCATTCATTGTGGGATGGAAGATGAGTGAATAGGTTGATAATGATTATGTGTCTATGTTAGGGCTCTTCTTTGGAAATAGGCTTGTGAATACAAAGGTTCTAAATCATAATCGTCATTATATCCTTTGGAAAAATCATGAAACCTATGGATGAAGGTTCTATGGTGAAGTAAGACTTTCCTAATTTGATATAAAAATCATCTTATTTCCAAAATTTTCTTGTAACTGATTTGTTTCTTTATTTGTTTGACTTTTCTTATGAGGGATTTCTTGACAAACGTTGTGGATTTCCAATCCCTAATCATAAATTTCAACATTTGGTTTTGTTTGACTCTTTTGTGTTCTTCTAGATGATCTTTATCTAAGTTAATGATTTGAGAACATGACAAGCAATTGTAGAACAATTCTTTTTAAGTCTAGAATCTAAACAGATAGTTTATGTTCTAAGAACCACACATGGTCCTATTTTTACTAGTTTATTTATAAAAAAATACACTTCATACATACTCACTCTTAAGGTCAAAAAGGTCATCTTTATACTCAATAGCCCACATCTTAAAATTGTGTTGACTCAAATAGTCATGTCACCCCCTAGAGGGTGCCCGAGTTTTTGTTTTTTTAAGGTGCATACTCAAGGTTAGATTTATTGATCCCTTGAGAAAATGGTCCTTGTAAATTATATGGTGAGTGTCTTGGGGAATTTTATTCCCCCCCCTTGCACTACGAGTATTACAATCTCTGGTTACTGACTTAGCTAGATTCTACACTATGATTCATAGATAGGGTTTGTGCGGTGCGGAAAATGATAAACTCCCTCAAGAACAAAGGCTTTAGGGATGGTTATCTTCCACACTATCATCGAGTTGGACTTTCATCAACAACTCACTTTTTATTAGAGTGAGTTGGAATCCTTGGCTTTAGGTGTTCCCACTTAGGTCATTCTTCTAGGGTGAGTAATTTTTCCCATTGCAGAAGGCCTTCTAAAGGATTTTAAAAACTCGTAAATTGCATAAAAAATAAAGGATGAGTTTGGCGTTTTGATCACCCAATTAATGGGAGAGCATAAGCCTATTCACCACACAAGCACAATAATCAATGTTTAATTTTTAAGCCCAAATAAAAGATGATGTGCTATTCTAGGTGAAGATGTTGCTTCACAAAAATCATGATGTTAATTTTAACTGATACAAAAAATGTGTGATGACTACCCTAGGATTGATAAATTTTAAGCCAAGTGACTACCCTAGGATTGATTATTTTTAGTCTAAATGCATCAAAATAAAATTCTCGAAGTGATCGCATCGGATCCAAACATGAAATTATAGAAGTGCTAAAACAAAGTGTAAAAGTGCTATTTAATTTGGTAGAAGAGTTGCAAAAGTTGGAAGCGCTATAGAATTGGGTAGAAACGCTATAGAATTTTGTAAAAGCACTAAACCTTTGAAAAGCGCTAAAACAGGCTGCCTAAATTCTATAACTTTTGGTAGGATCACTAAAACAAACAAAAGCACTAAATTTTTTTGTGGAAGCGCTGCAGAATCTCTTGATCACTTTAAAAGAAAACATGCCTATGTCATGTATGAAATTTTTTTAGAAAAGTTAAATATGGGGTTAGGGCCCCATGGTGGGTGCCAAATTATAAGTGTGAATAAGTAAATAAGTAAAAAAAACTAGAAACACTTCTTAGTGAAACATTATATCAAGATTCAACAATAATTAACTAATTTAAAGCAAAAAAAACTTGAAAGTGTCTCATTGCTTCCTATCTCCAAAGATTTATCAAATCACCAAGGGCTCTTAGATTTGGTAAGCATTGTGACTGTTAAAATGCCAATCTAGAGAATAAAATAATACTAGATGCAATGATTTAATGTTTTATAATGATTTCTAGATGATATGAAGCTACTGTATTCTATTTTGGCATGAAAATTGATAAATGAAAGCTACAATAAAACTAAGATGCAACAGTGATGTGAATTCTATTGATGCTATGATTGCTATGATGCTAAGATTCTAAGATGTTATTGCTATGATGCTTGATTTTTTTTCTTGGAGAATAAGTTTGCACAAAGTTCAAACCCATTCTTTGCTGCAGAAGGTTGTTATTATAGTTTCACAATAGCACATTTGCACAGGGTCAACACAATAAAGGCTTGGATTCAATCTAAAGGATTGAATGGTGGAAGATGGAGAAACTTTGGCTGATCATGGGAATGGTTCCTCGCCATGAAAATATTAGGCCAAATGATAGGAAGAATCAGAGGAAGGAGATTGAAGAGGATTGCCTGCAAGTTTGTCTCCCAAGCTTTCTTGTGAATACCAATTGAATTAATTAGATATGAAATATCTAATTTTATTGGTGATTGAATAGAGGAAATTCCTTTATTTGAATATTTTGATTTAGAAAAATAAGATATTTAATTAAATGAAACAAATATGTGACATTTTCTTATTTAATAAAAAGGGATATGATAATTAAATAAGAAATTTAGGATATCTTTATTTAATTAAGAGAAAATATGATAAGATAATTAAATAATACAAACTCTTGAAGTTTTCTTATTTAATCAAGATAGAATAAATGAATAAAATATAGAAGAAAATAATAATGATAATAATTAAATAAAACAAAGTATTTAAATTTGTTTATTTAATTAAGAGGAAATAATATGATAAAAATAAAAGAATTAATAGTGAACTTAATATAAATAAATATTTCTATTTATTTATTAAGTAGATGAATTTAACTATGATAATTAAATAAACAAAGTGAAATTCATTTATTTAATTAAGACGAAAAATAATAGAATAGAGATTAAAGAATTTATGATGAACTATATAAATAAATATTTCTATTTATTTAATAGTAGAGGAATTAAGGGTAATTAATCAAATAAGTCATATCTAATTAATTAGATTCCCTAGATCATTTTTAGGTGTATACAATTTATATCTCATTTGAGATCCAAAGTCATCTGCATCGGCCAAAGATCATTACAAGCTCCAATGAAAGAAAATGTATTGTGTGCATGAATAGGTCAGCCTCAAATTTGAATTACTCTTTGGTGAATGCATAGGATGAAGTGTGGACCTAAATTTAAGGTCAAGGAAACTCCATGGAAAAATTTGAATCACATTGTTGAGATCCGCAAGTTACAGGAACAATCTACAAGTGATCAAACTAGTCGTTAGCTTAGAATACTATTACGGTGTTGGTTCAAGAAACTGCTAATAAATCTGAAAGTGATAACTTGTCGGAAAAAGATCCAATCACACTCAAATCTTACAATAAGGAAAATGAAAATGTCCATGATGCTAGCATAGATCTACTAGGCCAGGTGAGGAAATATGATAAATCCACCAATAAGAACAAAAACAAGAATAAAATTGAATGAAAATATTTTTGGTTGATGTAAGATTGCCAAGAACCAAGGATGCTCCTGCATCAATAAGGATGTTTAAAGAGGTGTAAGATTTGATGATAAATAGGCCGCATGGACTATCCTTTAGTTCCCTTATCCCCTTATAGTTGTGAAGATAGAGGACATATGAGGGATATTATATTTATAACTATGATATTTGACATGTCATTCATAACTATTCTAATTGGTAAGATGGATTTTCTAGAGGAGAGAGTGCCAAGATACTTGGAATTTGCATAGGACATATCATTTTTCATTGAATATGTACAAAATTATAAAATATTTTTTGATTTGACATGGAAATTGATCTACTGTATCTTGTTTCTCACCTCCTCTTGTTTGTACTTGTTTCTCACCTTTGAGAGTCTTAAATTACACTGTTATTATTTTTATTTTACCCATACTTTCTTTGCTTTAGTCTCACATTCAACCTTATGACTATGAAGATAATACGTTGATTATATTTTCTTAATATTGATACATTATGAGGTCAAATCCTCCTAAGGCCCATACAACCTCACACATTTCTAATGACTTTAACTTGTGTTGATAATCACATTCCAAAAGAAATTAAAATTAGCTTTGATTTTTTAGCCAACAATTATATTGTTTAATTTAATCTAAATTGTTCTATTATATCTATACATTATTTACAAAATTAATTATAAACTAAAATAAATATTATTTCTATAATTATAAAATAATATTAAATTGATAAATATAAAATAGCATTAAATAAATTTATTACTTATTATATAATATTAAATAGAATTAAAATTATATATATATTATTAATTAATAATTTAAATATAAACGTATTATTTTTTATAATTATAAAATAATATTAATATAATTTATAATTTATTGTTTATTATTTATTATATAATATTAAATATAATTAACAATGCAAATATAATACAATCATATAATAATTAATAATTATAAAAAAAAGAGCTAAGATAAGATAATAAGATAACAGTAATATAATAATGTTGTAATAATTCTATTATAACAATATAATAATTATAAAATCAAAAAGTGAAAAAAGATCCAACAACTCTAATCGTTGCAATGGTCTTACATGTCTCTCCATAAAAATAGTTCATTGATCATATAAGTCAACTGGTTGGTTTCATATACGGAACACTTTCGACATAACTAGATCAATAAATTATCATTTGCTAGAAACTAAAAGAAAATTTATAGAAGTGGATTATAGAACAAAAAATAGGATGGTGAAAGGAACATGAGAGAATGCACTATATCTCACTATCCAAGATGCCAACATGTTACACAAACATATGCACTTTATGCTATGATTTGTACTCTCATATTCATATTTTCCTTGAGATTCAATGTCCTTAAAAGAAATGTGCAAGAAATAGGGTCCACAAAATGTTCACAAAGTGGAAGTTTTTTTCTTGATTTTCAAAATCTATCACACTTTGACTGAAAATTTGAAGTGCTTACACATTGAATCTTAAAAATGTTTAGTAATATGAAATTTAGTATTTTGTGTCTAGTTTCGAAAAATGTAATTTATTCTAATACCCAGATGACACAAAATATTTTTTAATAGGCATATATAAAAATATTTTTTTTAAAGTCACTTTTTAGGACCATACCATACACGTGTACAGACACCATAATTTTACCTAAATAAAAGTATTTTTTTAATTTATTTTGGAGAAAGATGTGTAATAACCTAAATATTGATGAGGATATTTTTTATAAAAAAAAATTATAATTTTTTTAATTAATTTTTTATTGGCCCTAATTGCTATTTTTCAAAACTAGTGTGTACATACACTATAATTTGACCTAATCTAATCATATTTTTGTTGGAAATATGAGCATGATGATATATGGTATTTTCATTGATGAAAAACCATTGCAGAAGTGATGGTGTATATGTATGTACATATTCTAGAGAAGACCAAGTGTACTAAAGAATTGGCTAAGTCTCTGTGTGCATTTTCAATGTTACAAAGCAACAACTTGTGGTTCACATTGCTTCACAATGCATCATCTTATCATGCAGTTTTGAGGTGTTGATTGTACATGTTGAAGTAACCTATATCCAAATTTTTAGGGTTGTATGTCTTTCGTAGTCAAATATATTGATGGTAGTGTATCTAGCTCAGTAGAGGTAGTGTTACAGGTGTAGAGTGCATATTGGAATGCTCTGCATTCCATAATTGATGATTATAGTGTTGTGCAGTTTTGAGGAAGTGTTTGAGGATGTTAGAAGTGTATGCACTCCAAGTGGCAAGTGATTTCCCATGGTCCATGTTTTGAGTTGTGGATGAATAGTTGGTTCATTTGGTTGTTGCTTCACCAATTTTGTTATGTGAAGCCAACCTAAGGGCTTTGGGGTCATGTGTATTTGAATTATGTAAGGAGTGGATTCATGGGAGTAATTATAGGTCATGTTGACCTATTTTTGTGTTATAAACATTTTGGTTTCTTTTACAAGGCATCTTTGATGGAGTTTTGAGCTAGAAAGTTATGGTGTTGCAGGTTTCATCTAATTAGGCTGATCTAATTGATGTTATGAGCGTTTGTGAAATATATGCATATAAATAGAAGGTCAATTCAGTGTGTGTAGAATATGAAGAGCGTATGAGATATGAATGAATGGTGTGAGGTAGAGTTATGATGTGCAAATAGAAGTGTGAAAGTAAGAAGAGTGAAGTGTGATAGTGGTGAAGTATGAAATGTGTAAAGTCTATTTTCTGAGCATAATTGGAACTATATTTTCAACATGTTGCAGATGCATTGTTAGCAGTTCAAAATCTAATAGTGATCCATTCTTCTACTGTATTTTCTATTTTGGACAATGAGTCCTTTGGGAAGTGAACCCTTAGCAGCGAGCCATTATTTTTGGACAACGAACCTTCCAGTTTATAATCCATTATAATTGGTTATAATATATTGTGAGCTAATATTCACTATGGTTTTTTCCTTTCTATGGTTTTCTATGTAAATCTAGTGTTCTTGTATTTATTGATGTGATGCATTCTTTAATTGTTCCTTTCCATTTCTTTAAGTTTGATGAGATGGTTTCAATGCATGTTTAATTTGATGAAGTTAATGAATTTTAATGAATACTAACTCACCCCCCTCTTAGTATTCTAGGTGTTCAACAATTAGTATCAAAGCTTGGTTCCTTCAATTGGACTAATCATTGAGGTAGATCACAGAGGTTGAACACATGGCACTTAAGTGGTATCATATCCATCTAGAAGAGATCATAATGGAAGGGTTTATTGAAGAAGACTATGAAGTTGACATGGAAGGAGAACTCAGATCTTCTCTTGATGATTTGGATAAAGCAAAAAGTGAAAATAGAGATTTGAAAGAAAATATTAAGGAAGCAGATGAGTACATCAAGAAGTTGAGGGATCAAATCAAGAAAGTTAAAGAAAGACTCAATGAAACAAATGAGAAGCTCAAAAAATCAAATGAGACAATCACCAAATTGAAAGTGCAAGTTGAAGAAGGAAAAAGAGTAGAAAACTACCTAAATGCCAAATTGAAAGATAAGTTTGCAAAATGTTCAAATCTTGAAGAAGTTGTATCTTTGAGGAAATATCTAGAGAAAGAAAAGAGTCAAGAGGAAAAATTCAAGTAGAGATCCATCTTTCTTGATGATATTCTTGCAAGTCATAAAGCTTCAAAGGACAAAGAAGGATTAGGGTTTGAAAAAGGATAAAGCTCAATAGAAAATCATACTCCTAACAACGTTGAAAAGAAGAATCATGAACAAAGGAGGAACGGAGACAAGAAGAGAAATATCAAACATGTCAGGAACTAGAAGAAATATTTCAAAAGACCACCTATCAAACAACCAACTACACAAAGGTACTCAACTTTTAATGGTTTTTGTTAGTCTTGCAAAATATTTGGACATAGAGTTGTAGAGTGTAGAAGTAGAATGAATCAAAAATTTCAATCATTTTTTAGTCAGTGTTATACATGTAATAGATTTGTTCATAAGGCTAGTAAGTGAAAAAATCAAATGATGAATGGTTACAATAGTGGTATGGTGTTATAAGAATTCAATGGTTACTATTATACATGAAATGGGTTTTGGTATAAGGTTATTGAGTGTAGATAAAAAATGGAAAGAAGTAAGTTTGTTCAACAAAAAAGTGTCATATGTCATAAATAAAATAAACCAAAACACATAGCTAAGTTTTGCAGAATTAATAATGGGGAACTCTTTGGTTCACAAAATAATATTGACCCGATAAAGAAGGTTCATCTAGTTTGTATGAAGAATGAGATGAACAATATATAGAAGAAAAATGAAGAGAATAAGGTGAAGAGTGAATCTATGCCAAATGCTAGTATTGATGTTTCCTCCGGAAACTAGATTGACAACTCTGGCTTATGGGGAGTTTTAGCTAGAAGCTTTCAAGCCCCCTACCAAAGGTGTGATGTTTATGTCTTCAACATACTCGTAAATTGATATTCTTTATCTATTGGTGAGAAATCTCTTATTCTAGAGATTTGTGGGATTTTTTGAGGTGCCTGTGATGATATAGTGCTAGTTTGACAAATTTTCAAACTAACCTTCTTTGTTTTCATTAATTCCCATATTAGGTCACTTGAAAAGGGTTTATATTTCATTATTCATATTCAAAATTTATTTATGTTCAATCATTTGAAGTGGAGAGAAGAGGAAAAAAGAGTTGAAGTAATTTTGGTGCATTAAGCAAAACCCTAACAGTGAATTCCAAAGGTATTTATCAATTTCCTACAAAAACCTAATTTGAAAAAATTTCAAGATGCATACTCATCAAGTTATTATTTACTAGAGTGACCAAGACCTAAGTTCAAGAAACACTTGCACAAATCTATGGAGATATATCCTGAAGGTGTGTTTTCTATGGTTTTGAGTGGTGTAATGCACATAGAAGATGTGTGGATATACATTCATATGAAGATGGATGAGTATGACAACTTGAAGATGGTGAAATTTAGGGAAAAGGTTCTAACTCGAGATGATTTTGATCTAAAAAAGAGTAATCTAGCTTGATGGAGAAGAAATTAGATATGTCGAATAAGTTTCGCAAATTTTTTTATGAAGATCAGTGGGTGAAATATGTGTTTAAAATAATACATGACAAATTCATATGGTTGGACATGCCAAACATGATAAATAAGGATGCAATTAGGGTAGTCATTGGTTTGTGCTCTACTAGACTAGTTTTTGCATTAATGGCTATGAAGAATGAGGTAGGAATGAATCTTATTGAATAAAATTTCAATAAGTGTGCCCTAACAGTGAATGACATTGATGATCCAGTGGTGAAATATGATTCTATGATGATTGGTTACAAAATATTCTATACAAACAAAGAGAATTATGTCTCTACCACCACAATACATGCAACTCAATAGATGGTGAAGAAAGGTTTGAAAATTAACTTTTGTGAGCTCCTGAGATTGTAGCTAATGGAGAATTTTCAAAAGACAAAAGAGTCAAGGAACCCATTCCAGTATGGTACTCTTGTTATTCATTTGTTGTTTTAATTTCTAAATGAGTTTCCCAATGCAAAGAATGTTATATGAGATGATCTAGTATTTTGGTAGCTATGCAAATAAGAGATCATTTGAGAAGGTTTGTAGACCTAGAATCTTAGAACTCTATGTTGTGGGGACTATTCAAATAATTTTAATCTCAGCTGTAAGAGAGATATAGGATTCTGGCAAGTGTTGTTGAAAAGTATAAGAATGACATAACATTCATGGTTAGTAAAGACTACTACTATATGGAAGTAGTTGAACGCATGTAACAGTTTGGGTTCCGGAGCTTGGTTAGGAGGTAACAGAAGTTGAAGTTTTTGGCCTTGCAAAGGTTGTATTGAGTAAACCTAGAGATCCTATAGTAGATAGGTTCAGTACCTATGAAGAGAAAAAGAGTCAAGTGAACCTTGAAAAGGACATTGAGGAAAAAGTTAAAAAGATGAAAGCTGATTTGGAGAGAGAATTTGGTGACCCTAAGGTTCCTGCAAATAAATCAAAAGGTACAATTTATCCTCCACATATTATTCCACATAAGTCAAGAAGGTCAGGCAAGACCTCAATTTCCACACCACCTAATTTTGCAAAGCCTTTTGGAACAATACTAGAAAGTGTTTCTAAGAAGAAAGATACATCCAACACCACTGTGCAAAAAAAGTCTCCCAAAAGAAGAAGGAAAGAAAAGAAACCAAAGAGAAGTATGTCAATTGTGAAGATGAAGAAGAGGGGGTAGAAAAGGAAAATAAAGCTTTTATTTTCCAAAGAAGAATTTTTTTTTCTAGATATGAAGAAGAAGAAGAAGAAGGAGCATCTAAAGATAAGGAAAAAGGAAAGGGAAAAACTAAAATAATTGAGAAGAACCCTCCATCCAAAAGAATAGTCCGATGAAGTTAGGTACATTTTTCAGTAGTATTATAGAGTCTAGTATGCGGAAGGAAAAAGTTGAAATTTATCTAGATGAAAATAATGAAGAAAAGATAAAAATTGAAGAGGCTATTGTTAAATATATGGTAACATTCGATACTAACCTAAGTGGTATTAAGGATCAATTTTCATATGATATAAAAGGTGTGTTGAATTCAAGAAGACAACATGCTATTGCAAAGGATGAAAAGATGAAGACATTTTCCTTGGAGAAGATTGGTTCCTCACTATCTCATGAGGATAGACTCAAGTTATCTAAGTTGTATAGAAATAAATTCAGGTAAAAGCAAAGAGTTATTCTTCTTATGAAAAAAGATAAGGGAGACATTGAGAGATTGAGCAATGAGACAATAAAAAATATTGAAGAGTTTGATAAAGAGTTGTGAGTTACTATGGGTGATGAAGATCAGATACAACAAGACACACCCCTCCTAAAATGTAATGAGCATGGAAATGAACAAAAGAAGCATGATCATGAGAAACAAGAATATTTGTTGATTGATAACACCCCTCTTGAGGTAGAGATAAATACTGAGAAGAATAAAGAAGATAAGAAATATGTCTCAAAGAAGAATGAATCTCAAGATGAAAATAATTTTCCCCTCTAAAAGTGGAAAATCCTACAAAATAATTCTCTATTAATGGTGATAAGGAGAAGACTGATAAAAATGAAGAATAAATAAATAAAACTAATGGTGAATCATTTGGACCCTCTGGAGATTCATTAAAGGATCTATTGGATATGGAGTTACAAATTCAATCGGTGGTGTCTACACAAATTTTATAGATTCCTATGCAGCAAGGTCAATTGGACTTGGATAAGATTTCCCCTTTACATAAATTACAGCTTGGTGATGTTTTTCATACCTCTACAAAAAAGGAGATTCTTCAAACTCACCAAAAGACTACTGTGTTGGTGGATGAAGTTGTGAAGGTGTTGCAAGAAGGTATTCCTAGAGTGTCTATTGACAATTATTTATCTAGTGTGCAACAATTGAACTTATTTATTGATTCCTTTAAGGAGTATTCTGCTTGGTTGGAAGAAACTATAGAGAAGGAAATGGAAAAGAAATTCAATGATAAAAGGATAGATGATATTTTTGATAAGTGTGGTACTTCACATGCCAAGTTGCAAGGTAGATTAGAAGATGTTAAAAAGTGTTTGGAGGAAGTTAAGCAATTATTTCAATTATGTTTGAAGTGACTAGTTTCTATAAGGAGCATTAAGGATTAGATGGACTCAATTGAGTCTCAAATTTCTCAAGCCTTAGGTTTTTTATGATATGGTTTATGATGTAGATGGAGCTACCAAAGATGTTATAAAAAATATACATGGTCAATTCTTTCTAATACAAGAAAAAATGAGAAAATAATAATAAATTATAGTTAGCTCAAAGATATGGTAAGTGCAATAATTACTCCCTTAACTCAAGTTTCAGCTAATACTAAGAAGATTGTGTAAAAGAATCTAGTGCCTAGTTCTTTGGAAGAAGGATAAGACCTTCATGTTCAGTTTAAAAATCAGTGGCATATGCTTTCCTTTGCCAAGAAGGATTGGGAGGTTGTAAATACAGAATGGGAGGCACACCTTAAAAATTTAAGGTGTCTTATCAGGTTATTTCACCCTCATCTAGTTAAGATGTACATTTTTTGTTTGTATATACATTTTTTTATTTCAATATACATATGTAGAGTTAGTAGATGGTTTTGTGGTATAGTTTTACCTAGTTGGTAATGTATTTAATATACAAAGAGGAAGTAAAGAAGATAGGCGGATGAAGTCTCATGTAAGTATATTAGTAAGGGGGAGTAAAGAAGAGAAGTATCTTTTGGTATCCTTTTCCCTTGATGTCAAAGGGGGAGAGTATTTTGGAGAAGTGTGTTGTCACCAATGACAAAGGGGAAGATATTTTGGCAATATGAGCATGATTATGTATGGTTTTTTCATTGATGGAAACCCATTGTAGAAGTGATGGTGCATATGTATGTAAATAGTTTGGAGAAGACCAAGTGTACTACAAAATTGGCTAAGTCTTGGTGTGCATTTCCAATGTTATAGATGCAAAAATTTGTGGTTTGCATTTCTTTGCAGTGCATCATCTTGTCATGCATTTTTGAGGTGTTGATGGTACATTTTGAAGCAACCTATATCCAAATATTTAGTATGTATTATGTAGTTGAAGATATTGATGATAGTGTATTAGGCTTAGTAGAGGTAGTGTTACAGGTGCATAATCCATATTGGAATGCTTTGCATTCCATTGTGGATGATTATAATGTTGTGTGGTTTTGAGGAAGTGTTTGAGGATGTCAAAATTTTATGCACTCCAAGTGGAAAGTGATTTGGTGGTCTGTGTGTCGAGTTGTGGATGAACAATTGGTTTATTTAGTTGTTGCTTCACCAATTTTGTTGTTTGATGCCTACCTAAGGGATTTGGAGTCATGTAGAGTTGAATTGTGTAAGGAGAAGATTCATGGGAGTAATTATAGGTCATATCGACCTATTTTTGCATTATACATGTTTTTGTTTCTTTTGCAAGGCATGTTTGATGGAACTTTGAGTTGATAGGTTATGGTGTTTCACATTTCATCTAATTAGGCTGAAAAAATTGATGTTATGCGTTTTTATGGAATATATGCATATATATAGAAGGTCAATTTAGTGTGTGTAGAATATATGCATATATATAGAAGTTCAATTCAGTGTGTGTGGAATATGAAGATCATATAATATGTGAATGAAGGGTGCGAGGTAGAGTTATGATGTGCGAAAGTAAGAAGATAAAAGTGTGATAGTGGTGAAGTATGAAGTGTGTAAAGTTAGTCTTCTGAGATTAATTAGAACTGTATTTTCAGCTATAGACACATAAAAATGACCTAGACCCGCAAGCTCTTCTTCTAACCCTAATTAGGACATTTTAATTATGTCCTTGACTCACTTTCAACTATTAATTAGATAATTCATAATTAATTAATTAATTCATATCTGATTATTCTTCATGATTATTAAATAAATAATTTTATTTATTTATTTAATTATGTCACTAATTAAGTCCTCTTCTTCCTAAAATTAAATAAAGTCTTATTTATTTAATCCACCTTCCACTATAATTAAATAATTATATTTAATTATCTAATTATTCATTAGCCTCTTCTCTCCTAAATTAAATAAATTTCATTTATTTAATTTGGTCCACTTTCCTAAACTTTGAATTAAATTATTATATTTAATTTAAAAGGTTCTATTTGTCACATTCCTCTAAATTAAATAATATCTTTATTATTTAATTCTCACCCAAATTAAATAACCTTTATTATTTAATTTCTTCTAAATCTTACTTATTTAAAATAAGTCCCAACACCCAAATTAAATAATTTTATTATTTAATTCCCCCTCTTTTATTGTGCTCATTTTAAATAAATTTATTTATTTAAAATAAGTCTCATTTAAAATCCCTTCTTTTGTAAATTACTTACTGTCACATAACCCCACACTTTTTGAATTAAAATAGTTTTTAATTCAAAAATTCAACATTCCCTCTTGATTTAAATAATTTTAAATAAATTATTTAATTCCCCAACGACTCCATTTTCTGTGCCTAGAATCTTTTGTCACATGTTTTGTCAGCCATTGATTTGATTCTCTAGAATCAATCTTGACCCTTTATTTCAAATTTGACCCACTGTTGCCCTAACCCTAATTGTGGGTTACTTTATTGAATCTCGTCCATTGATTCTAGGGCATTTACTAACTTTCAATCTTGGCCATTCACACAAAATCGAATTTTCTATAAAAGAGAAATTTTGGTCTCATTTTGATCATCTTGCATTTTCATGTTTTGTTATCTTGCATTTTCGTATTTTGGCATCTCACATCTTAGACTTTCATGTTTTGATTAGCTTGCATTTTCATAGTTTATCATTTTAGCATATTTATCATAGCATATCTAGGCTTTCATTTGATATTAGCTTAGAAATTGTAGATGTTTACTATTTGTAGTAGGGCATAGTTTGCATCTAGGTCATTTCAAATCCTTCAACATTTGCTTAGGGCTTGTCATTTCTATTGGCTTGCTCTTCACAAATCCGAGGACAAAAAAATCATATTCAACAAATTAAGAAGGTGTAATTATGGTTAGTCATGAAGGATGAAGACAATCTATAAGATTGTTCATCTATTCCTTTACACTCCATTACCAAATGTGGGTTTTATGTTTCTTCATAGTACATTTGCTAAAACTAGAAATTTCTCATTGTTACATCAGCATCTTGCAAATGCATTGTTAGTAGTTCAAAATCTAGTACTAATCGATTCTTCTACTCTCTTTTCTATTCCAAATAGTGAGCCCTTAGGAGTGATCCATTCTTTCTCAACAACGAGTCCTTGAATAGCGAGTCCTTTATTTTGTAATCCATTGTAACTGGTTATAATACAATGTGAGCTAATCCTCATCACGATTTTTCCCTTTCTAGGTTTTTCCATGTAAATTTGGTGTTATTGTGTTTATTGATGTGATGCATGCTTTAATTGCTCCTTTCCATTTCTGCAAGTTTGACGAGATTCTTTGAATGCATGACTAAGTTGATGGAGTTTATGAATTTTAGCGAATACTAATTTACCCCCCTCTTAGTATTTTGAGTGTTCAAATTTTTTGAATTTTTTATTGTGTAGAGAATTTTTGGTAGATCAATGTCATACATTTTTTTACAAAAAATAACATATTTAAAAGCTATTAAAATTTTAAGAAAGCCTAAAATTTCAAGTTTATGGACCAATTTTGTTAGAAATTAATTAGAAAATAGAAAAAATAATCCAATCATAAAATAATTACATATTTGTAAACTAGATATATCGTGATCTATCATGGGTTTTAATTTCATAAACCAATTCTTAAAAAAACCCATAAGCTATATTGCCAATGCCAAATATTTTTCTTGTCATTGCCTTAGTTTTTTAGCTGTAGGTCAAAGGCTAAGGGTTGGGTTGTTGTTGTATTTTAATGTCCTAGTTGGTTCTTAAGACAATCTAAAGGATACATAATTCTCATACTTAATTGTCCTAAGAGGATGTCTAATGAATAAGAGAAGGATTTAATCAATTTTCTCCTTTGTACTTCAAGCTCTGCAAAACCTAGGAGGGTGATCCTATACAGTATCACTTAAGATTCATTGCCATTGTCTTCAAATTTGTGTTAAATAGATATGTTCTCATTAATCAGTCAAGAATTCTAGATAAAGATACTTGATAGGATAGATCCTTGAGCTTTACATACATTCATTGCTTGAGAACATGTAATTAAGATTACGAAATAAATTATTTCTTGAAATTAATTTTTTTCATTTTAATATTGGTTGATCAAGAATATTATAAACATAAATTTTGCATCATACTAGTGCCTCAGGCCTAGGCCATAGAGTCAAGGGAAACACAACTAGAAATTCATATAGCATAGTTGATTCTAACATCAAAGCTAAATGATAGTGCATTACATTACAACCCCTTATATTTTTGCAAACAATTATTCTAATTATAAAACCCTATAAATACCTAAAGTGTTCAATTTTTTTTTATAAATAATATTTAATTTACTACTTGAGTAAAAGCTATAAAGGAAAAAATTATACACAAGAAAGACTACAAAGATGAACAAAATAGATCTTTGATCAATTTTATTCATAAATGATGAAGATAAGTACATGTAGGAGACAATTTTATTAAAAAATTTATCATTGTATTAGTTCTAAATGCTAGAACTATCATACAAAGTTACCAATCACATTGGCATCCTTTCCTATTAAAACCTAATTCGAACATATATAAACTGAAATACAAAAAGGTAATTTGCTTACAAATTTTAAGATCCTTATACAATGGCCCTGAATTCTATTTTATAATGAGAAGGGAGTGAAAAATCTTTTGTCCAAAGGATAGATGTGACATTTTTATTTGGAAAACTTCTCCTAGAAGAGGACAAAAAGACAAAACCTCTAGAGGAAGACACAAAGGAAGTTCCATGTGAAGACAAAAGTTGCTCCAACTGACGAATATGTTGACTGATGATGTAATGATGGAATAAATAATGATCATACTTTGAGGCTTCATTCTTGAACTAAAAGCATATTCTCCTATTGAATTTTTTTTAGTCCATTAAGTTGTAGTGTAGAAAAATGTATCTTTTTACATTTTCACACTTAATTTAAAATTAATATTAAAATGGACTTAATTGTGCCTTATTTTTGGTGTTGTAAAGTGTACCTCTTTACACTTTCACACTTATCTAGGTCTCCTTTAATTAATTGATCTTGATTTTCCTTAATTGGTCCCTTTAATTCAAATATAGGCCTATTTTATCACATTTTATGAAGAGGAAACCTGACGTTCATTAATGCCTTAACATAACACTTCTCATTGAGAAATGTGTGTCCTAGGGTAAGGGACCCAAGATCCATTCACCCATGGGTGAATGGGTCCTCCGTTAGACCTAGGACCTAAAATTAAATTATTTTTTTGACTGTATTTTAACATATTCAAATCCATATTTAGATGTCAACTTGTGATATTTGAATTTTGGGAAATTAAGGATACATACCCATAAATACAAGCTTATTTCACTATGTTCCATCTAATATTTTCAAGCTATCATTTTTTATCTAAGAAATATAATATTTTCCAAGAATTTTTATGATCAAGAGAGCAATTCAGGGCATTCAAGAGAAGATTTATTGAAGAATTATTGCAACAATCAAGATCCAATTTTCATATCAAAGTGTTCTTGCATCATGCATGTTTTTGGAGCTAATATGATGGTGTATGTTTCATGATCCCTTCAAGAATTTAAAGCATTATATCAAGTCAAGATTCAAGGTTCAAGATCCACATCCATTGAAGACATTTCATGCAAGTTGTAGATTTACATTCCTAGGTTTATTCAAGGATTTGGTGAGTTGTGACATTGAGTTGTTCATTCATCATTCCTTTCATGATATTTCATTTCATTTCAAGGTTTGATTACCAAAATGGGGTTTGAACCAAGAAAACCCCCATTCACCAAAAAAAAAACATTATTCCCTCTTGATTTGTGTTTGCAGATTTAGATGGAAGAAACCTTGAATAACTTTTCAAAGTTGCAAAAGTTGGAATCTCACAAAAAATCATTTACATAAATTATTTTTGGCTTTCCAAACCTGAAACCTAAGGATTTAGATCTATAGAAGAGGGTTCCCAAATTTTCAAACAAATCCTAACTTAGGACCCATTTGCCCCTATGTGACTGAGTCCTAGATCAACTTCAAAAACTGAATTTTGGTTATTAGTAAACATCATTCTGCCTCTCTCTGATACACATTTCAAGTTTTGGTTCCATCAGTATTGAGCTTAATCTTCAAGATCCAAGTTGTAGATTGCATTTTGGAGTTAGTTTATTATTTTTAGTTTTTCCCCCCAAAGTGTTGTTTGATCAAGATTATCCTTGCAAAAAAAGGAAATTTGAATATTATCACCTTAATTTGATTCACCTAAGGGTTGTTAGTCAATTTGAGGTGGGGATCTCATTTCCTAATGAATTGAGGAAGAATGGGTCCCTAAGTGTTTCATACCCCTATTTTCATTTCCCAACCTATTTTTCTTTATTTATTTTTGATGAACCTGAGTTTGATCATTACATTTTTCTGATTTTGGAGTCCCCTTTCACCCTACATCTAGATATTGCATTCATTTACATTATGTAGAATTGCATTGAATCTCATATAGGGTTGTTTATCTTGCATTAGTTTTCATTTCATTTATGGTTTTAGGATTGCATGTTTGTATCTCTTAAAATCTAAAAATACAAAAAAATCAGTCATTTTGCAAATCATTTACATAGAATTACATCATCATTCGTTTGCATTTGAAATTGAATCAAAATTGAACATCAACTTAGGTCTCCTAGTTTTTCATTTTGTCATAACTTGCATTTGCATTCAACCTTCATTTCACAAAAAAATCAAACTGTAACTCACTATTTTAAATCAGAATATGGAAACCACTAGAATCAACTAAAAAATATGTAAAAACATTTTAAAAACCCTAAAATAGGATCCATTCTCGAAAGGAAAAATGAGTCCCTGATAAGGGTTGTTTCTTGAATTTTTGGGCATTAAAACATTTGTTTCTGTATTTTTTCAGTTGTTTTCAGATTTTTGGTTCAATTTGCAAAAAAAATTTACTTAAAATTGATCATAGTAAGCTTCATTTGATAAATTTAGTGCATGGTGTGAATTCAAAATTGCATTTACAAGACATCATTTTCAGGTTTTTGCATAGCATAATAAAAAAATATATCTTGTTTGAAATCTGAAAATTGCATTTACATATTTGCATTGCACTTTACATTCTAGGTTATTGCATTACATTTCACCTTCTTTCCATTTTGGGTGTACATTAAGTTTTTGAAACTTGTATGAGCTTCACAAATTGTTTTCACATTAGCAATACTATCGTGAGACGTAGTTCGGGAATTAAGTCATCTTGCAATACACCATTCACCGTGGATATTGGTTTCTCCAACTCTTTCACTCATAGTGTTGATACTAATCAACCCTCTATGGATCATAGTATTCATACCTCATTTTCGATGCCTTCCTTACCCACAACTAATGTGCATTATGTTGAAACAATGGTTGCTAATGTCTCTCAAAATGCACAATAGATAAATGAAGAATTAAAAATTTTGTGAGACTTTGTGAGAACCAAACCTATTGCTGCTAATACCATTCCTCTCATAGGGAACATATGAAATATGCTTAAAGATGAACAAGTAGATTTTATATGTATGCTTGTCCATCTCATTAACAAGAATTTTCCTCCTACTCAATCAAATTCCAATACATTTCCCACACATAAGAGAAAATAAAACACAACTTTTGATCACATTACTACTCCTAATACATCCTTTTATGAAAAAATAAAGGCCTTGTGGTTAGAAGATGAAATTGATGACCAAAAATTTATCAAACCAAGGATGAAGCTGAAACTACATGAACATCGAAAAATTCAGCTACAAGAGATGTATGATCTTCCTAAATCTGCATGAACTATTCAAAATATCAAGATTGAGAATAAATTTTACACTCATTTACATTAGAGATTAATCAAATTAGCACCTAAATTCGAAATTCCAACTAAAAAGAAAACTAATTAAAATGAGCCATATTGTTCCTATCCTAGATTCTTTAGGAATCACACCAATAATTGTCATCCTTTATAGGCATTATTGAAGAAATTTAGATCCCCTAAGGATCCATCTTGACTGAAAGCAATCATTTTTCTCCTAGCAATGTAATGGTTGTAGGATCATAGCATGCTCACTATTACATGTTTAAACATTCATTGTAAATAATTTTCTTTATTGCAAGGAGCTCATTCTCATCACATATCTCAGCTCATCCTTTTCTTGCATTTAGTGGGAGCAAGGGGTTAGATAGTCTTTTCCTAGTTTGGCACTTTATGTTGTCCCTTTTGCTATCTATCCACCTTCCACATATACTGATCAAGATTGGTATTCGTGGGTGATCTGCTATTTGTTGAATCGCATGTGCCTTGCTAGTATTTATCTTTGCTTTATTTTTCATATTTTTTGTGTGATTGCACTTGTGTAATGATATGCCCCCTATACTGTTTTGTTTGATGTATTTCTCTCTTTTCATGTACATTTCTCTGTTTGTATCTAAATTCTTCTATATGTCATAAAAAAATATCTTTTCATTTGTCTTGTGTTTTCCTTTTGGGGACGACACAAGGCATCGAGAAATTTAGGTCTCTTCCATATTGACCCAAAATAAATTTTTTCTCTCTCTATGTATCATTCTTCCTATTCTACAAGTATTTGGGGAATGATGACATTTTTGAGCTCTATAATCACATTGTAGCAAAGATATACTAACCCTGAATCCATGGATCTCTTATGTGTTTTGGGATTTCATTTTAGGGACAACCCCTTCCTCTCTTTTTCACAATGCAACTTCATTTAGAAACATATAACCTGGGAAAGGGATTTCTGAATAAGCTCTTATGACTTCCTTTATGGTTTAGCATTGATTATTTTCTACTTTAAAATAAATTTCTCATAACAATGGTGCCAGGAATTTATTTAAAGTGGGGGAATACATTGGCATTATCATCCCTTATGTTTCATTGTGTTATTTTATTTCTTCTTTTGATGTGTATTTTTCTTGGTGGTGTCATTGGGTTTGATCTCCTTTGAGAGCGTGATATTTCTTTGAATTTTCCTCTCTTGGAGATATTAGGCATGATTTTCCCTAAGAAGATACCTTACACAAACTAAGCAAGATCCCTTTGAACAATACTTTATTTTCATTTTGTTCATAAGTGTTTAGAATAATAAAAAAAATTAACCTTGTGAAGCCCGAGCTTCTAGTTTTTGTTTTGTTTTGTGGTGCCCTATCAGATTTATTAGAGGGATAGATTTTGTATGGTTAGTATAGTGAGACACTGTAGACTTGGAATGACTTTCTTACTAAGACAATTTCTAGGGGATCACCTAGTGGACAACCCGAGGTTCCATTAGCCTAGAGTGAGTGTGTGTTATTTGCATAGTGCACATTGAGTTCTTTTGAACATTTTGGATAAACAACCGAGATGTGTTCCTCATCACACTGGATAGTTAAGGCTTGATTCACTCTTTTCTTTTGGACAAACAGCTGAGATGTGTTCCACATCATGTTGGATAGTTGAGGCTTGATCCACCTTTTTTGTTTTTACCTTTCCTTTTAGTCTTTGATGTTGTATGATTGAGTATCTTTGTCATTGTTGCATACATATATTTTGAATGTATACTTTAGTGTGAGTTTGATGCAAGGTCATCCTCTCACTAAAGTGGAGGCTCAATGTAGTGTAGAAAACGTAACCCTTTAAATTTTCACACATAATTTGAAATTAATATTAAAATGGACTTAATTTTGCCTAATTTTTGGTGTTGTAAAGTGTACCTCTTTACAATTTCACACTTATATAGGGCTCCTTTAATTAATTGAACATAATTTTCCTTAATTATCCCCTTTAATTCAAATCCAAGCCTATTTTATAAGATTTTCCAAAGAGGAAACCTGACATTAATTAATGCCTTAATATTACACTTCTCATTGAGAAATGTGTTTCCAAGGGTTAGGGACATAGGACCGATTCACCCATGGGGGAATGGGTCCTTGCTTAGAACTAGGACCTAGGACCTAAATTTAAATTATGTTTTTGGTGGTATTTTAACATATTCAAATCCATATTTAGATGTTGTCTTGTGATATTTGAATTTAAGGAAATTAAGGATACATACCTATAAATATAAGGTTATTTCACTATGTTTGATTTAATATTTTCAAGCTATCATTGTTATCTAAGAAATTTAAGAGTTTTCAAGAAATTTTATAATCAAGAGAGCAATTCAAGGCATTTAAGAGAAGATTTATTGAAACAATCAAGATCTAATTGTCATATCAAAGTCTTCTTGCATCATGCATGTTTTTGGAGCTAATATGATGATGTAGGTTTCATGATCCCTTCAAGAATTCAAAGCATTATATTAATCCAAGATTCAAGGTTCAAGATCCACATCCATTGAAGTCATTTCATGCAAGTTGAAAATTTACATTCCAAGGCTTATTTGAGGGTTTGGTGAGTTGTGACATTTGAGTTGTTCATTCATCATTCCTTCCATGCTATTTCATTTCATTTCAAGGTTTGATTACCAAAACAGGGTTTGACCAAGGCAAACCCCCATTCACAAAAAAAAATAAAAAAATTCGCTCTTGATTTGTGTTTGTAGATTTAGGTGGAAGAAATCTTGATGATCCGATGAAGAGGAAAAATTAAAGAGCTTGTCAAAGTTGCAAAAGTTATCACAAAGTTGTCATCTCATAGAAACTCACTTATATAAATTATTTCTAAATTTTAGAACCTAAAACCTAGGAAAATTGAAGGATTCATATTTGTAGCAGAGGCTCCTTAAAGTTGCAGACAAACCCTAATTCAGGACCCATTCTCCCTTGGGTGAATGAGTCACATATCAATTTCAACAAATGACTTTTGGTGACTAGTAAACATCATTTTGCCTCTCTTTGATTTGCATTTCAATTTCTAGTTCCATCAGTATTGAGCTTGATATTCAAGATCCAAGTTATAGATTGCATTTTTTAGTTAGTTTACTATTTTTAGTGTTTCTCCCCAAAGTGTTGTTTGATCAAGACCCCCATCCTTACAAAAAAAAAAATCCAAATATTCTCACCTTAATTTGATTCACCTAAGGGTCGCTAGTCAATTTGAGTTGGGGATCTCATTTCCTAATGAATTGAGGAATAATAAGTCCCTAAGTGGATCATACCCCTATTTTGATAACCTAACCTATTTTTCTTTATTTCATAAGCTAATGCTAAGTAGACCAAAAATTAAAAAAAGAATATCCCACCCTCTCAATGCATAAAGAAATCTAGTGTAGAAAAATGTATCCCTTTACATTTTCACACTTTTTTGGGTCCTCCCTACTAAAATTTGGCTCATTTATGTCTGAATTGATCCCATTTTGCATCCAGAAGCCTAATTAAATTCTTTTTTCTAAGGATAATATTGACAAATGATAAATCATAATTTAATATTTGTGTCTATGTGTTCCATTTCTAGGGATTTGGGACTCATATGCCCCTTTGGGTGTATGGGTCCCACCTAGGTCTTGGGACCTGATTTCAAATGACACATTAAACACAACACTTCTTGAAGTATGTGTCCTAGGTTTAAGCCTCTCAGACTCATATGCCCAACCTAGCGTATGAGTCCTTCTTTAACCTAGGAGCCATTTTAAATCAATTTCTTGACAAGATTTTTTTATCCTTAGATTTAAATTTTGAATGTCAGCTTGTAGTGTTGTAATTTCGGGGAATTAAGCATAAATAAGTATAAATAGAAGGTTATTTCACATAATTTATCCTAGCAAGTTTTCAAGTCATCTAAGAAACTTTATCCAATCATTCCTAAGGAAAATTGAATATTTTACAAGAGAATTCTAGGGAAAATAATCAAGCATTTGGAGCTACATTCAAGATTCAAGCATCATGTCAAAGTCTTCATGCATCATGTGTGTTTGTGAGCTAACATTTTTTATGTAAGTTTCAAGCATTCAATCAAGAGTCAATATCCACATCCATTAGATCCATTTCACACAAGTTTGTAGCCTTCATTTCAAGGGTTTTAGCTAGGTGAATTGAAGCTTGAAAATCCTTTGAAGAAAAAGTTGCAAAAGTTGTCAAAGTTGTCAAGAAGTTGTCATCTTCACGAAAACTCACCTACAGACCAGAATTCATACTTTCAAAATTGAAGATCAAACAAGATGGAAGCTATAGAAGATCATTAAAGGCTACAAAATATTAGTGAAACCCTAGTAATGGGATTGAATCACCCTACTAGGCGTATGAGTCCTAGTATACCCTTTTTCTAGTTTTCTACATATCTAAATCAGTGACCAGAAGATCCCAAATTATGACCAAAATCTTGTGACGGGACTAAGTCACCCTACTTGGCATATCAGTCCCAATGCAATTCAAACAAAAAATTTCTAGGGCTTTCAGACCTTGTTTTGGCCTCTTCATTCTTCCAGGTACCTTTCTATTTCATTTTGTTTATCAAATTAATTTAATTCTTTCAAGTTTCTACTTTTTGTGCATGAGAGTTTGCATTTCTCCTTTGAAGCTTCATTTAATGGTGAAACCCCATCTAATTACTCCAAAAACCCTCTAGTCCATTCCTCAATCAAGTCACTTGGTTGAGGAATCTAGATTCCTAATGAAGTAAAGTGTGAAATAGGTCCAAGTTTCATCTCCTAAAAGGTTGAACCATATTTCCCTTGTGTTCATGTTGGTGAACTTGATGTTTGGACCCTTGAATTTTTTATTTTTAGAACATTGTAGTCCTAGATCTACTAGAATATGGCTTGAAAGTGTTGTCATTGATGGCAACCTATATGGCAATCCAAGTCATACATTTGGTTTGTAGTCTAGTTTTGGTATCTAGTAGCTGAACAAGGTGAAGCACAGAGCATCTGGTTATAAGTATGAAAGTTAATCTAGACCCCATACAATAGTCTGATGATGTTTTTAATACCTTTTTTAAGATTTTTTTTGATGTTCACTCACTATTTTTTGATCTAGGAGATCTAATACACAAATTTGTTGATTATCTGTGCTAAAAGGCCGAGCTAGAAAATATAGCAATTGCAGATGTATAAAGAGTAATTAATTAATTTTTTTCATGGTCTATTATATTTGTTTGGGTCCTCTCTTTTCCTAAATAAATTTGGAGGATGCACATAAATAATTAGTGGTGGATATAGCCGACAAGATGAAAATAATTGAATACCTCATGAAGCCGACTGATAAATGAGTAAATCCTTGTTAGCGGATATATATATGAGATTGGTTCTATCATTTTGAATGATGAAAATTTATGAGTGTGTGTGCGATCACAAGTGAAGAAGTGGTGGAAATGTGTGAATATGTATGTAATTTGAAAATCAAAAGAGTAATGGTGTGGATGTTAAAGTAGAGCGAAGAGAAAAATCAGTCTGCAGATCTAGAATGAAATCTATGAGCCTCACTGAAACTATAACTTGGCATAGATAGATGCTATTATCTTAGTTCAACCTTTAGATGGTTTTAATATAAAACTTTTCTAAGGTAGTGAGCCTTTTTTCTTTTGAGTAGTGAGCTCTAGGTAGTGCACCTGAATGCAAGTGCATTCCCTTTTGTAAACAAATATATTTGAGTACACAAATAGTGGATTAACCTCCACCATGGTTTTTCCCCTAACAGGGTTTCCACTCAAAAAAAAGAGTGTGTTATGGTGTTATGAATGTTATCTTTGAATGCATGCATCTTTCCTTTAATGTGATGTGGAAATGATTTCAAGTTTCAGTTGTTTAAATTTAATGTTTTATGAACACTGATTCACCCCCCCTCTCAGTGTTCCTTTGAGTCCAACAAGATCTATGTTGCATTATATTTGCATTAGTTGAATTTCATTTAGGGCTTCTAAATATTGCATTAGTGAAAAGTGCATATAGGTTACATTTTTTATATTTTGCATCATTCAATTTCATTGAAAATTTGTAATGGAAAATAGTCAATTGAGAATACAATCTAGACACATTCAAATCAACTCAGAACTTGATGATTTATCCTTAAAAACCCTAATTGGGACTCATTCACCCACTTGGGAAATTTAGTCCTTGTACATGTCTTTTTTGTAAATTTCTAGGTATTTTATGCTCTCTATTTTTCACTATTTGAAACTATCAAAAACCCTAATTGGGACCGATACACCCATCTGGGTGAATGAGTCCTTGGTGGCCTACAAAAACCTTTTCTGAGTTTTTTGGTGATTTTTTGTACTTCCTAGGCTTTCTAGTAACCTATAGCATTAGTTTGGAAAGTTTCAGGAACTTCTATTTTATGCATCTCAGTCAAAAACATTCATTTAGTATAGTCATTTTTGAATCATTCCAAAATCATTTTAGTAGCAAAAATCATTAGATCTAAAAATGTTTACATTTAGGAAATTTTTCATTTTTGCATCTACAATGTTTATACTCATGAAACTTTGCATAATTTGGATAAAAGTACTTTTCACTTTTGCATACAAAATGTTTACATTTATGAAGCTTTGCATAAGTTTGATAAAAGTGATTTTCATTTTTGGATTGTTTGCATTCTTGAAGTTTTGCATAAATTGGATAAAAGTAATATTTATCTTTGGATATAAATTGTTAAGTATTTCATAAGATGGTTAGAAGTACTTTTCATTTTTGGTCAAATAATGTTAGTATCGTATCTTTCTAAGCATGCCAAGAAAATTTACGTCTCCCCCCTTGTTTAGTGAAAGACAATACAATGTAAAATCATGACAATCAAATTTGGTCTACTCCTAATATCTCTCGTATTTGTGAAGAAGATATGTTGTTGTTAGAAGACCAAATCAATGAAATTTATGAGAGTCCTATTTGTCTCTCTTCCCCTAGGAAAAACATCATTTAACAAGAGGATACCATCATTGATAAGCAATAAAATCCAACCATAGATGAATCCCCTACTTGTGATGAAGTTATTTTAGAAGAACCAAATATTGAATGTCATGAACATCTAGTTTATAGCTCCCCTAGAAAATCTCCTACTAGGGAAGATATCATGGTGGAATAAAATTAGAACATTGGCACATGTCTTTCAGACAATATTGACAAGGCTTCCTTAGATGGAGATGATGAAGTGACATTAGACTCCCCTTCACTAAGAAATCATGAAAATAAGGATAAGTCTTCTGAGTTTATGCACTTTAGATATTCCTTGAATTACTCTCCTAAGCCTAAAATTATCTTTTACCCACCCTCAAACCAACCACAAACTCAAACCAAACCTATCCTCATCCTCGAACCACCTAAGAATAATGTTTCACAAGATTTGAATTATAATACCATTTATCATACATATAACACTAGAAACAATCGACAATCAAGACAAACACCTTCAACATCCCTCCCATTTCGTAACCCTATCTTTCCCAGTCCTCCTCATTTTCCTTTACATAATGGAAAGGAGTATAATCTTATTGAAAAACTAAAGAATACTCCTGATAAGATATCCTTATGGGATCTTATTCAAGCCTCCCCTCAATATCATAACGTGATTCAAAGTTATTTACAACAAGTTCCTATCCCACATAATATGTAACTGAATGACATAGCAGCCTTGATTCAAGGAATGAATGCTAACATTTTTTTTTCACCAACTTGAGTTACCTCCTCTACAAGTGCAAAAAAAATGAAGCTTTCATGATAATATCTATATATAATACAACTAGGATAAAGAAAACCCTTGTTGACAATGGCTTAACTCTTAATGTGTACATAGTGTAACCCTTTTGGATAAACTTGGTGTGGATAAATTAATATTAAACCTGATTCCTTATCAATTCGAGGATTTGGTAATGTAGGAAAGCAACTACTTGGTGTGATCACTTTGCCTATTATAATTGGAAAGGCCATGTTACAAACTCCTATCCATGTTATGCTTCATGATATTTCATACAATATTATTTTAGGAAGACCATGGATTGATGAGATGCATGTGATGCCTTCAACTTTTCATCATATCATGAAGTATTTCTACAACAACAAAGTGTATACAATTGAGGCTGACCCTAAACCAGAAATTTGTTTGAACATTGAGAAAAATAAGCAAAATCCTTTGAAAACATTGATGCCAACTATACAAGTGGAACCTATGCAAGAGAAATATAAAAACAAATAATATTGAAAAAGTAACAAATTTATTGGAAGATTATTGGGATTCCTTAGACTTCACACCTACATTCATGGGAAAATACAAGAACATAACAAAAGATTCTGAAAAGAAAAAATAACCAATGGTAATTTCAACACGAAATTCAAATGAACCTTGAAAAGAATCCACCTCAAACACTTTAGAAAGAGAAGAAAATTACACTACAAACTTTGATGAAGTTGATTATGAGAAACTGCCAAATCCAAAAGAAATGAAAACAAATTATGGAAGAGGTTATGAAAATATGAAGAAACTTGGTTATAGTGGAAAATGATGTGGTGCTAGAGAAGAAGGTATCCATGTCCCTATAGATCCTAATAAGCAAAGAATGAATAATGGTCTTAGTTATTTCCCTTTGAAAGAAAAAAAAGCAACAAAGATACCTTCACTTAATATCAGCACTCTTACAAAAGATTCCTCCAAGACAACTCTAACTTTGGTGCATCCTTAACTAATAGATACTACATGTGGAAATATATAATTAGATATGAATCATTTTTATACATTTTTTACTCATTATAATCAATAAAATTAGTTATTGCTGCTTTCCATGTAATAGTTGTAGGATCATAGCACACTCACTATTGCATGTTTAGCATTCATTGCAAGTTATTTTCTTGTTGTAGGGAGCTCTTTATCAACACCTACATCGACTCATTTTTGTCTTCCACATAATGGGGAAATAATTAGATAGCCTTTTCCTAGTACCACACTTTTTGTTGTCCCTTTGGCTACTTGTCTTCCTTCTACATACAATGAACAATATTGGGATATAGATGGGCTACTATAGGTTTACTCGCATGTTCCTTACTAGTGTTGTATTTTTCTTTTCTTTTTTCATGTTATGTGTGTAATTACATGGGTGTAATGTGATCTCCTATACCATTCTATTTGATGTATTTCTCTCTTTTTGTCATTCCTCTATTTGTATCTACATTCTTCTCTATGTCATAAACCTTTATATTTTCTATATTTTGTTTTCCTTTTGGGGATGACACATGGAATCAAGACATTTAGGTATCTTCCATGTTGGCCCAAAATATTTTATTTTTTTTCACTCTCTTTGTATCATTCTTCCCATTCCATGAGTATTTGGGTAATTATGAAATTTTTGAGCTCTCTAACAACATTGTAGCAAAGACATACTGACCCCAAATTTGTGGATCCCTTATATGATTTTGGGATTTCATCGTGGGCGCAACCCCTTTTCATGAAGTAGCTTATTAGAAACATATGCATGGAATATGGCTTTCCAAATAAGCTCTCATGTCCTCTTTATTGATTATCATTTATCATTTTCTACTTTAAAGTAATTTATCACAACATGGTGTTTAGCAATTTCTTTAAAGTAGGGGCATACATTGGCGTTATTATTTTGCATTGCACTTACAACTCATGTTTCATTGTATGGTCTTATTACTTCATGTGATGCATCTTTCTCTTTGTGATGATATTGGGCATGATTTACTTCAAGAGTGTGATCTCTCTTAGCATATTATATTCCTCTTAGTGTAAATTCCAAGTGGAGTGCATTCCCTAAGTTGTGAATCTTCTATTATTCAATTGGTCCTCTCTTGTAGACATTAGGAACGATGTTCCCTAGGTTGAGACCTTACATGAACTAAGAAAAACCCCTTTGAATGTACCTTACACTATTTTGTATTTACAATAACCATTATATGGCCACCTTACATAACAAACTTTGCTTGCCTATGGAGCCATCCTATTTTTTCATGGGTGTTAGCATATGAAGTTTTGCTTACCTCATGAATCCCATTGTTTTAATGTTATGTGGCACCTTATCAAAGTTATCAAGAGGTATAACTTTTGTATGGTTAGTATGTATGGGATCCAACCATAGGCATGAATTTCCCATATCCACTTTCTTGTATGTGTGGGAACATACCGACCACATGCATATGTGTCTCACCTTTCTAGGGGCTTGTTAGAACCCGAAATTTCCATAAAAATTCCTAGGTTTTTCCTATTATTTTCCATAAAATCCATGAAAAATCCCTAAGGTTTTCTCATTTTAAACCTATCATTTTCCTATCTTTTCATAAAAATTCATTCACCACCTTGTAAAAGGCTAAAATGTCCTTTATCATTGCCATTTTAATCAAATTTCATCGGCCAACACCTTTTACCACTATACCGTGACCTTTTGATAAGTGGCATGCGGTATCGTGGTAGTGGTTAAGCATACTCACAATGAGTGTTACTACTATACTGCACACAGTCTTCCAACCAACCGTGGTGGTGAGGTAACAGTTGATGAAGCAGCGAGGATTAAAAATAATGGATATTGCAGTACCATTGGGGGTTATCATGGAGACCACAATGACTGCGGTAGATGGTAGAAGACATGGAGGTAGTGGTTAAGAGACCCCACTATGGTACTGCAGGGGGTCATCTCATAGACCATGGTGACTGCAATAGCAATAAGTAGATGACGAAGGGGGAGCCACCGTGGTACTGCAGATGGTCTCCGAGTAGACCACAGTGGTCGTTGTGCATGGTAAGTAACAACAAGGAATCAGTTCGAAGACTTACTGTAGTACCGCACATGGTCAAAATGAAGGGTGTGGTAGCACGAGTAGTAGTGAGGTTAATAGTTAATGTTGGCTACTACTATATCGCCAGAGACAAAAAAAAAAGGTTGTGGTTGAATGATAGGAGAAAGGAATGTGACGAAGCAATCAAAGTCAATACCGCAGTACCACCGGTGGAAAATACATAGACTGAGGTGGAGCAGTAGGGATAAAGGAATAAAGGGAGATGAAAAATATAGGTGAGAAAAAGTATTAAAGTGAGAAATAAAAAGAACTATAATTAAAAATATTTGATTTGCCGATAAGGCAACTTAATCAAATATTTTATTTTCTGATTAACGAATACAAACAGTCTTATGAGAAACTGAAGGGTCACGACCCTTGGGATTGTAATGTATAAAATATTTGAAAATAAGTTGCAAGAGGAGGGTAGAAGGTAGGAGATAGATTTTTCTGATTGAGAATGTAAACAATGTACATATCTTTCTTGAAATAGAGCAATGGATATTAATGTTTTCAACTGGTGAAAACCTTCCTATTTTAGTTGTTGTGTTGCAATAATTTACATTATTTTTATCTGGTTGTCTCCAACTTGAGATCCTTTAATTATTTAAATTAGCATATCAAGTATAATCTCTGATTTATCAGAATGTATTCCCACTTTTGTGTCATTTTTATTTGTTGGTGTCTGTAAGTCAAAATTGAATCCATTCAAGTAAGTCACTATAATCGTAGGATTTCTTTTGGATTGTTGAAGAAGAACCTAATAGAGAAACATTCTAGCACTATTTATGCAAGACATAAATAAATGAAGTTGTCTGCCAGTTACTAGAGTTTCATTTTCAAAGTGCCTAACAATTAGAATTAAACCAGAGAAGGAAACACACAATTCTTCTTAATTTTGACTCCATTGCCCATGTGGATAGAAGGCACTGGTCTATCACAACCCAGATGTTAAAATTCATAAACAAACAATCTTTTCAAATTCTTTCATCTATACAGTAGGAGTAGGTATAGTTTTAGTATTTTTGTCTATCCACTACCTTTTGCCATTGTGGGTAGATTGTTTCAGTAGGAAATACATTTCAATCTGCATCATTCACATAGGTTCACCCACCTTGGTCTAGAAAAACCTAAAGAGAAGAAGGTACAATTGCATCAATTGGCCTTATACATTGGCCAAAAGTGTTGTGAGATGTTGGCAACCTCTCGTGGTTCAAAACTATGTTTTTGAGACCCAACAATTTGGTGACTCTACTAGGGAGAACATTCAGTAAAAAAATTCCATCCTTTCCATTTATTGAGTCAAATTTTTTTCCATTTTTTCGAGATTCCGTTGGGGCAAACCAAAATAATCTTTTTCATTTTCCTACTTTTGGAAAAGTAGGTGGTGACTCTATTTCATTTGATAAATAATGCATGGGTGTTCTGAAGCAGTAATATTTTGTCAAGATCTCAGAAGTAGAAAGAAGACAACAAGCAATAACAGAGTTGAAAGAATTGGACCAACAAAGGTTACAATGGAAAAAAAAAACATTACAAGTGGAACAATGACTGCTGCAATTGAGAGCCAAATGTGTTCCAAATACATCACCAAATAGGCCATCATACAATGAGAATGAAGACACAAATACCAAGAGATCTTGGAAACCAAAAATACCACATGATGCAACTAAGAACTTTGGTAATAAAGGTAATATGCTTTATTCATAGCAAAAAATTTATGCATCTCAGTTACCACATCAAATGAATGTTTATTCTATCCCTCCTGGACAAAGATTTGTAAGATACCAGGATCAACAATATAATCCATGTCATGAGCATTGTACATATTAGTACCAAACGCCATATCAAAGTGTTCAACATTATGCCATCTCTCATGGATGTGTAAATAAAAATCTACAACAAGGTACATGTCAAAATCAAGCTTCTACAAAGAAAAATGGTGAGTGTCTTCGTGTTAAAGAAAGAAGCAAGTGTATTTTGGATGCCTTCCTTAATATAAGAAGATATAGAGGAGAATCTGGGTATTCTTTGTTCAAAATAATGATGAATATTTGTAGGAAAATACCTATTAATTTCCCACCTAGTAGGTCTAAAATCATTGAGAAGTTCATGAAAGAATATGAGCCCAATTCAATCTACTAGCCTGAATCGTGGGTACCAGTTGCCTATAATCAATTAGATGAATGGATTAGCATTGTAGGTAAGAAAAGGTGTGAGGACACTATTAGAGATGAAGATAATAGTGAGATCATTGATAAGTATCAGGATGATTTTGTTGAGGACCAATCTTCCACTTTGGGAGATGATTGCAACATTGATGATCTTGTAAGTGACACACCATCTGGGGAACACATCAATAATGGTTCAGATGTTATGGAGGGACAACCAGATTGTGATCCAGATTGTGAAGTTGAAGTTGTGGATGTTGATCTACAATAGGGTGATTATCAAGAAGAGGGAGAAATGGTAGAAGATCTGGAAGAAGCATGTTCACTCAGCAATGAGCAAGTTTCAGATTTACTAAATTTTGAATACCAGAAGTATGCACATAAGGATGATTCTAGATTTTTTTCTCCAGCTTATATCTACTCTGACAGTGAAGATACTATGTGCAACAATTCAGATGACTCCATGAGCATTTGTTAGACCAATGATGAAATTTTTTAAGCTAATCATGAATCTATTTGTGTCCAAAAGAGGTATGTGATTTGAATTTTTTTTTCCTACAAGAAAAAGATACTGGTTTGCATGTTATTGATGATGAGTGTCCAACATTTTTTTGTTCAAGTATGTATGAGGATGATTGTATGGATCAAATTTATGTGTCAATGCCAACTAGTGATAGAAAAGAAATGGAAAATATTTATGATTCAGTTGTTTCAGAAGATATTGATGAGATTGAATTTGTAGATCCCCATGTGAAGTATTCATATTTTAAGGTCCCAGTATAGTTGTAGGAAAATTCAACAACATATGATAATGAGCAAGCCTATGAATTTTTTGTTGAATATGGATACACTTTGTATGTTGAGGGTGATAAATATTTTTCATATGATAATGGGAATGATAAAATGCAGAGTGGTAAAATGAATATGAATCAGGTTGAATGCAATGATTTCGTGAAGGCTTTTAATGGCAGTGTATGTAACAGGGCAAGTGGAATGGATAGTTTCAAGAGAAACCTAATGAGCTCACACCAGAATCAAGTCTATGATAGAGGAAAGTGCAGGTTTTTTCTTTTTTGGGTGGCCTAGGGCAATCCCTTATGGTTTTATTTTTGAACCATAGCTGACATAGAGGATTAGGGATTGCCAATGCATGGACAATTCCTAACAAGCTTCTTTAAATATTCTTTCCCATGAAAAATAGTTTAGGAAGGGTCTGGGTTTTCTAGTACATGGACATTCCCAAAGGTGCCCTTTTTGAAAATGTTGGTTTTCTTTCCATGTACAATAGTGTACGATCTTCCATTTTCCATCTCTGCTTTGTTCATTCCTTCCATTTTCCATTGCCTTCATTTTCCATTATTTTCTTGGTCTGCTCTCCCAAAGATATTATGGATTCTTGCAATGATTGAAAAATCACTTATCCCCAATAGGATCCACTATTAGAACCAAAAATTTCCATAAAAATTCCTAGGGTTTTCCTATTATTTTCCATAAAATCCATGAAAAATCCCTAAGGTTTTCCCATTTTAAAACCATCATTTTCCTATCTTTTCATAAAAATTCATTCACCACCTTTTAAAAGGCTAAAATATCCTTTACCGTTGCCATTTTAATCAAATTTCATCAGCCAACACCTTTTACCACTATACTGTGGCCTTTTACAAAGTGACCTGTGGTATCGCGGTAGCGATTAAGCACAGTCACGATGACTGTTACCACTATACCACATGTAGTCTTCCAACCAACCATGGTAGCATGGTAACAGTTAATGAAGCAGCGAGGATGATAGATAACGGATACCGTCGTACCACTGGCGGTTATCATGAAGACTGCAATGACTATGGTGGATGGTAGAAGGTAGGGAGGCAGTGGTTAAGAGACCCCATTGTGGTACCGCAGGGGGTCATTTCATAGACCCTGGTGATCATGGTAGTGGTTAGCAGATGACAAAGGGGGAGCCATTGTGGTACCGCAAACAGTCTCTGATTAGACCATGGTGATCATGGTGGACGGTAAGTAACAACGAGGAAGCAGTCTAAAGACTTACTGTGGTACCACGTGCGGTCAGAATGAAGGGTGTGGTAGTGAGGGTAGTAGTGAGGTTAGAAATTAATGTCAGCTACCGCTATACCACTAGAGACAAAAACAAAGGCTATAGTTGAGTGGTACGAGAAAGGAATGTGACACAGCAGTCAAAGTCAATACTGTAGTACCGCTGGTGGAAAATACATAGACCGAGGTGGAGCGGTAGGGATAAAGGAATAAAGGGAAATGAAAAATACAGGTGGGAAAAAAGTATTAAAATGAGAAATAAAAAGAACTATAATTGAAAATATTTGATTTGCCGATAAGGCAACTTAATCAAATATTTTATTTTCTGATTAACGAATATAAACGGTCTTACCAGAAACTAAAGGGTCACGACCCTTGGGATTGTAATGTATAAAATATTTGAAAATTAGTTGCAACTGGAGGGTAGTAGGTAGGAGATAGATTTTTCTGACTGGGAATGTAAAAAATGTATAGATCTTTTTTGAAGTAGAGCAATGGAGATTAATATTTTTAATTGGTGAAAACCTTCCTATTTTAGTTGTTGTGTTGCAATAATTTACATTGTTTTTATCTGGTTATCTCTAGCTTGATATCCTTTAATTATTTAAATCAGCATATCAAGTATAATCTTTGATTTATCAGAATGTATTCCCACTTTTGTGTAATTTTTATTTGTTGGTGTCTGTAAGTCAGAATTGAATCCCTTCAAGTAAGTCACTATAATTGTAGGATTTCTTTTGGATTGTTGAAGAAGAACCTGATAAAGAAAAATTCCAGCACTATTTATGCAAGACATAAATAAATGAAGTTGTATGCCAGTCACTAGAGTTTCATTTTGAAAGTGCCTAGCAACTAGAATTAAACCAGAGAAGGAAACACAAAATTCTTCTTAATTTTGACTCCATTGCCCATGTGGATAGAAGGCACTGGTCTTTCACAACCCAGATGTTAAAATTCATAAACAAACAATCTTTTCAAATCCTTTCATCTATGCAGTAGGACTAGGTATAGTTTTAGTATTTTTGTCTATCCACTACCTTTTGCCATTGCGGGTAGATTATTTCACTAGGAAATACATTTCAATCTGCATCATTCACATAGGTTCACCCACCTTGGTCTAGCAGAACCTAAAGAGAAGAAGGTTCAATTGCATCAATTGGCCTTGTATGTTGGCCAAAAGTGTTGTGAGATCTTGGCAACCTCTCGTGGTTCAAACCTGCATTTTTGAGAACCAATAGGGCTCACCTAGTGGATACCAGATTCTATAGCCTGTGTGAGCATGCATTTTGTTTGCATAGTGGAAATTGTGTTCCAATTGTAGATGTTTTTGGAAAAACAACTTAGACCCGGTCCACATTGGTCTCGATAGACTGTCGAGGCTTGATCCACCCCTTTTTCTTTCTTTTTATTCCTTATGTCTTTGACAGTGCATGCTTGTCCCTTGTTGTTGCTGCATACATCATTCAGATGTGTGTTCTTGTGTGCCTATGTTGGTTTTCCATATGATCTTGATCCTGGGTGCTTGATCACCTCTCTTGATCTTCGTTGTCTTATCTCACTAGCATTGGTGCACTTGGACCGCTCTTGATGTGAATTTGTCTACTTTAGTGTGATTTTGACATAAGGTCATTCTCTCACTAAAGTGGGTTCTAAATGTAGTGTCAAAAAATGTATTCCTTTACATTTTCACATTTTTTTGGTCTTCCCTACTAAAATTTGGCTCATTTATGTCTTAATTGGTCCTATTTTGCATCCACAAGCCTAATTAAATACATTTTTCTAAGGATAATCCTAATATATGACAAATGAAAAATAATAATTTGATATTTGTGGTTATATGTTCTTTATATCTAGGGATCTAGGATGCATATGCCCCTTTGGGTGAATGGGTCCCACCTAGGTCTTGGGACCTAATTTCAAATGACGCGTTAAACACAACACTTCTTGAAGTATGTGTCCCAAGTTTAAGCCTTTGGGACTCATAAACCCAACTAGAATATGAGTCCTGCTTTAACCTAGGACCTATTTTAAAAAAATTTCTTGGCGGGATTTTGTTATCCTTAGATCCAAATTCTAAATGTCGGCTTGTGTTGTAATTTTGGGGAATTAAGCATAAACAAGTATAAATACAAGGTTATGTCACATAATTTGTCCTAGAAAGTTTTCAATTTATCTAGGCAATTTTATCCAAGTCCTAAGGAAAATTAATTTTTTTACAAGAGCATTCAAGAGAAAATCATTAAGAATTTGGAGCTACATTCAAGATTCAAGCATCATGTCAAAGTCTTCATGCATCGTGTGTGTTTGTGAGCTAAAATTTGTGATGTAAGTTTCAAGCATTCAATCAAGAGTCAAGATCCCCATCCATTAGAATCATTTCACACAAGTTTGTAGCCTTCATTTCAAGGGTTTGATCTAGGTGAATTTAAACTTGAAAATCCTCTGAAGACAAAGTTGTCAAAATTGTCAAGAAGTTGCCATGTTCATAGAAACTCACCTACAAACTAGAATTCAAACTTTCAGACTTGAATATCGGACAAAATGGAAGCTACAAAAGATCACTAGAGACTACAAAAATATCAATCAAACCCTAGTAAAAAGATTAAATCTCTCTACAGGGCATATGAGTCCCAGTATACCCTTTTTTCTAGCTTTCTATAGATATAGATAAGTCACCAAAAGATTCCAAATTCTACCCAAAATCCTATAATAGGACTAAATCGCCCTACCTGGCATATCAGGCCTAGTTCACTTTAAACAGTAGATTTATAGGATTTTTAGACCTTTTCTTGGCTTCTTCATTCTTCTAGGTGTCTTTTTGTTTCATTTGTTTTTATCAATTTGATTTAATTATTTCAAGTTTATATGGTTTTGTGCATGAGTGTTTTCATTTTTCCTTTGAAGATTTATTTAATGGTGAACCCCCATCTAATTACTCCAAGAACCCTCTAGTCCATTCATCAATAAATTCACTTGGTTGGGGAATCTAGATTCCTAATGAACTAAAGTGTATTATAGCTCCAAGATCCATCTCCTAAAATGTGGAACCCTATTTCCATTGTGTTCAAGAAAGAAAGAATATTCAAGTGCCAAGTCACTAAAATAGTTTTATTTGTAAGCAAAAAGGCTTGCACCTATGGCAGTTAATTATACTTGTTATCCCATGCCTCATATCTTCTTTTTGATGGCCACTAATAAGAAAGAAGTGAATCCATGTTTGATATGTGTCTATGGTATTTGCATAAAATTGAGTCATATTCTTTCTAAAATTCTTCCATAAGTTGATTTGTATCCAACAATTTATCCATAAAACTCTTTGAGAGCTCCACATAAATTTTGTTATCATCAAAAATAAAGAAGGAAAAGGTAGGAGTTATTGCTTCAAAGTGTGATTCCCATTTTGGGTAATAATTGACTTCTCCATCTTCTTTCTCGATATTAGGCATAATTTTGATATCACTATTGATAAAATACTCTAGCTCTTGTCTTTTCTTTCTCCATTAGTTGATCCATCATTCCATACATTTCTCCTACCATTTTTTCCATTTTGTAACTTGGTTAAATGTCCTTTGGTGGATTAGGCTCATTTGTAGACCCTTTATACTTTCCTTGCAAAGCATGTATCTCAGGGATCCATTTATTCATTGTTGCCTTTGCCTTTTCCTTGTCATCTGCAATCCTTTTTATTGTAACCACCAAGTGGGAGTAGTCCTTGTGGACACTCTATCTTCCTCAAAAATTTGGACATCAAATGTCCCAAGATGACTGAGACAACATGGTAAATTATCTCATGTTGGTCACTGTGAAAGTTCATCAATAGATCCTCCTATACACTATTTTTCTCTTTAATCTCTTCATTCTCCTTGCTTAAGTTTGATTGTGGCTCGCTAAAGAAGAGATTGGTACCAATGCACTATAACTTACCACTAATGCAATTTATGGAGGAGATGTTGTTTCTAATTGATTTTTATTTTTATTTCTATTAACTTTATCTTTTTATATTCAAAATTAAGCACAAGGTGATCTTGTAATAGTTTATAATATTTGGCCTAGAGGGCCTCTCCAATAGCTTTACTAAATTTGGTAGTATCAACAACCAATATTGTAGCCTCAACAATAGTAGTTTCAGATACTCTTTTAATCTTAAGGCCACCTTTTAAATCTTGAGATACATCAACAAAAAAGGCTTATCTGTATTAGGAACAAGGGCCCATATATAAAGGGTTTCCCACTTAGGGTTGAACCTTGATCCTAATAGCATTGTAGTCATCATATCCTCAGATGAGAAAATATCTTGATCTCGTCTACTTATTGTATCTAATTTGCAATGGTAGAATATATATCCAATTTAGGAAGGATAAAAACCTCACTATCTCTTACCATTCTTCTACCTTCTTATGGGGTAATGTTTTTAACATTAAACTTCATCTATGCAAGTAATTTATAGGATACCTCCTCATATTTATCTATTCAAAATTTGGCCTTTTCTTACTCTAGTCTTACCAGATATTCATCTCTTTTAGTCCTCAAAATAAATTCATAAAATTCTTGATTTTTCACAAAATCACAGTCCTCCATGAACCTCTGGCAGGCCACATCTCTTGAATGTCATTTTTTTAATCCCTTTCCCCTATGATTTTTGTACCCAACCTATTTTGGGGAAACCTTATATCTTGATTCCTTTGTGGGGGGTATTTCTCTACTTACCTCCTCATTGGTGACCTTAATGCCATATTTCTCCTTAGGACCAATGGGGTGGTCAACCAAATGTGCTTGTTCAATTTTTCTTCTTTTCGGAGGCTGCTCTTGAGGAGTAGGGTCATCAAGAATAACTACATCAAGAGAGATGGGGTGTCTGTTGTGGTGATCTTGGTGCTACTGCATGAGGGGGACATTGTTGAGATTTATCCCTTATTACTAATCCTTTTGATATTCTCTTAAATGAATAAACATATGGGTCAAGGGTAGATGGATGATATAAAGGCCATTCTTCAATAAAAAGATCCTTCCTAGCTATTTTGTCAATTTTCTAAAAGATTGTTTGGATCCTTGCAATTGGGTTGGTTATCTTTGCATATTCCCCATAATAGTTCTCATTTTTCTTAACCTTTTCAAACTTAGCTTTTCTGAAATTTGTCCATTTGACTTTAATCTCATTCACCTCTTTGCCATCTTCATAGTTTCTAATGACATCTTCACTGAAGTACGCTTTGTGAAAATATTGTGACCTTCTAATGCTTATTCTCAACTGATTAATAAATCCCTCAAGGTTATAATTTCTTGTAATTTCCTGTTTGATTTTATACTTTTTTCAACATAGGGTATAGCTTATCTAATCCTTCTTTGTTCATGTTGAAGTCAACAAAAAATGTTAAATAAGGGAATAATGAATCCTTCTTGTGTCCACCTAAGTGAAACTTGTCAATGTCACTTAATTGTTATATAATCTCCAAGAATGAAATTGTAAAAGGCACATATCTTGGCAAGATGTGGAGTCCAATAGGGAATCCATATACCCTTATCACTATGCAATCTAAATGGAAGTAGAAATCTCCCCAGTTATGTTGTATCTACAACTTAGGCCTCCTTTCCATTGGCCTCAATAAATATAAAATCTCCTTCTACAACCTGACCTCTGTAACTCCTAAGATTGATAAAACCTTTCTTACAAAATGTTTTAAAAAATAATAAAATTGCCTCTTCTCAATTTCTATCCCATGTGCCTAACATTAGATTAGGATAGATCTACCTTGACAATAATCATCATTAATTTTTAATGCATGACTCTATTTCCCTTGTCCAACATACAAGAACATATGGAACAACAGGGAGTACCATCTAAATGTAACCATTTTGCTACCCCCTTTTTATCTCCAATAGCTCTTTGTGAATAACACTTGCAACAAAAGTTACATAGTCAAACTCATCATTTACCAAGAGATTTTGAATATCAACTACCATGTACATTAAGTGAATTGGAATTATCTCCTACTTATCACTCCCCAAGACTTGACAAAAAGCATAATAGGATCCAATGAAACAATCTTCAAAAGTATCCAATTTGAAGGGTTCTACTTCATTAGGAGGAATCCTAATAGATTTTCTATCAAAACCATTGGTCATGTGTTTAAGTAGCCATAAATATTTGGAACTACTTCTATCTTATTGATACTTTTTCTTGAAGGTGTCAAATTCAATTTCTTTACATGAAGCTAGGTTTAGATTGAACACCTCATAGATAGAGACTTTCTCAATCTTAACAAGAATACCACTAGCTACAACCCTAATTTCCCTTATATTTTCATCATAACTCACTACCATTTCCTTGAGAAAATCCACATTTATGAAGATATTAGGTACAACTAGTTTTACTGAGTCACATGTCTAGACATTAGAAATTGGGACCTTCAAATTTCCCTTCCAATACCAATGACAAAACAACTCCCAACCACTCATGTGACTTTTTACATCTCTACATTCACATCCATTATCTACTAAATCACCCTCAACACTAGGACCATGGACCTTGAGTTTATTTGAAGACGAGCCAAGTAATTATGCAATTAAGTCCTCATCTAGGGTTCTTTTGGAGCAAGAGAAGAAGGTTGACTTCTTGGTGGACTCATGTTTTTGGTTCAATTCAGAAACTATGTTTTTTTGAAAATTTTGGGTAGAAACTAAGGAAATATTATAACAATTCAAGGGAAAATCATATACCAACCTAATTTTGATCCTAGAACTCAATTATGCATAATTGATAACCTTACAACAACAAATTGAGCAAGTTTCTTGGTCATAGATATACTTTTTGTTTTGCTTTCAAAAACCCTAATTGCTATGGAGTTCTTTCAAATGTTTTAAATTATTCTCACTGGATGCTCAAGATGCTAAGTGAATCATTTTACTGATGAGATTGCAAATTTTATGGAGGAAAAATCATTTATGGTATAGTTGAAATCCATCTTTTTCATCATTATTTTTAGCTCGTGTGAGATAGAGTACACAATTAGCCATTTCATGAGTTTGAATATGGGTCATTGATCCATGGGAAAAAATCAAGATCAAATGGTTGTCATTGATCTAACCAATTTTAATATATTTGATGTGCATTGAAAAGATCACTGGTCAATAGGAATGATCCATGCAATATTACCTTTACAACTCAGCACATGATGCATCATTAGGAACAATAGTCACCTTTGGCCATGTGGTGACTTCCTGCACTTATATGGCCTCAAAATAAAACCACTGGAAAGAACTTACAGAACAACAAAATGCTTTAAGATTGTACCATGTAGAACCAAATTCTCATGTGTTAAAACCTTGTTTTTATATCAGACTTGCCAAGATTAATAAAAATTTAGCACGTGTACCTCTAATGGCTCTAAAGCTGAACACCTATCTCTTTTTCACACTTTTGTAACCTCATATAATATTTTATAAAAATGCTTCATGGAATGGTGGAAAGTCAATGAAACAATGCCACATGGAAGTGGCGAGGTCTTCAATAGGGTCTCATAGTAGTTAGCAACACTCAACACATCATGTGTCACCATTTTCATGGTTCCATAACTTTCTTCTTCTTTAATATAGAATCCTCGATGGAATTGCATAATCTAGTAGAACAATGCCATCTGTCATTATTTGATTTATTCCATAAGACTTTTACTTAATAAAATGTTCATGTAGGGGGCAAGCGAAGATAACTTATAAGGTACTTAAACACATGTTCTTTAAGAATAACTTAAAGCCACTAGGAAATGAGAGGGGCCAACTTAATAAAGGTACAAACATAATAATTAGGATTTTATAAATCATTTAAGCTTGTAGGATTAGGTGGTAACCTTAGGTATGAAGGGTTGGTAAATAGATGGGTATAAGAATCAACATTGTAACTTAAGGAATCAATAGTGGGCGATAGGAGGTCAACACAAAATTAAAAAAAAAGTAACAACAACATTTCCTGGAGCTAGGGTTTCTAGGGTTTTAGAACCAAACAAAGACTTGCAACTATATATATATATATCAACCCTAAGCTCAAAGATGTTATTTTAAAAGCTTAGAATATGGGTAAAACTAGGAACAAAAATAGTTTCAAAAAGTGCCATCAATGGCTCTTGTTGGGGACACTTACTTTGGAGAATTAAGGTTAGAAACCATGATCTCTGAGGAAGAAGACCAACAAAGACCAAGAAAAAACCAAAGTAGAGAAAGAAAGACCAGAAAACCAAATAAGAGAGATTGTACAAAATATACATGTGGTTCATTGTGCATGGAAATAAACATATTTAGGAGAAATATGGTTTCAAGAACTATCCATACACTAGCAGTTCAAAAAATTCACCTATGAGGTTTTTCAAATAGTAAGAATCCTCACCATGTGCATTACTAGTCAGATATAGTCCTAACCACAAAGCATCAAACTTTCCATGTTTACCCTTTACTTGATCTCTTGCATTCCACATAAGCACCATATCTTTTACTTGAAATTTTCTTGCGGTAGAGTTGTCTTATCAAATGAATGCTTGACCTAGTATTGCAATTTGATATTCTATTATTGGGTTGTCTCATCCAACTAATTTAGTTGGTTAATCTTATTTACCATTGCATCTGATATATCTTCATCATGCTCTTGGATAAACTTATATAACCACAACAAATTATTAACACATATTCTTGCTTCCAAACCAAAAACCAACTCAAATGGATCTTGACTTGTAGCCTTCTTTACTATTACTCTATTGACCCACAAATCTTGCTTAATATTTGAGTCCCAAACTTTCTTGTTCTTTTTAATCATTCTTTTAATAATCTTCATCAAGATTTTATTGCTTGAGTCTACCTATCCATTTCCTTGAGGGTGATATGAGGAGGCATAGAATAGGGTTATCCTATATTACTTACAAAAATTTGTAAAATCATTAGACCTGAAGCACATTGGATTATCAGAGACTATTTTTATTGGTACTCCAAATCCAGTCAAAATATTGTTCATCAAAAAGTATATTACAACTTTACTTGTAGAGTTTTTTGTGGGGATAGATTCTATCCATTTTGTAAAGTAGTTAGTGGCTACAAGGATCCAACTATGCCCACCACTTGAATTTTCAACAACTTTCCCAATAAAATCAATAGCCCACTGCTAGAATGGAGCTTCTACAAAAATTGATCTTAGAGGCAAATTTCTAGAAAAAGAAAAATTTTGCTAATTTTTTTTGACATGGTTCACATATTCTAACCAACTTGAATGCATCCATGAAGACTGTGGGCCACGAGAAACCTAACCTTAATACCTTATGAGCTATAGTTTTAGCCATGTAATAACCTCCGCACACACCATTGTGCATCTCATCCAAAATTTTAGATGCTTGGTCTTGATTTACATACTTTAGTAGGATCCCCTACTTTCTTCTCCACCAAAGCTCATTTTCTATGATTACATAATTGATGGTGTAAGATAGAATAAAATATGGATGAGAAGATCTGCAAACTAGAATAAACAATGTTAATCTTAATCTAACCAATATTAATCTAAATCAAACAACAAAGAACAAGGAAATAAACATAATGAATAACTAAACAAATTAATTGAAAATATCTCACCGAATATGCGTTCACTCCTTCGAATTATCTTGATTTCTCTTCTCCATTTTTCTATTTCAATATTCTTGCCCTCAAATTTCTCAATATTGATGCAAGCATAACTCCGTCAAGTGTCTAAGAAAAATATCAAAGATAATTTTTTTCTCAAAAGTGTATGATTTCGGGAGGAGGAATAATGATAATGATAGGCCATTTTATAGATTTTAGGTTTTCAAATGATCGGCTCAGATTGAAAGAGAAATTGATGGATGAGATTGATGAATGCCATGCGATGTGAGTTATGTGTCAGATAGAACGTGAGTTAGAACATGAATCAGAAAAGACTATAGGATAAATACTAAGTTGGAGCGTGAGTTAGAACACGAGTTCAATATTTTAATCTTCAGTTAAGAGTCTTTGAAAATAGAATAAACAAACTTTGAATGTCAAAGACAAAGTTAGGAGTTGAAGAATAATGCATTCGAATACAAACATGAGTTAATTAATTAAATAAAGATATTAATTAATAAACACATCATGCATATGAGTTGGAACTAGTTAACTGACTAGTTGTGACAGAGAGTCCTCTCGCAGAGACAATCAAATGTTGAATCTGAAGATAACTCAAGAACTAAAAATAGATCTAGAGTCAGAAGGTGAGTGAATGATTAGTCAACTGATTGAAGAATGTGACATAAATAAATAAATATGAATTAAATGTGAATTTAATTCAACATTCGAAAATGAGATATTTAATTAAATAAATAAAGATCATTTATTTAATTTGACTGTTGTAAAGGTAGAATTGAATAAATTAAATAATAAATATTTAATTATAGATAAAGTATGACAAAGGGGGTAATTAAATAATAGATTATTTAATCAAGAAGGAAGAATTAGTTAGTTAGCGACATTATTAAATAAACATGATTTATTTAATTAATCAAGTTGAATAAAGGTTATTATGAATTAATGAAAAAGGGGTATTTAATTAATAGAGGAAATATGTGTTAGAAAGGGTAATTAAATAATTGACATTATTTAATCATGACCATGGATAATAGAAAATTATGTCGAAAGTGGTGTTCGTAGGCCTAGACCAATTTTCGGTGTCTACAGTTTACCCCTCTTTGATAAAATGTTGTTTCAACGTGGTGTCAAAGGAAATATGCCCTGATCGTGCTCCAACATGAAACAGATTAGGGTATGCCCCCTCAGGAAAATTGACAATTTTTGAAAAAAATTTAAAAAAAAATCAGGAAATGTTCTCGATAAGTCAATTTGACAGTTAGAAATGCTATGGAGTTGACATAATTAAAATTGGAGGTGATACGAATGTGTACGGGTCATCTGAAGTTGAAAGGTTAAGCGGCCAATAGACAAGCACAGAATAAATGCCACCCAAACCCTATCTATAAATAGGAATTAGGTTGAAAACTAATTCATTTGCACTTAGAAGAGTTTGGAAAACTAAGAATTTGCTTTAACTGGCAGGCGAAAATGGCACCTATTCCCTATGCTGCGCATCGAGGATATCGGATCCAGACCTTCAGGTAGCCAACCAACATAGGACCACCGATATGTACCCAAAAATGAACCCTTGAAGTTTATTTTTGCATGTATTTTTATGTCCTTAAAAGTTAATTAGCATATCCGGTCCTTTGGGATCGACACATATGCCATCGTATTCGTCGCATTTGACTGCAAAATGACGCATTTGAAAAAACATGTCTAGGCTAGGTTAGGAATTTTAGGGATTAAACACATTTGCACTACAATGCACCACATATGTATTTATGCAACACATTTGCTTTAGGGATAAACGCATGTGGGGTAGTGAACCGCAATGGCATTAGTGAAATGCATATGTAGCAGATAGATAGGCTGTAGAAAATGCACCGCATTTGGTGTTTTGCACCGCATTTAGTTTTTTGCACCGCATTTGTAGTAGGTGGAAACGAGTGTTGGAAATTTGCAATGCAAATGAGTTGTCATGCAATGCATTTGTAAGAGTGCACTGCATCTATTACAATGAGCTGCATTTGGCTGGTAAAATTTTCAGAAAAAATTTCCTAAGGAAATTTTTTTGAAAATCTTGACATCGTTGTTTAAATGCAAGTCGTATTGGATCCTATTTATATGTGGGAGACATGTACTGACACATTCAATCTGAGAGATCATTTGAGTAGTGCAGAGATATAGCTTATGTGGAGACTTGGTTTATGTCACTATCTGTTGATGCCCACCATTCAGGCGAACAGGGGGATGCTTACTGCGTTGTGTGAGTGATAGCACTCTAAGACATCATTGTTTCATTTTATGACTGGGGAGGCAACTATCACATTGGAGGATGTGTATAGGATACTGAGACTGTCGATTAGAGGAGAGTGGGTGATATATGATACCCAACATGGATTGACTGAGTTAGCAAGATTTTATCAAGTGGACAATATCAGTAGCCTCAACATTGAGCACTATGAGTTCAGATGGCCGGTGTTGGTGGATAGATATGATAGGATTGATTGTATATTATGTACATTGATAGGGGGGATAGTTCTACTAGATCGACAGGGTCATGGTTTTCTTGTTCGATGGGGAGATATGTTGGTTGGTTTGGTGGAGAGAGAGTCGGTATGCTTGGGGTCTATGCCTATTGGGGATGTTATATTTTTATTTACATGATATTGCATATAAAGATGCACAATCTTTGAGTTGTGGGACCACTCTACTGATGGTGTGGGCTTGGGAGAGGATAGTTGTGTTTCATCCTCTAGTTATTGTAGAGCGATGGGAGAGAGCTCCGTATGTTTTTTGATACATGGGGCACATCATGTAGAGTCATGTGGGAGACACTGGATATTTGAGACATGCTCTCGACATTCTAGATCAGTTCACTTGGAGACCATACATGGACTGTGAGGAGTGGGCGGATGAGGATATACATTAGCCTTCTTGGAGACAGAAACAGTACCTGATTGGGAGGACTGTTTTGAGTGTGCATATCATAGAGAGACATCTATTGGATAGAGTTTTGAGACAGTTCGGCGAGGTTCAGGATGAGCCTTAGAGTAGAGCAGAGTTTGTTCCTTCATCTAGAGAGGTTCCATATTGGGGGCCCATGATTCCAGTAGCTATTGCAAAGGTAGAGATACAAGCTTTACAACCAGTACAGTGGGGATGGAGAGATGGATTTGGAGACCTAGGGATGATAGTGACATATGATGCATGTGGGTGGAGCATCATCTGATTCCATACACATATCCAGATCAGTCGAAACTAGTGGAGAGACGAGGCACAAGACTGAGAGGATGACAGAGAGGTGGAGGTGCTAGAGTTGGTAGAGTTGGAGGGAGAGGTGATGATGGTAGAGGTGGTAGGCAAGGACGGAGAGGATGGAGAGGGGGTTAGGTAGGTATACTTTCACCTATCCGAGAGGTAGCGATAAAGGATGTACCGATGTTGGACATCGAAGGTGGAGCTGATGTACAGGTTGGGGAGGAGAATGCCGCCGAGGAGGCAGTTGTAGAGGAGTGAGATGATGTAGATATTGGAGGAGAGGATGTCATAGAGGATGTTGATATAGATATGGATATAGACCCTCTAAGTATTATGGCAAGATATGGGGAGGATGATGTTGAATAGGAGGCACCGATGGCAGAGCAGGAGAGAGAGCTTAGGGATTGGATTGTGGAGGGGAGATGGGAGGATGATGCCCCTAGGGATGGAGATAGGGAGGCCTTGGAGGAGAGAATGAGATTGATAATAGAAAAGCTTGATGCTATGAGGATAGAGAGAGATAGTGCTCATACAAAGAGAGATAGTGCCTACACAGAGAGAGACAATGTCCATGCAGAGAGAGATAGTATCCTCATGGAGAGGGATCAGGCCATAGCTCGACGATAGGAGATAGAGTAGAAGTTCACAAAGGTCAAAGGCCTTTGCAATGGGTCTTCATCTAATGGAATGGTATGAGAGTTAGTCAGATCACTTGAGAGAGCTACCTATTATAGGGATTTATATGATTCAATGGTGCCAATAGAGAGACGAGCTCCTAGCTTTTTAGAGGTTTGCAGTCAAAGATCACAAGGTAGGAGTCACACCAGGACACAAAGTATAGAGGGTGTGGTAGGAACACTGAGGGAAGGTCTATATGAGAGGGTCTTCCACCTCACAAAGAGCACCTTTGAGGCTTTTCCCACCACCTTCACCACGTGACAATAGTGGCAGTGGGACATGATGATAGTGTTACATATGTAGACATTGTACTTTGATCAAAGAGCCTGCGAGCTCATGTTTTATTTATGGAGAAATTATGACATTGTACTGTGACACATTATTTTGAGCAATATATATTATTTTGGTGGCTTCTGTATGATATGCAGTTCTATTTTATGGTGATTCATTGCTTCTATATGATTATGTTTCCTAGATGATGTATGTATATGTGTTATGAATAAATGCTTCTACATGTTATGAGTTATGCATTTTATGATGTTATGGATGATTTATTTACTTATGAGAATGAATGTAATGAATGGATATGATGTTATTTATATGTGATGGTGAGATGTACCTGCAATGTTTACATTATATATCTTATGACGATGAAATGCCTATTATTTCATGATATCGTAAATATGTAATGAAGATGTTTAATGCAATGTAACTATGTGAAATTTTTATAGAATGTATGCAAATGAAAATGTTCTAATGTTGTTTGTTGTGTCACAAGACTATATTATCATGTCAGAGAAGAAATGTTAGCATGAATGATTTTAGAATTAGTAATAAATAACGAAGGTTGATTGATTGAAAAACACATGATCTTCGATATTTTGGCAAGTATGCTATGCTTTGCTTGTTATCATCATTGGGCAGGACATGACACAAATGGATAGTACACACTATGATATAAGATAGACCATAGTGTACAAATTCATCCATCTATGAAAAATAGATAGTCATAGACAAGGAGTGTCTTAACTCAAACTAAGGACAAGATGCCCCAATCTTTTTGTCTTAACAAACCACAAACAACAGACAAATAAAAGACAAGTCATGAGACGTCATTGCTCCTCTAAATCCTTGATAGGAAATCCTTGAGGAAACTAGTAACATGACTCAAAAACCAATGTTAAAAATAAAGTTGAAAGATAGTAGCCAAAAAAAAAGAGTCCCGAGACATCGTTGCTTCTCTGAATCCTTCAAGGGACATCCTTGAGAAAGCTAGTAACTAGACTAAATTCACAAATTGATAAAAAGATAAGACAAAATAAGATATAAAGTCATAAAGCCAAATAAAAGTATTCGCCAAAACTTGATCTTGTGGGATTGTTTGATTGTTTGATGTTTGACATAGTGTAATGTGAGGGATGACATAAACCACAATAAGACGTTTGAGTCTGGTTTTGACTGGGTGACTATCTATATAAGGCATGACAAAGCTTGGTTTGAGAAAAGACACAACCGTAGAAGATGTTGGAGCTTGATGATGTTGATGCAACAAGCTACATGAGACTATGACAATTTGACGATGTCTATTGACAAGAAACACATATCTTACAAAGACATAAGTTGATCGTTTTGACAATGTGTTTGATATTCACTTGATGACTATTTAAGTTGCTTTGCCTTGTTGGTGCACGACTTGTTTTGATTCCTTGACTGATTAAAAGTGTGTGTGTGTATTGATAGTGTATGACATGATGTGATACCCTAAAGTATTGACCTAATGTGGCTAAAGACATGCATCTAAGTGAATGACATGCAATGTGTGTGATAGTGAATTGAATGTTAATGAACCCTATTGAACTAACCTAGTGTGGTCTTGGAAGCTCATCAATTGATTAGCCTTGCCTACGTTTTACAAGCAAAGACCTCGTAGTTCAACACAACCAATGACTTTGAATGTTCAAAGAGTCATGATTTAAATGTGTGTAATACATGACAAACCTAGACAAATAGACCCAATGCCTCAGGGACACATCGATTGATGGCCTTGCCTACATCCCAATTGCAGAGGCAACATAGTTTGACTATGTCTACGACTAACTTAACATGACATAATTGACATGATTGACAAGACATGACTTACTTGACTCTGTTTGTTTTGGGATTTTCTGACATGTTTCAATTTTTTTTTGTGTTTTTTGAAGTTTTCTAATGTTTTTGGATTTTTCAGGAAATTTTCTGATGGTGTAATGCTATGTACAAGGTCTTCAGGGAATAGAACAAGGATTTTCCCCCATTCAGGAATAAGACCTATGAGATGGAGTGGGAAATGTGATGGAATGGACATTAGATGTCAATCATTACAAGCAATGGATAGGCCAACCATTTATTATGAGGGATGGTGCAAAGTCTGTTTGGAATGATGGTAGATGGAAGAGTAGGTCTAACTACACATGGCACCTATTTTCCAATTTTTCACCATGGTACTTATCCATAGCGCCACCGAAGCAGTTTTCACTAGTGGACAAATTATTTCTCTTTAATTTTTTTGTCATTTTGTTTTTGGTGTTACAAAGATGCCTATTTGCCAGGTTTTCATCAAGGTAACCATTTTTTATTTTTTCAATTTTTTTGTATTTTCTAGATTAAGACACAGATTCTCAGAAGCTAAGCATAGAACCTCTTTAGATGAAGACTGTTGATAGGTGAAAAAAGTGGCTCTCCTTCAAGAGTAGAGAGTTGGTATGCTCCTGATCCAAAGGATTATGTAACAATATAAGGCTCTAACCAGTTAGGTATAAACTTACTTGGCTTTTCTCATTTAGCTTGATTCTTAGGATTCTCCATTAAAACTAGGTCAGCAATGTCAAAGTGTCTATTGAGAAATTTCCTATTATAGCTTTGACGAAGATGATTCTGATATGCTTGCAAATGGTCTAGTTCTTTCTATCTTCGCTCATCTGGTAACTCTAGTTCTTGTAACCTAGATACACAGTATTCTTCATCATCAATGTGACCTTTCAAGGATACCCTTAGAGAAGGAATTTCAACCTCAATAGGTAAGATAGCTTCGGATCCGAATACTAGGGAATATGGAGTGGCGCTAGTGGGAGTATGAATTCTTGTATGGTAAGCCCATAAGGAAGGATTTAGCTGTAGGTGCTAGTCACAACCAGCATCATTGATAGTCTTCTTCAGGATTCTAACAATGGTTTTATTAGATGCCTCGGCTTGGTCGTTACCTTACGGGTAATACGGGGTGGAAAAATGATGTTTGATATGAGACTCTTCACATAAATGGCGTACTTATTGGTTCTTGAATGGGTGACCATTGTCTATGATTATGGATTGAGGTACACCATACTAACAAATGATATAGTTTAAGATAAATTTGGATATTTGTGTGTCGGTGATGTAGGTCATGGGAATAGCTTCGATCCATTTGGTGAAGTATTCGGTGGCGGTTATGATGAATTTATGGTTGTTGGATGATGGAGGGTGTATCTTACCTATGAGGTCAAGTCCCCATTGGGAAAAAGGCCATGGTGATGTAATCGAATGAAGCTCCTGTGCTGGTGCTCTTATCAAATCTCCATGTATCTGACACTATCGACATTTATTTACAAAGATATATGAGTATTTCTCCATTGTAGGCCAATAATAACCTAATCTCATAATCTTATGGGCTAAAGTAGGACCACTCGAATGGGATCCGCATATACCCTCATGCATCGCTCACAAATTTTTTTGTGCTTCTTCAGCATCAAGACATCTCATTAGGGCATTATCTAAGGTATGTCTATACATGGTATCTTCGATGATGGTGTACTTAGCTGACTTACAGATGAAGGTTCGACGTTGGTTATTTGACAGGTCTAGAGGTAAGGTTTGGTCAGTTAGGTAGTCAAATACATCTTTATACCATGGGGATGTAGGACCAAAAATTGTACACACCATCACAAAATCGGGGACATCATAGGAAGGGACCAATAGTTGTTCAACCAAAAACTCAAACTTAGGCACATTACTTGGAATATCTAATAAGGAACCCACGATTGCCATAGCATTTGCAGCCTATTCTGAATATGTGGTATTTGTTGAAAGGAAATATGAACAAATTACTGCTTGAAACTATCAACCATGCACTTGTAGGGGGCAATTTTCTCATCCTTAGTCTCATAATCATCATTTAATTGCCAGACTAAGCTGAGAATCGCCAAAAACATGTAGACTCTTAATCTTCCACTGTGGTGCCATTTTTAATCCTGTCACTAAGGCTTCATACTCTACTATATTTTTGGTGCAAGGGAAAGAAATCTTGAATTATTTAGGAATGGTGTCGCCTTGAGGTATAACAAATAGAATACCTACTCCTAAACCACATTCTGTATGTAACCCATCAAAGTATAATTTCTAGTCTATTCTAGTGTCAATGTTAAAGATAAATTTATCAGGAAAATCCACCAATAAAGGATGGTCTACCTTCATGGGTGCATCTACTAACTGATCCGCAATCAGTTGTCCTTTTATAGCCTTCCTCTCTACATACTGAATGTCATACTCGCTAAGTATCATAGCCCATTTAGCCAATCGCCCTGTTAATGCTGCCTTACTTAGGAGATATTTGAGGGGATCAATCTTTGCAACCAAAATTGTTTGGTGATTGAGCATATAGTGTCGTAGTTTTTGAGTAGCGAAGACTACCACAAGACAGGCACATTCTATGTTGCTATAGCTTAATTCATATCCTACCAAGGTATGACTGATGTAGTAGACTACTCTCTCATGACCTTGATCATCATGTTGTGTGAGAAGAGCTCCTAATGCTGACTGAGTTGTTGAAATGTATAATATCAATAGTTTTCCATCTATAGGGGGCATTAGAATAGGTGGAGTGAGCAAGTAATCCTTGATTTGTTAGAAAGCTTCTTGAAATTTAGGTGTCCACAGAAATGGTACTCCTTTCTTGAGCAAATGTTGAAATGGGTGTATTTTGTCTGCTAGTTGTACAATGAAACACCTAATGGACTGTAATCTTCCTTGTAGTGTTCTTAGTTGACCAATGCTGACAGGAGGAGGCATTTCTATGATAGCTCTTACCTTCTCGGGATCTACTTCAATTCCTCTTCTGGAAATGATATACCCTAATAGTTTCCCTGATTTAACTCCAAAGACACACTTCTTCAAATTTAGCCTAACGTTGTAATTCTCTAGCCTTTGGAATATCTTGTCTAGAACCTTCAAATGATCTACCCTTGTTTCTGATTTAGCTATAATTTCATCTACATAATATTCCATGAGAATGTGTACAAAGTCATGGAAAATCGTAGTCATTGCCCGTTGATAGGTAGCTCCTACACTCTTAAGCCCAAATGGCATAACGTTCCAATAGTACGTGCCCCATGGACACGTGAAATTTGTCTTGTGTTGGTCTTCAGGCATGATTTTGATTTGGTTATATCCAGAGAAACCATCCATGAGGGATAGCATCTCGTATCCTACTATAAGATCTACTATCATGTCTATGTTCGGCAAAGGGAAGTCATCCTTAGGACATACCTTGTTGATGTTTCTAAAGTCTGTGCAAATGCAAATGCCCCCAGTTGGTTTAGTCACTATGACAAGATTTGAAATCCCGTCCGCATAGTTTATAGTTCTTATAAATCCAACATCCAAGAGTTTCTTAAGTTTTTCCTTGACCAATAGAGCAATCTGTGGATGCATTTTCCTTAGCTTCTATTTGACTGGCTTAATACCTAGTTGTAATGGTAGATGATGCAATATTAGGTCTAGATCCAGCCTAGGCATGTCAGCATATGACCATGCAAAGTTTATCTGTCTCTTTTTGAAGAAGTCCTTAAACTCATGTTTTTGTGTCTCTATTAAAGAAGCTGCAAAATATACCATTTGAGTATTCTCTTATGTACCTATGTTGACTGCAATAGACTCTTCTACTAGCATCGGTGACTTTTCTTGTTCAACAGGGAGAATATTTAAACCTCTATCCTTGGGTGCCTCAAAGAGGTTTTCACCCTCGGATACATCCTTTATTTTGATTGTTTCTTCGTCTAAAGGTGCCTTTCGGTTTTCACCTAGGGACTCATCATTTTTCTCATTTTCATCATTTTATTTTTATTTTCATTTTTGCGACTAGAGGTGTAAATAGACTCCCCAAAATATGCTTTGTCATCCAAGTTTATGGTAAAACCAGCTTTATGATCCCCTCTTGGTATGCCTTCTCGAAGTCCCATGAACTCAACAATTGCTTCATCGTTCTCGAATGTATCTATGATGGGTATACCTTGTTGATCCCAGTCGATAAGTTCAAGATATATGAGAGGCATGTCATCATCGAAGCTTTTAAAGGTAGCAGCTGACAAGGTGAATAGAGAGTGGTTGACATGATCACAAAATTTTTAGACTAAATCCTTTTGATTCATCCTATAGGTAGGTATTTTTTGTTGTGGGACTATAGTAAGGGTTGATTCATTAGAATATGCTTCGGTAGGTGCCTAAGATGCACAATCAAGGGTTTCCAAATAATAATATTTATGCCATTCTTATTTAGAAAAGTGCTTCCTATGCCGGTGACTTGTTGGTTTTGGTACAAGTTTTAAATTTAGGTCCAATTCTCCAAAGAGATCATCTATGTTCATGGTACTGGTAGAGAAAAAATAATCCCATTCCCAATCGCTTGTGTTAGGAGATTCATCATAAACTGAGGGAAGTGATTCATGAGACTCGTTGTAGACTGGGGGAAGTGGTTCGTGAGACTCATCGTAGACTGGGGGAAGTGATTCGTGAGATGTCTCGATGCCTGCATAAGCACAATCTTCCTCTTGAAATGGTTACGAAGTACTAGGAAACCCAATTCTAAGGGGCTGACACCCTAGCCCTAGGTATTTTGGTCGTGGTGAGATAGTGATCGATTTTGTCCTTCCATTCTAATGTAGTCCTAACCCACTATGCCCATCATAGCCTTCATTTTGCATAATCTTAAAGCCTTTTCCATATTGGTCCTTAGCTATTTCAATATATGGCGGGGGGAATTCATTGTCTTCTTGATACAACCAGGAGGTAATATCACCATGGTCCACAATTTCTTCACTTAACTCTCCCCATTTGGTCAATGCTATTGTAGGGGGAACATGGAATGTGACTACTGACTTCCTTCTATCTACCATGGGTAAGCCATATGCCTTAGGTGGAATCAGTTGACTGACACAGTATGATGCCTTTATGCAATATTCACCACAACCCTTGTCTTGGATCTTGACCTTAGGAGTGTTTGATGGTGGTTTGAATGAAATGGACTTGGTAAGATGTGATGGGTCAACGTATAGGGATAAGGTGGATGATGAAGCTTCTTGGTTAACTGGTACTTATTGTTGTGGAATTTCCCTTGGGCTCATACAATATTGAAAAGGATTTGGATCACCATCAATCATGATCTTGGTGCCATTATAAGGGATTTTAAGACATTGGTGATATGTTGAAGGTACGACTTTCATTGCATGTATCCAAGGTCTACCTAACAACAAGTTGTATGGAAGGGTGAGATCCAAGACTTGGAAGTTGGTGTTCATAATTGTTGGTCCAATTATGATAGGGAGTGTGACAACTCCTTTGGATGATCTTTCCTCATCATCATAAGCCTTGATGACTATACTCTTAGAAGTGTCTATGTAGCCTTATGATAATCCTAGTGCCTTAACCAATTTTAGGGTACACAGGTTCAAACCTGCTCCTCCGTCTACCAAGACTCATCTGAATTTGGTTTAATGGACTAGGACTTCAAGATGTAATAGGTCATTATGATCAGAATTTTTCAGTTGAGTAATCTTGTTGGGAAAATGTGGCATGATGTGAGTTGCTCAAATATCCCACCATTTCTTCAAAGCGATTGACATCTAAGTCCATTGGAACAATCGTGTTCTACAAATCTTTGTCAAGAATGGCTTGATGTTTTGGTGACAAAGTCAATTGTTCCAAGATAGATATTTGTGCGGGGGTTTTTCTCAATTGATCAAGGAGATTGTATCTAAAATTGAACCTCTGCGTAGGTGGCTTAGAAGGACCTGGAATAGTTATTTTAGTTCTGCGTGTGTTCACAACACATTCTGGGTGCTTCTTAATGATAATGGTGTTGACGTTTTCAGTGATAGGTTAGAGGTGATTTACAATTGATCCTTTACCATAGTTGTACTTGGTATTGTTGTAGTTGGCAGATGGATTGTTCTTGATTCCCGAACCGAAGGCTTTTCCTTTCATGTGGTCATGTAATGGGTTTGTGAAAACCTTATGATCAATGTTCTTAGTATTTTTCTTCCCATTTACCTCTATGGTGCCGTTTTCAACAAAGTCATGTATGATATGATTTAATTGTTGACATTCCTATAGGTTATGTCCTTTCGTGCCATGATTAATTACCATATCCAATCCTAGTAATAAAGCTTCATATTCCACAAAATTATTAGTGCATTGAAATTTCAAGGAAAATTAATATTTCTAGGACTCACCATTTGGTGACATAAGGATCACCTTGACACATAAACCTTTCTTTGAACATGCACCATCAAATTACATGGTCCAAAGACCATCTTATTGAGCTTGTACTTCCTGTTCTTTAGTTGTAGGTATAGTATTACCTTCTGCTTGTTGTGGCTCCACAACTTTGAAGTTGTCCATGTCCACATTAATGAAGCGTACTTGATCTATTGGATATAAATACTCTATAAGGAAGGGAGATCTCTTTTATCTATCCAATCTCACATCCCTACCATTTTATAAGTATTATGGCATATGAAAAGTCTAACTGCATACTTCCCCAAATCAATGCTGACCACTTTCTTGATAGGAGCATTCCATATTGAGCTAGGATGTCCACCAAAGTTGCATTCATCATGTAGTATTTCTCAAGATATGCAAAAATATTAAAACATGCATATTTTATAATACTAATAACCAGGACTTCTCTTGAGTCCATATAAAATAATTTTATAAATTCACTATATATTTGCAACCCTAGTTCTTACATGATAACTAGAGGCATGAAATTGGTAGAATCTCTATATTCAATCATGTAGTTTCTCACTAACTTGTCATTTATTTGAAGGGTTACATAAATGGATCCACTTTATTAGGGAAATTAGGTAGATTGGCACCCAAAATACTTGAGGTGCTTCATTGTTCATTCCCTCAAGGTCAAATTATTTTTACTTTACTTTACTCTTTTTAGGTGGGGTAAGCACCCTTTTCTCATTAGAGGCTATAGCTACACCATTGATGAGGGAAACTACCTTATCTTTATGTTCTTGGATTCTCATCATCTCTAATAAGGGAGCAAAGACTTAACTTGTGACAATATCTAGATCATGCCAACAATGTTAAATATTTTGTGATATCATAAGTTGTAACAATTTGTTCACCAGTTTTCTTTTCTTGTTTGTCACCTGATTTATCCCCTTGAATATCCTCAACACCTTTCTTTTCTTGTCTAGTCTTCACCTTCTGATATCTAGCTTGGTCAACTAGAGAGACAACTTGATTTGTAATTTTATCTAAGTTTTACCCTTTTATTGATATATTGACATCTTTGGATTTGGGATCTTCTTTTCTATTGTAAGATTGATGATCTCATTTATCATTGTTATGTTCTTTGATGAATATTCTATCAGACTTACCTTGGTCATTATTCACCACTCTATTTCTCAAATTATAATTTCTCTTAACACGAGCAATTGCAACAGTTGTTAAGGCTCTAATTTCTTCTTTTGAAGGTATTCTTAGCCTGATATCAAAATTTGATGTTTCAACATTATGAGCATTCATACCTTAATTTTATTCATCTTCAAAAAAAGCTTCTTGATGATATATTTTTGAATTGCATCTTTTTTCATCAATACCAGCTTTTGCACGTCCCTCATCAAAAGAATATTTATTATAATTTAAAGATAATATGTGAGACATCATGTTTACCTCTTTTTATTTGTATTGAGTGTTGTCATAGTCATCACAAGGTTCTTTTTGTTCTTCTAGAGATTGTGCTACCATTCATTAAAGTGGAGAGTGGGGTATTTGACAAATCAAACACCAAAGACTGTCTTCAACAAAAAATGTATTATTCTTCCTGATAGGATCGGGAGTTTCCTTATTTGGCATTGTCCTTGAATTATTTTATACCAATTTACCATTATGCCAACTTGTATTATAGGGCTGATAAAAAAAATTTAGGTATTGCATTTTGTCTTTGATAAGGAGGCTCATAATGAGACAAACCTTTCTCATTTTTGGCTACCTTGTAGCTCAAATCCTTTAATGCATTCATAACCTTATCCAACATATCCTCAAATGGCACTACCTTATATTTGTGTACTTTAAGATTTTGTAATATCTTCAAATCATCCCTCTTGTTGAGATTCTTAGAGGATTCTATGGTGTTCTCAATATGCAATATAATTCTAAAAGAATCTCTTAAATAATGGGGATCTTTATCCCTTAACTGATATCCCATTTTAGGATCATAAGCATTACAATACAATAGTAGACACATAGGTTCACTAGGCCTCATGTATGTGGATTATTTTTCATAACTTTAATGAACCTAGTATTGAAATCATAGACCATTTCATTATGTCCTTTGATAATTCAGGTGAACTCATTTATTATAAATCTGTGGTTAGTTTTCTCACCATACTGCTCTTTGAATACTCTCTTGAATTGATCCCAATCTAATGCTAGATTGAGGCAGACTTTTGTACAAGTCCCTATCATCATCTATGGAAATTGCATAAAAATATTCATGACAACATCTTCATATTCTACTTCAAATTCATCAATTAGATTAAAAAATGATCTCAATTGATCTTCACCTAAAATTGAATTGTTCCCTAAAAATCTAAATAAGACATTTCTTATCTCATTGGGTATAGGGTTAGGGTATCTAGGGATACTGAAATACAATTTCATGTACCTTTCCAAATACAAATATCTTCTTGTAGGAAAATTCATTGTAGCAAGGTCTACCTACCAATTTCCTTGAGCATTAGGTTGTTGACAAACAAAATTTTGACCTCCTTGTGGGTTTGTATTATTTCCACCCAGTTGAGCACTCAAATTTGGATTATACTATTGGTGGTGACCATACTATCCATAGCATCCCAAATTTTGTGGTGGAACACTCACTTGTGCTTGTGGGTTAGGTTGAGGTATGATTTGACCTATTTGAGGACTTGTTTGTACATTAGAAAATTGGGAAAAACTTTGTTGTGAGGTTAAAGTTATCGGATCAATCATTGGGAAACTTTGATTAAAAAAGTAGGTGGGATCTTAGAATTAGAACCAAAAGAAAAAGAATTATCAGATGCATAAGATGACTACAAGAATTCTATCCTTGTTTACATGTCATCTCTAATCCTTATTTTCTCTTTCCTATCTAATTCTTCTTTGAGATACTCAACCTCCTCTTACAAATTAGATTCTTATAGATTAGGTATTTTAGAGGTAGAGGCCTTTTGAGGTGAAGCACCTACATTAGAGATTGTTTCCAAAGTAGAATTTCTATTTTGAAGGATTTTTCCTTTACTTAAATCCCAAGATACAACATCAGACTGTGAATTAGTTGTCAAAGTACTAACCACAATAGGATTGGTCCATGTGCTTGCATGAGATTTTCCAAGTGGGACATCTAGGGTATTTCTATTTGTTGTAGGATTTTATTTCATTGAGGTGGAGCCATTAATAGAATGGTAAGATTTTTTTATGCTTTCAATTTCTTCTTTCATTTCACCCCTTAACTTCATAGCATCCATAATTTTTATTTCTTCAATATTATTCAATTATTTGTGTAGGTCATTGAATTCTTTCAGAAATTCATCTTCATATTCAAGTGTATCATTAGATTCTAAATTTTGTGGGATAAATTGGGGTGTATTTGTGGAAAAATTTAACAAGGTTTTCTATAAGAGAAATGAGTTTTCTCTTGGAGAGGAGGGCTTGATTTTTATTTTTTCTCAAGAAATTGGTTCAAGCACATTGGGATTATCAACTTGGTTATAGATGCTTTGTCTCAAATCATAATCTCTTTGGTGTTGTTCCATTTATTTCCTAGCATTCTCCATGGAAACCTTATGTTCTATTAAACTTTCCCACAGTTCTCTATTCTTTATATTTTCCACATTCAACTCAGGGACATCGAGGGCCAAAAATCTAATAGGTGATTTAGTTACATTACTTACATTATCTTCAAAAGTATTGTGAGTAGCATGAGGAGAATTAACTTACTTTAATCCTTTGATTTTCATTCGTGTCTCTTTAGAGGGAGTTATTTTTCCAATCTCTTTCCAATCCTTCAATACAAAGATCTTCTACCATCCATTTCTTCTTGATATGTCTTCTTTTCACTTTTATTTTCAATTACACCAACACTAAGTCTTTTAGAGTCACCACCCACTTAAAGGAAATGAGATCTACAAATATTTTCTTAGAAAAATTTGAAAGGGTAGAAGCAACAAACAATATTTGACACAATAAAAAGGCACTTCACACAAATATGCAAATTACAACCAAAAATTCTCAGGGACTCTTTATAGTGATAATTTAGTCCTCATCAGAGTTGTCAATATGTTGGTTTTTTTTAATGTCCCAACTAGTTCTTGAGACAATCTAAAGGATAGTTAATTCTCATACTTAATTGTCCTAAGGGGCTAGCCAACGAACATTAGAAGGATTTAATCAATTTTCTCCTTTGCACTTCATGATCTATAAAACCTAGGACAATGATCCTATACAATATCACTTAATATTATTTACAATTGTCTTCAAATATTGTGTTAAACAAATATGTTCTCATTAATCAGTCAAAAATTACAAACAAAGATACTTGATGGGATAGATCCTTGAGCTTTATATATTCAGTGCTTGAGAACATGTAAATAAGATTATGCAATAAATTATTTCTTGAAAGTAAATTTGTTCATTTTGGGATTTGATCAAGAAGATTATAACCATTAATTATTCTTCAAACTGGTGCCTTAGACCTAGGCCACAAAGTCAAGGAAACACAATTGAAAATTCATATAACATAGTTAATTCTATCATCAAAGATAAATGATAATGGGTTAGCCCACAATATTGTGTCCCACTTTTTGGCCAAGTTGGATATTAATATTAGTATATTTAAAAAAAAAAATCACTTTATGTAACCTATAGCAACCAAACCATTAATAATTTGGAGATGATGTGAACTAGTGACTTGTGAGGATTTGTGTGTAAATTCTAAATATATATATTTTTCAAAAATTAGAAATAAATTGTGATTTTTTTACATAACTTTCAATAACTTATTTTTTATAGTAAACAACATTTTTAAAAACTAATGTTTATGTCGTCACACATAAATTTTTTATTGAAAGGATAAAATTATAATTTTTAAAATATATATTTTAATATCAATATCTAGTGCATGTATATTTTTCATAATTTTTAATTGTATAGTTTTTTTTTTAATTAATTTTTGAAGTCAAAATAATTATCATCAGGACATAGGTTAATGTCGTCATGCATAATTTTTTTGTATGTATTGAAATTAATTTTTCTTGTTTTTGATGAAATGAAAACATCAATACCTAGTGCACACATGTTTTTAAGATTTTTTTTTCTATTTTTCTAATTTTTCACCTATGTGAAATAAATACCTTAATATTTATTGAAAAACAACATTCACAAGAAATAAGATATAAATATAATAATAAAATTAAAATTATTTAATATTATACTTTTTGGAAAGCTTATAATAAGAGTTGCGTACAAAAAATAATTTCTAAATAATTTTATTTAATCCCTTAAAATGTAAAGAAAAAGTGTTTTTTTGCTAGCATTTTGCTAGGTGTGAATGATAATCCATAATTTGGGTATGTTTTAAGACTAGAGGATTTCTATACAAGGGGGTATTGATCAAAGGAGGTCTTATCTAACCCTCTTCAATTACAACCCTTTAGATGGAATCACTCAAGTCTTAAATCCAAGGATTAAATCATTAATTTTTCTAAAAATATGTGATTTCAAGAAAAAAATAAAGATGTCCCAAGTTTGAGACCCATTATTGTGGGATGACCCTACTGTGTTACAATACCATCCATTGGATTTATATAAACAATTATTCTTACAAATCCCTATAAATATCTAAAGCCTTCAACATTTCTTATAAAGCATATTTAGTTTACTACTTGAGTAAAAATTATAAAAGAAACATGCATACATAGGAAAGACTACAAAGATGTTCACATCATAGATCTTTGATCAATTTTATTCATAAATTCTAAAGATAAGTACATGTAAGAGATAATTTTCTTATAAATTTTTTCATTGTATTGGTTCTAAATGCGAGTACTATTATATAAAATTACCAATCAAATTGGAACCCTTTCCTATCAAGACCTAATCCAAACATATACAGATTGAAAGACAAAAAAGTTATTTTCTTACAAATTTCAAGATCCTTATACAATGGTCCTAAATTCCCTTTTATAATGACAAGGGAGAAGACAAGCTTTAGGCCAAAGGATAGATGTCACATTTTCATTTGGCAATCTTGTCCTAGAAGAAGATAAAAAGATAAAATCTCTAGAGGAAGAAAAAAGGAAGTTCCACGTGAAGATAAAAGTTTCTCCAACTAAAGAAGATTCCCACTGATGATGTAATAATGGAAGAGAGAATGATCATATTTTGAGGCTTAATTATTGAACTGAAAGAATATTCTCTCATTGAAGTTGTTGTAGTCCATGAAGCTGATGTCGAGTACATGAAAAAGGACAAAAATAATATCCCACCCTATGAATTCATAAAGAAAGAAAGAATATTCAGGTGCTAAGTTGAAATAATTTTATTTGTATAGAAAAAAGGCTTACAACTATGATAATTGATTTTATTTCTTATCCCATGCCTAATATATTCTTTCTAATGGTCATCGATAAGCAAGAATTAAATCCATATTTGATGTGTATCAATGGTATTTGGATAAAATTGAGTCAACTTCTTTATGAAATTCTTCCATAAGCTGATTTGTATCCAAAAAATTATCCATACAACTCTTTAAGAGATCCACATCAATTTTGTTATCATCACAAATAAAGAAGGCCAAGGTAGGAATTATTGCTTAAAATTGTGATTCCAATTGTTGGAAATCCTTGACTTCTTCATCTTGTTTCTTGAAATCAAGCATAATTGTGATATCACTAATTTCAAACTACTCCAAAATTGTATTTTCTTTCTTCATTATTTGTTTCATCATTCCCTATATTTCTCTTGCCATTTTTGTCATTTTGTAACTTGGAAAAATGTCCTCTGGTGGGTTAGGCTCATTTACAAACCATTTATACATTCCTTGCAAACCATGTACCCTAGGGGTCTATTCATTCATTATTACCTTTTCCTTTTCCTTATCATCTGCAATCCTTTTTATTGCCACAACCAAGTGGGAATCGTCCTTGTGGACATTCTCTATCTTACTCAGAACTTTGGACATTGAATGTCCCAAGATTCTTGGTCTATTATATCCTCCAAAGTATAAACTAAATACATAAGAGGTATTGGGGTACAAATATCTAGATTATATTTCCCCATCCTTTCTTTCCAACAATGGTTTCATTGTCGAGACTATAGAGAGAATAGTAAAGAAAGTATAATGCATAAAAGAGAAGAAAAGAGATAGAAGACTAATTTGCATTGGACCTTAAGGGCCACCTCTATGAGAGGAGAAGGATATTATGGGATGAAAAATGGAAAGGAGAGAGGGATCTAAAATGAAGCCTAAAAGGATGTACCTATTCAAAAACTTTCTTTCATTCATAAGATGTATGTATATATAAGGACTAATAGAAGTCTAGTTGTAAAGTATACATGGTAATATGAGATAAAAAGAGGAAAAGAGAGGTAATTTAAATAATTAAGCTAAGAATGGGAATGAATGAAGAAGAAAGGAGGCTAGAATAGATTCAATAAAGATAGGAGAGATACCACAAAATAATCTAGAAGAAGCAAAGAAGAGGGCTAAGGAACGAAACCCAAAAGTTGTAGAAGGATAAAACCAAAAGAGAGTGAGTGTGTCATTGAGGGTTCTACTAAGTATGCCAATGTGGGAACTATTGAATAAGAAGAGTGCGCCAATGTGGGTGATGCTAGAGAACAAACTAAAGATAATTTGCACTTAGGTTCTATAAACAAAATAAATTATATCATTCAAAATATAGAAGAAGAAATTGAAGATTATGAGAATTCTATAAAAGAGATGGAATAGGTAGTAATAAGAATCATAAAACCTCCTATAATTAAGACTGTATACAACTAAAATTGGTGTGGAGCATTTTGATTAATTAAATACAAATTATTTGATTAATTATCCTAATTTCCTCTACTATTCAATAAATAGAAATATTTATTTATATAGTTCACATTTAATATTCATCCTAATTAAATAAACAAAATTAAATGTTTTGTTCAATTTAATTATCAAATACCTATTTCAAACTATCACATCATTCTCAAATTAATTAAATAAAGACAAAACACTTTATTTATTAATCACCACATTCTTCTGCTTAATTTAATAAACAACTATCCTATAGTTCATTTTATTAAATTATTTATCTCCCTTTTCCTAATTTAAATAAATCAAAAATATTTGAATTAGAGCATAAGGAATATTCCAATCTACATTTCTTCAAAAATGAATTAGATTTCCTATTTCTAATCTATGTCTAAATTTTTCACAATTAATGCTTTGAAACTTCACGAGAAGTTTTGGAGACAAATTGGAGACAAAATTGGAATTTGATCTCTCAATCCTCTTCCATCAATCCTTCCTCTTCTCTTGCCTGGTGTTTTCATGGGTAGAGAAAATCTCCATCTTTCTCTCAACCTCCTCCATCTCTCACCATTCAATCCTCCAGATTGAATCCAAGCCTCTCAAAGCTTTCCCTATGCATTACAACCAGGAAATCTATAAATACAACCTCATTCAACCAACAAAAAGATCCAGATAATCAAGCTTTTGCACTCTTACTCTGCAGGAATTCAAGCATCAAGCATCAAGCATTCACACATCAAGCATATCCAACAATCAAGTCTTCAACCATGGCTGCTTCTTGTAGCCACAATTATCTGTTTCATGTCTATATCCTGCTAGTTTAATTGATTTATCATTTATCATTGCATTATCATCATCTCATTCTTCAGATAGTCATTTTAATAGTCTTATTTGCTTACACAATCTGAGAGCAATTTAGATTTAATAAATCTTTGGAGATAGAGAGCAATATGATGCTTTCAATTGGTTATGTTGTTGAATTGATTCAATTTGTTTAAATCATTGATATAATGTCGTATTAAGAAGTGTTTGGATCTTATTCACATATTCACACTTACAGTTTGGCCCCCACCATGGGGCATTAACCCCAATTTTATCAAAATTATCAATTTTCTAGAAAGTGTCACGCAGGTTCGCAACGTGTTTTCTTCTAGCGCTTTCGTTAAAAGTTTTAGCACTTTCGATTGCTATTTTAGCGCATCGGGTGTTTTAGCGCTTCTAGGACAAACTTCAGCACTTCTGGTCATTGTCTTAGTGCTTTCAACTTTAGCACTTCCGGTCACTGATATAGCACTTTTGATCACTATTTTAGCGCAGTGGGTGTTTTAGCGCTGCCATGCCAAACTTCAGCGCTTCGGGGTCCTGTTTTGGCGTTTTTAGGTTTTAGCACTTCAGGTAACTATCTTAGCACTTCGGTGCAATATTCCAGCGCTTTTGTAAAAATCAGCCTGGATCCGATGCATCCATGGGCAGATTTTAAATTTTTTCTCACAGTTGGACTAAAATTGATCAATCTAGGATAGTCACTTCAAAGTTTTTCTAAAATTGATCAATCTAGGATAGTCACTTTAAAGTTTTTCTAAAAATTGATCAATCTAGGATAGTCATCACATTCTTACAGTAGAAGTTAAAAATAACATCATGATTTTTGTGAAGCAACACCTTCACATAGATTAGAAATTTTATTTTTGGGCTTTTAAAACAAGACAAACTTATATGTTGTGCTTATGGTGATTAGGCTTATGCTCTCCCCTTAACTGGGTGACCAAAATGCCAGATTCACTTTTACTTCATGTCATTTACGCTTTATTAAATCCTTTAGCAGGCCTGCCATAGTGGGAAAAAGTACTCACCCTACGGGAATGACCTAAGTGGGAACAACCAAAGCTAGGTTTTCCAACCCACTATAATAAAAATGCAAGTTGTTGATGAAAGTCCAACTTGACGGTAGTTGAGCAAGATAACCATCCCCAAAATCTTTGTTCTAAAGATTGGGAGGTCTCCTAAGGGAGTTTATCTATTTGCCACACTGAATGGAACCCTATCTATGAACCATAGAGTAGTTTCTCACCAAGTCAGTATCCATACATTGCCATACTCGTAGTGCAAGGGGAGGGAAGAATCTGCCCCCAAGACACTCACCATATAATTACCAAGGACCGCTTGCTCAAGGGATTCGGTATCCACTTCCATCACTTTGAGTACGCACCTGGCAACGACAAAAAAATGGGTGCCCTTTAGGGGGTGACATTGTTGTGTGAGTCAACATAATTCAAGATGTGGGCTATGAGTATAATGATGACCTACTTGTCCTTAAGTGTGAGTCTATTTAATTTATGTACAAATTGTTAAAATGACCCGTCAAAATCAATACAGATCATTCATGATTTTTGAACATACACAATCTTTTCAGTTTTAAAACACTTATTCAAAATTACTTGTCATGTTTTCACAAATTCATTTAAATCAGATTTAAAGATCATCCTAAAATATCAAGTCAAAACAAATCAGAAAATCCATGCTACGAAAGTGGAAGTCCACCACATTTCTCAAAAGACAAATCAAAGTCACAAAAACCAAGAAACCTCTCAATTATAGAAATAAATTGAGACAACATTTTCTATATCAAAATCAAAAACTCTTCTTACATCATAGAACATTCATTCACCGATATCATGATTTTTCTAGGGGTCACACATTAGATTACGCGGTAGAACAGCTCTATTCACGAGCCTTCTTTCAAAGAAGAGCTCTCACACAATTCCACAACTGTAGTCAACGGATTCATCCTTCTAATCTTCCACAATCCCTAATACAGTATGCCACAAGGCCAGATCAGATTTTACAATAGAGAGTCGTAAACTTCTAATTTTAAGCATTCTAAAAAACCTGTTTCAGCGTTTTTGGTCACTGTTTTAGCGCTTCTGAGAAATAGCGCTTTCGGGCACTGTTTCAGCGCTTCTAGTCTATTTTGCAATGCTTTCGGTATAATAGTGCTTTCATCGAATTCTACACTGCTTTCATGCACTGTTTCAGCGCTTCCATCATTTTCTACAGCGCTTCCGAGCACTGTTCTAGCGCTTTTAGTCAAATAGCGCTTTTGTCACCTATTTTGGTGCTTCTGGACTCTGTTCCAATGCTTCTGGGAAATAAGCGCTTCTGGTCTCTGTTTTAGCAATTTTAAAATAGAGAGTTTGAAATTTTTACCAATCCATCAGTCTGTCATTTTATCCACATTTTTATCAGAATCAAATTTCTTCTTACCAGAATCACTGTCTAGGAACCAAAGTCAGAAAGGTTTATAAAAATTTCCAAACAAATCAACTGAAACAAGATCTTACAAATCACAAGTGTCAAAAATCAAATACGCAATCAATTACTACACTGAAGTTTCATTATCAAGATACTATCATCCTTCATCATGAAACAAAGTATAGTGATTAAAGTTTTTAAATATTGTCTCATCAATAAGATCAGTCATCTTATTCAACATTGTTTAAAAAGGTTCAATTGACACTATCCCACACATAAGATCAACATTTCAAAAGAAAGGGCTCAAATTTGTATGCCAATCTTAACTAGGTACCAAAAATAGAGACTCTTAGAGCAAGAAATTTTAAAAGCACAAGAAATGGCATAAGAGAGTCCTTGGAATAATCTAAACCGCAATGACAAGAATGAAATAACTCTAGAAGATATCCAAGCAGCCCAACAAGATCCCAAGTTTCACATATTTATGGAGAAAATTCTAGAACAAGACATGGAAAAATATATTTTAATGTTAGCCAAATCAGGGGCAAAACTTCCAAAAGATTTTGATGTAAATCGTTTGAAAGAAACACCAGAAATGAATGAGACTAAGATACCACAACCTATGCAAACAATAGATCCGGTTGCTACTTTAACATCATAGATACAAATGTTATAGCAACAAAAACAAGATATGACGAAAGGGACTACCAAGAGATATGCGATACAAGACATTTGTCCTTATCCTTTCGACGCAATAGTCGGCTTGATACCTTTTCCTATACATTGTGAGATTCCAAAATATGATAAGTATAATGGAAGAACAGATCCAATTGATCATATCAGAGAATTTAAAACAACGAGTCTAGAGTTTTCCCAAGAGGAGACTTATTTAATGAGATTATTCCCAAGGAGTTTGGGAGGATCATGCATGGAATGGTTTTCAAAGTTAAAACTAGGTATCAAAACTTTTGAGGAACTCATCAACAGATTTATCTCTTAGTACTCATTCAGCATCCAACACGATGTTACTATCAAAGATCTTTACAATCTGAAACAAAACAAAGGAGAAACATTCTTTTCTTTTCTCCAAAGATGGCGATGCTTGTTCGCTAGATATCCTAGATCAATTCCTGAAGAGGAAAAGATGGAATTATTCATTGAAAACTTGACAGAATAAATGAGTTATAGATTGGAACTACAATGTCCTCCCACATTTGAGAAAGTGATAGAAAATGGTCTTAAAATTGAAGAGGCATTAGTCAAGAGTGGAGTTATCAAACATTTTAATGACAAAACAAACAACACAAATAACTCCTCAAATCAATACTCAAGCAGTGAGAAGCCAAAATTTTGGCAAAAGAATCAAAATACAAATGAGACAACAAATGATCCCCAAAATGTCAAACCGGTTTTTAATTTGACCACATCCACATCAAAGAATCATTACAACAAACAAAATGTCAAGTCAAATACCCTACAAAGCAATGAACTCATAAAACCACAGTCGTATCAAAAAATGTCAAATTGGTGAACGTTCACACCTTTGGGTCAAACAATGGAATCAACAATGAAGGAACTAGTTACCAGAGGCCTTCTCACTGCATGTGAAGCTAGGTTCTGGGATCCAAAAGTCAAACCATCATGGTGGAATGACGCTGATTATTGCAACTATCATAGTAACAAGGGTCATAAAACAAATGACTATATGGAATTGAAACATGCAGTACAAGATTTGGTGGATAGCAACAAAGTGTATGTGGAAGGACCTCAAAATAACAAAGATCATTCAGCCTTCAAAGATCCTTTGCCAAATTATGACAAAGGTGCATCATCCTCAAATAGCAAAGGAAAGAATGCTAATCATGTTTATGACACAACAATCCTTTGTCTATCCGAAGTCAAACATGATCATGCATTTGGTGATAACATTGATGAAAACAAAACCAACACCATTACCTCTTTGGATTTAATCCCAAGTGCGCAAAACTCTAATAATCAAATAAATTTCTTAAAAATTAGAGAAAATCAAGAACATCAACCCACCAATGTGCTAAATATAGGACAATCCAAAGTAATGTTAAAGGGAATTGGCTTCACACATGTAGTTCCCCCTCCATCACATTATGATGTTATCAATCAAATGCAAAACACCCCCCGAGAGAATCAAGCACATCAATCAGCAAACGTCATGACTAGGGGGCAAGCCAAGGTAGTATTAAAAGGCATAGGATCTCAATGTGTGGTTACGCCTCAATCTCATTATAATATTTTCGATCAATTGCAAAATATCCCAGCACAAATATCAATATTGGAACTCCTTAAGTTGTCACCATCACATAAAGAAGTTCTGAAACAAGCATTAGTTTCCACAATCATACCAAATACTTTAGATGTTTGTCAATTCCAAGCTATGGTGGGACATCTAACTACCTCACATTCTTTGTCATTCTCTCAACAGGATGATCCACATAACACAGCATTGCATATCGAAGTATGTATCCATAATCATCATGTTAAGAGAGTTCTAATGGATGGGGGAGCTGGTTTGAAAATTTGCATCCTCAAATTAGTCCATGCACTAGGATATTCCGAAGACGCTATTGATGCTCGATGGAAAATGGCCATCAAAGCATATGATGAGGAGGAAACATTGTCCAAAGGTTTAATTGTATTACCCATTCAAGTGGGACCCATGATGAAGCATATAGCATGCCAAGTATTAGAAAGAGAACTGACATACAACATACTCTTAGGACGACCTTGGATTCATTAAATGCAGGCCATACCTTTGACATACCATCAATGCCTGAAGTTTCCAGTAAATGGATAAGAGGTGACTATAGCTGCTGATTATAATCATCTGCAACATTGTGACACATTAAGAATATCTCAAGACACCTTTTTCCCTCACAACATAGAAGCTTCAAGTTCATCATCATCCAAGAACGAACAAAGTCAAAGCATCACTACCAAGTGGGTGCAAAAGAAAGCTAAAGAAAAGGAAACAAGTCATGTGGAAACAAACAATCCGGATACACAAACTTCTCTATCAGACAACTTTCAAAAGCAAGTTCAGTTGACAGATAAAGGAATGGGGCAGTACTCAATGGAGCAATCACTTAACTTATCATAGTTAATGCCATCTCCTAGGAAATATGGTCAACCATCATTGATCAAACCTCTAACATCTTTACCTAGCACAGTTCTTCAAGAAACATTTGTAAAATCCAGAACCATAGCCGAAGAAAAAGACAATAAAGCAATTTTGGATTGGCTTTACAAGGATGAAGAAACATCAACATTAGAGATTGGTATCAAAAATATTAGCATCAACACAAACAAGTATGGAAAAGGAAAGGCTATTCTTGAAAAAATCAGTTATGAAGGACAAGGACCCATTGGATTAAGAAAGGAGGGAATATCAAAACCTATCACACCTCTCACTCTCCACACAAATGAAAAGCTAGGACTAGGATATTCTGAGGAAGAAAAACAGGAACTCAAGGAGAAGGTTGTAGAAAAAATTCTTCAACTAAGAAATTGCTCTGAAACCGATTCCAATGAGTATGAATGGGATTCTTTATCTGATGTATCTTTTATGGATATACATTGTGATATCATCCAACAATATACACCCACATGTGAGGAGGGCCAAGGCTCTGGGTCTAGACCAATCATGGAAGAGTCATTATATATCAATGATTCAAGTGGGGACAAACAGACCTCGAGCGAACTAGACAATCTGGAGGAAAGTACCAACATGGATCTCAATATTCAAACAAATGATTATGGCGATGTTTCTATCCTCACCCTTACCTCCATTGATCTAAATCAATCTGATGATACCATGCCATTAATCCATCCAGAACTTATTGATTGGGAACCTACCGAACCATTGACTGTAACAAAATTTGCAAATGATGATGCCATCGTGCATTTCCTATGTCATACCAGACCTGATACAAATGCTATCTATAATACTCATAACAATACAGCTCAGTAGGATGGTGTCAAATCTTCCAGTTGAAAAATTGACAACAGGGATAATAGATCTAATGGTGAAAACCATTCTATGGCAGCATTAGATCTAGAAAAAGTAAAAATAAAGAACGCATGCAACAGTGAAAACCTTTCCGAGGCACTAAAGGATGGAAGATTTGACACTCTCCTAGAACACTATCATGAGTGATCATCAGTTATGGTTGAAACTACACAATCGGTGGACATTGGCACATAAGAGAGGGCAAAAGTTCTACATCTAGCAGAATCAATGACTGATCAAGAGAGACAGGAATTTATCAATTTCTTTAAAGCAAGAAGCATCAACTTCGCTTGGTCATATTTTAATATGCCTGTCTTAGATCCAAATCTACTAATGCATCATTTCTCTTTGCCAAAAGGAATTAAGCCTGTTAAGCAAAAATTAAGAAAAATGCATCCTCACATTGCATTAATGGTGAAGTTAGAATTAAAGAAATTATTGAATGCTAAATTCATAAGGTCTATAGACTATGCTGAGTAGATATCAAACATAGTACCTATTTCAAAACTAGAAAACAACATCAGAATTTGCACGGATTTCAGGGACCTAAATAAAGCTTGTCCAAAGGATGACTTTCCACTGCCAAACATAGACATCATTGTGGACTTGATGGCAGGGCATGCCATGTTGTCAATCATGGATGGTTTCTCAGGATACAATGAAATAAAAATAGCTCCCGAAGATCAGGAAAAGACAGCTTTCAAATGTACATGGGGAACCTTCTGCTAGAACGCCATGCCATTTGGTCTAAAGAATGCAGGAGCTACATATCAACGAGCTATGATAACAATTTTCCATGATATGATACACACCTTCATGGAAGATTACGTGGATGACATCTTGGAAAAATCTACTACTAGGGAAGGGCATTTTCATATCCTCGACAAAATCTTCACATGAATGGAGAAATTCAATGTCAGGTTAAACCCTAAGAAGTGTGTCTTCGGGGTTACATCAGCAAAGCTACTAGGGTACATTGTCTTAGAAAAGGGAATTAAAGTGGATCCGGAAAAAGTCAAAGCTATAATGGAGATGCCACCTCCTAAGAATATAAGTCAACTCTGATCATTGCAGGGAAGCCTCCAATCAATCAGAAGATTCATCTCTTAGTTGGTAGATAAAAGTCATCCTTTCAATCATCTATTGCATAAGAATATAGTTTTCAACTGGGACGAAGGGTGTGAAATGACATTCAGTATGATCAAGCAATATCTCATGTCGCCACCCATTCTCATGCCACCAATGGAGGGTAGACCCCTCATATTGTATATTGCTACAACAAATATCTCATTGGGGGCACTTTTAGCTCAAGAGGATAATGAAGGAAAAGAGCACACCATCTACTACATCAGTAGAACTTTAAATGGCTATGAAATAAACTATACATTCATAGAGAAGTCTTGCTTAGTAGTGGTATTTGCTACTCAACAGCTGAGACACTACATGCTGACTCACACAATCAGGTTAATTGGCAAAGATTGACCCTTTGAAGTATCTACTAAGTAAAGCTACCTTAATAGGTAGATTGGCTAAATGGGTTATGCTCCTAAGTGAATTTGACATCCAATACGTCGAGAGAAAGGAAATCAAAGGACAAGCAATCACTGAACAACTAGCTAAAGCTCCTCTACTAGATGATCGCCCAATGACAATGGAGTTTCCGGATGCAGACATTATGACAGCAATGCCACAACATGGATACTATATTTTGATGGATCATGCACACAACGAGGATCAGGAGCAGGGATCTTGTTCATCTCTCCCCAAGGACACACAATTCTGAAATCATATAGACTCATGTTCCAATGTACAAATAATGTAGCAAAATATGAAGCATTGATTATTGGGGTCAAAACAACAATTCAGTGGAATATCAAAGACTTACATGTATATGGGGACTCTCAACTAGTCATTTGTCAAGTGAATGATGAATATCAAACAAAGATGAAAATTTGATGCCCTACAAACAACTAATAGATTATCTGAAACAGTCTTTTGCCAATATCACGTTTGATCAAATTCCAAGGGCAGAGAACCAAGCTGCAGACGCCATGGCTACAATTGCTTCACTACTACAATTGCTTGAGAAACGTGTTTGTTATGAGTTTATGGTAGAACAAGTATCATGTCCTTCCCATTACAATCCAGAATCCACTACCATCTACCATATTGAAACCACCAAAACCTCCATCTATGAAACAATTTATGCCTATCTGAAAAATGATGTCCTTCCTCTTGATTTATCCCAAAACCAAAAAAGAAACTTCATCCGCCAATCCACAAGACATACTTTGATAGCTGACATACTTTATCATTGAGGTCTTGATGGTACCCTATAAGAGGTTCACGAGGGTATTTGTGGCACTCACTCGAGTGGAATAACTCTTGCTAAGAAACTCCTCTGGTTGGGATATTATTGGCCATGCATGGAGAAGGAATCCTATCAATTTGTCAAGACATGCCAAAAGTGTCAAATTCACAACAATTTGATTCATGCACTAGCACAGGAACTGCATCCCTTTACAACAACATGGCCTTTTTGTCAATGGGGCCTAGATCTGGTAGGAAAAATCAATCCATCTTCATCTAATGGACATAAGTTCATTATTACGACTACAAAATATTTCACTAAATGGATTGAAGCAGTACCTCTTACTACCATCACTAGGAAGCAAATCTCCTCTTTCATTTTGAACTACATCATATGTCAGTATGGAATCCCTCAATCCATTATCTCTGATAATGGATGACCATTCAAGAATCAAGATGTCAAAGAAATATGTGATAAGTTTCATATCCAACATCGGTTTTCAACATCGTACTATCCTCAAGGGAATGGCCAAGCAGAGGCCTCAAACAAAACATACTCAAAATCCTCAAAAAGACTGTTAACGATGTTGGACGTGATTGGCATGTTCAACTCAACCTTGCACTATGGGCCTATAGAACAAGCATCAGAACACCGATGGGAGCTACACCATTTGCTTTGGTATATGGATCAGAAGCCATATTGCCCATTGAAGTTGAAATTTCATCCCTTCGTGTATCACTCATAGGTATCATTTTAGATGAAGACTATAGAGTATATAGACTACAGGAACTGGAATTATTAGATGAGCGTTGTCAACAAGTTGTTAACCATTTAATGGCTTATCAACAGAGGATGTCAAGAAGTTACAATCACAGGGTAAAACTATGGGTCTTTCAGGTTGGTGACTTGGTACTAAAGGAAAACCCTAGGAATCAGTAGGAAAGGGAGAAGAAAGGAAAATTTGAGCCTAACTAGCTTGGTCCTTTTGTTGTCACATCAGTGTATGGATCAGGAGCATATCAACTATCAACGTCAAAAGGGGATTTGTTTGATGAACATATCAATAGTATTCATCTCAGAAAATTCTATGCTTAAAAATCCTAGTGCACAGGGAAAATTTTTGAAAATTGTTTCGTTGGTGAAAACCTAGCAAACATGCATCTTGGAAAACACAAAAAAAACAAAAATAATAAAAAATACAAAAAAAGAAAGAAAAACAGAAAATGAGAAAATTAAAAAACAAAAAAAAAAAAACACAAAGGGTGTAATCAAAACATATGGTGAAAACTTGGAAACAGGTGTCATATGTGATTCTAAGACAAACTTTCCCAACTATCTGGATATATGTCAGATCATTCATCTGAAGGTCAGTATCAATTCATATCATATCATTCGTCTGGCTATCATTACATCCATTATCAAAATCATGTCACATGGTCAACATATCACTCCATAGCTTGGGGGCAACATCTAGATATCATTAGGGGCAATACAAACGTATCGATTTCACCAAAGGGCAACACAACAGTATGACAGAAAACTGAAAACAAAGATCAAAGCACAATATCATCATTGTCAGAAGGCATCAACCATCCATATCATATCGAAAATCCAAAAACATGCCAAAAAGCTAAGTCTGAAAAAGCAACATTCAAAAAACATAGGTCTATGATAGTCAAACTATGTGGTCTCTGCATGTCTAACGTAGGCAAGGCTAATCTTAAATCATCCCCCGAGACCCCTAAGATAGGTTACTAGGTTAGGTCTTTAGTTAAAAATCTTGAAAATCCAAAAACATGCCAAAATCAGGATGGATGATCTAAAATCTGAATAATGAATGGAACACTCTAAGTAAACAATGGATAAATTATAATTTTGATTATCATTTCTTTAGAGTAACTCAATGATGTATTGAACTAGAGGAACAAGGAAAAAGCATGATAGTTTTATTTGTCTGCTATATGTATGTTAATCATATAAATGTGAGAATTGTCGGGGGATGTGCTATACAAATGTATCACCAATGACATTCAGAATTCACACATTGAAATGATTAATCACTGCTTGTTTACACAATGAATGCTCATCTCATCTCGGTTCAATTATACCTCGATGCTTCTATTCAATTGCAATATCAAAAATCATGAAAGTAGTACTCAGGTCGTCATTGGTCTAACACATACCATTGACACTTGTACTCACTTTCAACATACAATAAAAGCTCTATGATGATACCAAGCAAAAAAAGACTGTTAAAATGAAATCTATTTTGCATATCATCGCATGATTAAATTAGATTGCATTCTTAAATAAATTCATATCTGCAGAGTATTTGTTGCATAAAAGATTCCAATCAATGATTATCTACTCTACAAATAAGATTGAGTATACTTGACATGAAATCCAAAATCATCATCAGTTACCATATAGTTACAAATCATCATCTCATCATTAAATTTTTCATCATTTCATCATCCATACAGATTTTTGCATACATCATTTACCATCCATACATTTGATAAAATAAAATCAAGTCATTATAAATTACATCATTACCATTCATCATAAATTCATCATTTATCATCATCACATTTGAAAAATAATAAAAGTATTTATCCATCATTTAGAATCCATACATCACATTATATATCCATATATCATATATTTTACACATGCATTTATCATTGCATCAGTGCCTTAAAATAAATAATCATTCATATAAACCATCACATTTAGAATTAAATCATCACAAACTCATATAATAAAATCATCCATCACATAGAAATCATGAAACCATCATCATATCACATCAAATGCATCTCATATATATATCATCAAGTTTCAAGTATACAATGAAGTCTAGAAATACATCAATGAGGATCATCAATAGACTCTATGACCTGCTACTGCCAGAGTGTGCAGGCCCAACAGGACCTGTACCACCACCACCCCCAGAAGGACTTGGATCTCTGGAATCTCTACGTGGAGGCTGTGTCACCCCCTCACTGACTGTCTGTGTATGAGTCCGCCCATATCGAGATGGGGCATAACTAACTTGACACTCGGCAGGCACTGCATCATGATATCGGCCTCTGTAGAACTCAACCTCTCGGCCAACCTACAGAACCTCTCTCATATAATCACCTATGGAGGTGTCGTCGACCAATCTCTAGAGCGTATCTGCTGTCTCCTATGCCATCTCAGTAATTTGCTGAGCACTGTCTCTCTCGGCTGTCAGAGTGTCCACCTATGTCTGTACTACGGCCAATTGTCCCTGTACCTATGATAAAGCCTGAGCATGGGCCTATGCCTGGGCCTCCATCTAGGTGTGAGTCTGCACGAGCATACCCCTAGCCTGTACCAACTACCCCTGCAGTGTTTGAACCTATGTCTGCAAGCCTGTGATCTGTCTCTGATAATCTACAGGTGGCACGGTCACTGCTCACCTCTTGTGAGGCCTGCTCGAAGATGGACCACTACTAATGGTTGGTCCTGGCCATCCACTACCACCATCACTGTCACCACTGCTGCTGCTGTCTCCACTGCCACTCTCTGAACTACTGTCCTCTGCGACATCCTCCACCACGTCATCCTCTATCGGTAGTGGTACTGGCTCATCAGGAATGGTAATGCGAGGATATGGAACCAAGGCCAAAAATGTTGCGTACTCCTCTGTCATAGGTGCCTCTGCAATATCCCTCTACATCTCCCAGGGAGATGGCTATAATGTCCTATACCCCTCTACTACAACATCATAAGACAATGTGGGACCCCAATTAGGAATATCCATCTGTCGTCAGGCATAATGAGCTACCCCTTGTGGCATACATTGAAAAATGCCATACTGTCTGTATACCCGACGAAGCAGAAATCTCTCTATCACAAATGGAGTCCGACCAATGACGTACATAGAGTCACAAAGAAATCCCAACACTACCCCATCCTCATCCCACTCCTCACAGTCAAGGTATGGGCACCATGTCACTATCTCAGTATCATCAAAAATCCACCTCCAGTGCTTTAACTTGCCCATCCGAGCTTGTGTAAAATGACCTTTGTATCTAAACACATACGATCTTCTGGCTGGTCTATCTACCAATGGATATGGCCAACAAATGGAAAAATGCTCCCAAACCCACACATGTAAAAGGGTCATCCTTGCAGATATAGTACGTGCACCTAGGTACACAACTGAATGTAGATCATGATAAAGATGCGCCAACATGCACATCCCCCATGCATATCTAGTACCATTTACCAACATGCTCTCTAGTGTCCTATCCTAGCCAACAAGGAATCCCTTTGACCCACGATCAGGGCAAAGGAAACCTCCAACGAATCTAGCTAGCACTGTTGGTAGTGTCGCATAAGAATCCACGATCCTCTGCCATCGAACGCTCAGACCCTCTATGTCCTGATCCTGAAAAACTCTGTGGAGAGCATCTCTGCTACTCATCCCATGTGAATAATAAGTCATGATCTACCCCATGAATGGAATGTGCAAGATATGCCACACATCCTTAGGTGTGACTGTCATCTCTCCAGTGGATAAGTGAAAGGTGTTGTGGTTGCTATGCCACCTCTCAGCCAATGTAGTCAATAGACCCCGATTAATCCTAATTTGGGGCATATTGAGCAAACTAGATAGGCCACATTGGCCTATCAACTGAACCTCATCTGGTGTCAGATGAGAAATCAAATTTTTCGTTTCTGGAAACCTATCTCGAATCTGGAGAGTACCCAAATCCTCCTATCATCATAATGGAATTTCACAATCACTGAACTATGTCAAGAAATCAAATGTCATTCTACAATCAAGTCTATCACAAATTGGTATGAATTTTTGATCAAAATTCATAGGCAAATATCAAACCTCACCTATCATGAGGTTCATCAAAACATTATCTAGATCTCGCCTATCATGAGATTTATCAGATATTGAATCATTTCCTCGCCTATCATGAGGATCATCACAAATAGGGTTTCTTCTCGCCTATCATTAGAGTTAGTCTTATTTTAATCATCAAATCCAACATCAAGAAGTTGGATTATCAATCATACCAATCCGCATAATGGACATGATCAAAATTGGCAAAATCAGGGTTCACTAAGTCAAAATCTTCATTTATGACCCGAAGCGCTAAAAAAGGCTTTCAAAGCGCTAAATACCAAAAGCGCTACTTTATCATCTAAAAGCGCTAAATCAGGCTTCCAAAGCCCTAAAACCTTGAAAGCGCTAAAACAGGCTTTTGAAACGCTAAAAGCCCCGAAGCGCGCTACATTTTCGCATCAAAGTGCTACAACAGTCCATCGAAGCACCACTTTACCAGAAGCACTAGAACAGACAATGAAAGCGCTAATCAACCGACCCAAAGCGCTAAAATTCGACATCATAGCTCTAAAATTTGATTCCTTAGCACTATTTGACCAAAAGCGCTACATTACCAAACCAAAGTGCTAGATTTTTTAATGCAAGTGCTAAAACTCAAAGCGCTAAAATACCTACTGGAAGCACTACACCAGAGTGTAAGCGCTACAACGCGGCTTGAAAGCATTGAAACTAAGCTAGACACGCCTACGACCTAAAAAGCATAAAAAATAAAAAAATCACAAAGTACGAGGAGGTCAAGGGGTACATACGCTAGCGGCCGTTGGTGGCGTCGAACGCGCTCGAATCGGTGAGTGTGGTAGGGGATAGGCATCTCGCTCCAACTAGCAGAATAGTCTTTATCACAAAGATTTTTAAACTCAAATAATGAAAATGACTTTGAAAATGACCTTTTGCACTATTTATAAATTTTAAAAAGGTATTTTTGATGGAATTTATTATATTTTGATTAATTTTACCCATGAAATTAATTAAAATTAATCTGAGGGTTCTATTTCTTCATCATTTTGTCGGGAGATAAATTATTTTATTATCGTATCATCATCAAATCATCAGAAAATCATCAAAAATTTTGAAAAATTCTAAAAATCATCACATCATTAATTTATTTCCCGAGGGGGCATATTATCATCAATTATCTGAAAATCAATGTCTGGGGCATGTTTGGGGCATACAATTTTTTTTTTTTTGAAATCATCGATCTTGGCAGGAGCAGCAAAAATATTCTTCGAACCAATGCGTAAACACATCAGTTCGAAAAGGGAAAAAATGTATACACTTAAAATTGTTCTGGAGCATTCTGATTAATTAAATACAAATTATTTGATTAATTATCCTAATTTCCTCTACTATTGAATAAATAGAAATATTTATTTATATAGTTCACATTTAATATTCATCTTAATTAAATAAACAAAATTAAATACTTTGTTCAATTTAATTATCAAATCCCTATTTCAAACTATCACATCATTCTCGAATTAATTAAATAAAGACAAAACACTTTATTTATTAATCACCACATTCTTCTGTTTAATTTAATAAACAACTATCTTATAGTTCATTTTATTAAATTATTTATCTCCCTTTTCCTAATTTAAATAAATCAAAATATTTGAATTAGAGCATAAGGAATATTCCAATCTACATTTCCTCAAAAATGAATTAGATTTCCTATGTCTAATCTATGTCTAAATTTGTCACAATTAATTCTTTGAAACTTCACAAGAAGTTTTGGAGACAAATTGGAGACAAAATTGGAATTTGATCTCTCAATCCTCTTCCATCAATCCTTCCTCTTCTCTTGCCTGGTGTTTTCATGGGTAGAGACAATCTCCATCTTTCTCTCAACCTCCTCCATCTCTCACCATTAAATCCTCCAGATTGAATCCAAGCCTCTCAAAGCTTTCCCTGTGCATTTCTATAGCTAGGAAATCTATAAATACAGCCTCATTCAACCAAGAAAAAGATCCAGATAATCAAGCTTTTGCACTCTTACTCTACATGAATTCAAGCATCAAGCATCAAGCATTCACACATCAAGCATATCCAGCAATCAAGTTTTCAACCATGGCTACCTCCTGTAGCCACAATTATCTGTTTCATGTCTATATCATGCTAGTTTAATTGATTTATCATTTAGCATTGCATTATCATCATCTCATTTTTCAGATAGTCATTTTAACAGTCTTATTTGCTTACACAATTTGAGAGCAATTTAGATTTAATAAATCTTTGGAGATAGAGAGCAATATAACACTTTCAATTGATTATGTTGTTGAATTGATTCAATTTGTTTAAATCATTGATATAATGTCGTATAAAGAAGTGTTTTGATCTTATTCACATATTCACACTTACAAAGACATCAATGGTACATCCTGAATTGAAAAAATACCAAGATAAATAAGGAGTGGCTACCATTAGAAAGTTTGGTACACAAACTTTACAACACAAAATTTGATGACATTACATGGATGAATTAGTAACCAAAAGTGTATTAAAGATGAGATATGAAGATGAGGTAACCAATCAAGAGAATTATATGAAGTTAACACACTATAATAGAATGACACCATCCAATAATAAAATGACACTAACGAATATATAAACACCCACAAGAATGAAAATAAATTTTGAACTGATGCAACCCCTTGACTAGGAGTCATCCCTCATGCCAATAAATGCAAAGACAATTTCAATAGAAGAAGTAGGAAAAAAATTATGACAACAAAGCATAGAAGAGGAAAATAATATAGATACATCAAGCGAAGAATAATTTGATATAGGATACGAAGATAATGATTCAAAAGAAGAATTGAGCATTAATACTACAATAAAATTACCCATGTTTGGACAAGACACAATTGAAGAAAATGAACATGTACTAATTCTGGAGTGTCTATGGAAGAGACAACACTTAACAAGAGATGACATTAAAAAATTTGAATATTTTGGATCCATATGAGGAGAAACATTATAATGGTATCAAAATAATTTTCTGAACAATAATAAATATTGGGAAAAAATCAACCAGGATTTCTTAGCAAATTTTGCCACACCAGAACTACCTACCGAAGGAGTAAGTAAAATTTGGGAGTTAATGCAACAAAAATATGAATCAATCAAATAATTTGACAAGAGTTTCAAAGAGGTAACTAGATGATTAGAAGAACCTCTAAGTGACAAACAAAAAATTGGGTGGTTCATATCTGGAGTCCCACCGAAAAATAGAGATAAAACTTTATGGATGACCTTTTAACACATAAAAAAATAGTTACATTTGCACACTATATTAAAAACTAGTCATGGCTCAAGAAAAACAAAGAAAGAGAAAATAAAGAGTTGGAGAAACTTAGACTAGGCATAGAGTAGGTAAGACTTCAACAAGATAAATTATGGAAAAATAACATATGTAAGAGGATTGGGTGAAAGAAAGTTATATGCCCAAGATAATGGATATAGAGTTCCTCCATGACAATAGAACTAAGGGTTCACAAAAACCACCTAGAATCTAGAGCTATACAATAACAATAGTTAATTTTGGGGAGGTAGAGGCTAACCTTGGTTGAGGAATAAGAAGGAGAGCATATGCCACATTCTTTAATTGTGGAAAACCAAGACTAGGATGAGAAGAGAAACCAAGAATAGGATGAGAAGAGAAAAAAATACTAGGATGAGAAGAGAAACAAATGTGGATTCTATGGCTAGGAATATCACAATATCTTCAATTGTGAAAAGGTACATCAGTATTTCAAAAGCACATCACCAAAAACCTGAAATGATGAACTAAAAAATACAATATAAATAAAGGAGCAAGATTTCTCTAGAAGGTACCCAAAAATTTAGAAGAAGAAACAAGGAGATACTGAAAGACATGAAGGGATGAAGGATATTATACTACATAAGAAAGTAGTATAAGAGATTAGTATCACAAACACCAATGATAAAATAGAGTAGTTGTAGTCACAAGAAAAGGTACCAATATCATAAATCAAGAAGTGATATCAGTAGAAGAAGAGAGCTCAAAAGGGGAAGAAGGATTTTTCCCTACTAAATAGGAACATGATAAAATATTAGAACAAGATAGGAAAATCATTGGAAAATAAAAAAGAAAGGAAAAAGAATAGAACAATTACTTTTCAGCGCAAGAATTAAGAATACTAAAATAATTAGCAGAAATGGCAAGGCATAATAATCTACTTACAAAATTGAAACAGATTACTAGACACTAGAATAAGAAATCCATTCCACAAGTCAAGATGGTAGGAAAGTATTGGAAAACAAGGCCCATCATGATTAAACTCTAAATTCCTAACCGAAAAATCTCTAAAGTAATGGTTGATTTAGGAGCAGATGTCAATCTAATCCCAAAACTAATATGGTAATACCTAGGAAGACCCACACTAGAACCTAGCCCATACAACATCAATTTGGCAGATGGCTCTAGAATGAAAACCTTAGGAAATTGGAGACAAGTAGAATTAAACATAAAAGGAGTAAAAAAAGTTGTAGATTTTGAGGTAGTCACAATTAAGGAAAAAAATAATATTTTTGATGCACTAGGATTAAGATGGTTTGTAGATTGACATGGAGTAATAGAAAGGAAGGAAGAAATTTCATTTGTAGATGATAGAAGAATACTACGAGTAAACCCATAATAGTGGTGTACAATTTTGGTGAGGAAGAAAATATTTTAAAATGCTCACACATTCAAAATTTCATGTTTTTAAGGATTCATTCGAACTAGGGGGTTCGCACGAACCCAAAAGAGGGGTTCGGTCAAACCCATAGTTCGAGAGAACCCCCTTTTGCATGGTGGGTTCGCTCAAACCCTATGATGCCACGTTTCTTCATAGAAACAAATGAAAAATTCAAAAAAATGGGGGGTTCGCTACGAACAAACCCCACTTCACCCTTTCGAGTGAAGGGGGGTTCGTTCGAAGGGGGGTTTGCTCGAACCCCCCTTTTTGCCCTTCTCGCCCTGTTCGAACAAATTTTAGCACATTTATGCCCTTCGAAGCTCGGGTTCAGGATGAAAATGGAGGAGACTTCACAAACCCAACTGGAAAATGGTAGTCCTCATAATGAGCTATCCAACGAATTCAATTTTAATATGTTTTGGTTTTATTATGTATGTGTTTTATTAGTTTTATTAAACATAGGCTTTTCACCGAAAATCTAGCTCTTTGTTTTGCACATGTGGAAAAATAGTAGATTATCAAAATAATTTTTTAAAAATTACATTGAAGCTTGGTAATGATGTCCTTGATCCATTAAAAAATAAAAATTGAATTTCGATTCATACAAAAAAGGTTATGTTGTATACAGTTCGCCTATGTCTGAGTTGCAATTGGTTTGACTTTGAAACTTGATTGAGGAAAAAATATTCAATAAAAAACTATGAGACCAAATGAAAGTGCTAGATATCGTAGTTACAAATCTAAATTCGAAAAATTTAGAATTTTATCCTTCATACAGAAAAATTTATGTTGTATACAGTGAGCGTCACTTTTTTAAAATGTTGTTTTTTGAAAAAAACTAGTTTTCGTGGGAGATGGAAAAAAAAGTGCAATCTGATTCCAAAGTTTTTGAAAAAAATACTTTTAGAATCTACATACAAAATGTGATGAGACTCTAGTTTGCATCATCTTCAAATTCCTCACGGTTTAGTCGCTATAGGTTCCCAAATATGAAGATTTAGTTAAAAATAATAATTGCAATGTCTAGTTTGGCTAGAAATTGTAAACCACTATTGTGGGATCACCCCTTAGACACATCCCCTTAGGTAAGAGGCAAGAAAAAACCTATGTAGAAGAGGTGAATGTAAAATAAAAATATGATAATAAGAAATTGAACACCATAACTAAGATACCTACAACTAAAATTTTACAAGAATCCAATTCAAAAGAGGAACTAGAGATAGAAAAAACTAATGGGAGCATATAGATAGTGAAACTATATTGGAAGAATGGTTACAAGATGAACCACATGTATATTCTCATTGGATCTTTGGCTCCTAAAGAGTATTTATGGTCAAGATGACAAAAGAAGAATTACCTAGAGAAAACATACCACATTATAGTTGCACCAAACAATAAAATGACAAATAAAACAATATTGTGGCATCTCACAATGTCCATCATAGTTTACAAGGAATATCACATACTAAATTACCTAAATACTATAGAGTAGGGGACTTGCTAGAATATATATCACAAATAGAACAAATATTCACAATAGAAGCTCATAGAATTCATATCCTACTATATACCCTTGTTGATATTTGTCATTGATGTCATTGTTTGGTCTAGTACTCCTATCTTCAATGTTCTTACCTTCGGCTTATCTATTGATCTGTCAGTGTTTTTACCAGCACAAATTTTGATCTATGCAAGGTTGTACAAAATTTTTTTTGGGTTTAGACCCATTTTATATCTATGCCAACATCTCCAACACTTTGTGTAATGTGCTCACCCAAATCTATCTTCGATGCAAGCCAACTGGTGGAAAGGTAGATCTAGTATATATAGATATATGAAGCGGCATAATAAGTAGTTGTATGAAATGTGATGTATGATAGCGATATATTGATATTATCTTGCGAACTGGTATATGTGCTATAGTATCCTAGTGTAGTGTTTGTACAAAACAACTTTGTGCTTCAGGAAGAACTATATTCATGCATATGCAGATGCAATTATAGCAGTTTAGTTTTGTAACATATACTCTAGCAATAAGCCATCTCTCAGCTATAATAGCTGGTTTTTATACTTTGGGTAGTGAGCCAACCCGATAGTGAGCCACCTATGTATTTTATAACCAGTTACTTAATACTTGAGAGTTAACCCTCTCTGTGGTTTTTCCCATCTAAGGTTTCCATGATAAAAATCTTAGTGTTATGTGGTGTTGTGCTATTGTTCAGTAATTTTAATTATGTTATGTGGACAAAAATTTAAAGTTTTTAATATTTTTGTAGGAATATTGATTCACCCCTCCCCTCTTAGTATTCTGGATGTTCAAAAATTAGTGTTAGAGCCAGATCCTTTAGAAGATTCTAACAACTCAAAGGAGATCCAAAAGGTTGAACATATGGTACCCAAATCTACCATGGATTATAAATAAATCATTCATGTCCTTGAAGATCTTGAAGATGTTGAAGATGAAAATAAGGAACTCTCAAAACATATTCAAATGGAAAACAGTTGAATCAGTAAGCTGAAAGATCATATCCATAAATTCAAGCTAAGACATAAGGAGGTTAGTAATGAACTCAAGTTAGCAAATATTACTATCCTTGATTTGAAAGCCAATAGTGAAGAAGATGAAAAGACCAAGGAACATCTGAATAATGTAATCAAGGGAAAATATGATGAATGCAAGAAGTTGGAAAAAGAGGTTGTATCTCTCAAATCAGATTTAGAAGAATCAAAGAAGAAAGGGGTAAAATATAGAGCAAGCTCAAAAATACTTGATGAAATGCTTGCAGCTCAAAGATCACCGACAAACAAGAAAGGCTTGGGCTATGAAATTGGTGAATGCTCACATGATAAACCTGATGAAAAAAAGGAACTTGAACCAATAAAATAAGTTAAAAGTGATTCCGACAAAGAAGACAAAGGTAAGTCTTTGTCTAAGCAACAGATAAGTAGGAAACCCTTCTCTTTTAATGGTTATTGTTTTAATTGTAATAAATTAGGTCATGAAGAATTAAATTGCAGGAACAATGTGAATCAAAAAGCTAGTTCTTACTCCGGTATATGTTATAATTGCAATAGTTATGATTATAAATCTAATCCATGTAGGAAAGAAAATAGAAACAATTATTTCAGTAGTTATTGTTATACATGTTATGCATATGGACACAACGCTAACCAGTGAAGGTCAATGCAAGAGAAGAAAACCAACAGGTGTTATAATTGCAATAAAATTGGACACATTGCAATATTTTGTAAAATTGATGTAGTCAAGCCAATTGAACCAATGAAGAAAATAAATAAGAAATAAGTTAAGGCTGAAATGAATAAGATCTAGAGAAAGAAAGAAGATAATGGATCCAGCATTGGTGCAGACATCTGCTCCAATAACTATCAGGTCTCTAGTTGTTTTCTGAGGGAGGAAAGTTCAGAGTCCACCTCTTCCTCCTTCAAGAGTAAAGTGATTGCAAGCATATCAAATCTACTTGATCAAGGAGTCTCTAGTAGATAGGAATTGCAAACGAGAAACTTGCAGACATCTAGTAAAGCCACATCCATTTGATGTAAAAGGAACTGCAAAAGGAGTTACAACACATTTAATGTAAAAAGGTACATTTATTATGAAGCTATCATAAAAAAAGGGTATGTGCAGGATCATGATGGGCCAAAAAGTGGCGAGATGTAAGTGATATGATGACCCATGTGGCTGATGACTTTTTTTTAATCCAAAATTGATGAAATGAAAAGGGTTTTTAAAGGACTTTCTTAGCTTTCCACCAATATAAATTATGCTTTACTTTGAATTTAATAAATAATTATTATTCATTTTCTATTTGAATTATGACTAAAGTCCTAATTGGTAGGTTGATTGAAAAACATCTATAAATTTCAAACAGTATCACATTTTTTGAATCCAGAACATGTGTCACATTTTATGCTTCACATAATATAGGATTAAAAAAAAGAATTGAATTTCTTACCAACTTAAGGTGGTCATACATATGAGTTTTTTTAAAAAATTAAAATTTGTAATAAAAAAATCATAATTAATTGTTTACTTTGAAAAAATTGCAAAAAAATATGCATCACATCAAGACATGAGTCCTCTACTTATATCTAAAATATTATAAAAAAATATTATCATTTTATTGTGGTTAGGGTGGTTAGACAAACACCTACTTATTTTTTCCCTGAAATTTAAGTACTACTGCATTGAAATTTCAAATTTTAGCCAAATAGATTTTTTTACTTTTTAAATAAATCTAGTAGTTTATAAACTAAATTTAATTTTCTATAGATTCTATTCTTACATATTTTTGAAATAATATAGATAACTTATTCGAAGTTTTATGTCAAGTTTCCTAACTCTAATTTTTCTAAATTTTATTGCCACTTAAGGGCCTATTTTTTCCATGATGATCCTACACATACCCAAAATCAACAAGTCATTTTGATCACTCAAGCGGAAGGATTACAAGGAGATAATGAGAAAGGACCTAACTTACATCCTAGGGTTTGTGAATCGGCAAGAGGAATTTGTCTTGCGTTTTTCTTTTTCTTTGCACTTACAATAATGGCTACTCCCACTCTGGTCAATGTGACATCTCAGCCTCATCCTAAATTCAAGAAGTATCCAGTTATATCGATTTAAAATGATATGGCTAGCTATTTATCAAAAATCCCTCATGGAGTCCTTCCCACAGAAGATGTTAGGGCTTGCATTCATTGTAAGCTTGAGGAATTTTATCACAAAACAATACTTAATGTATGGATAAATGAGATCACTAGTGATGATTCAATGTCAAACCTGAATACAGGGTTCTAGTTGAAAGGAAGCTGCATGTCTAGAATGATTTCCCCTATTTTTGCTTTGATGATAAATGGATACAAATGGCTATGAGTAGGTTCCATGACACATTTTTGTGCTTAGATGAAGTTCATCTTACCAACAAAGAATTAATGAAGGTTGTTACTGGGTAGGATGACATTGGCATTCTTCTGACACCAAAGGCAGTAAAAAATGGGGTTGAAAACCTAACTCAGGCCATTTTCTATGCCATGTCTAGTGACTCATACAGTTTCAAATATAGCTATGGAGTATGTTTTTGAGGTTATTGGAAATAAAATCTACTACTCAAACAAAGATAACTCCATCTTTGCTACTGTGGTCTATGTTGCATATGATATGGTGGTTAATGGAGTGGACTACGACCTATGTGAGCTCATCAAAGAGAAATTCCTTGAAAAATTGAATCAATGCAAATGAAGTAAGAAGAAGGCCACATTCCGATTTGTAACCCTTGCATTTTGTTTTCTATTTTACTTCATGCGTGAGATGTCCGCTCTTGGTCTGGTAGTGTGGTCATCTGAAGAACCAATTGCTCACCAAATTGTTGAGTGAATGAGAAGGTATGCTGACACTACTACGCAAGAAATGTCATTTACTTCTTTTTTCTCTTTATTACAGTATTAAATGCACAATCAGAAGAGAATACCTAAATCTATAGTCACCAAATATAAGGATTATATGACATTCATATTCATGGTCTACAAATTTATAATGGAAGTTTTTGTACCAAGAAATCAGTGGATACCCGAATTGGGGTATGAAGTGTCAGAAGAACATGTAGAACAACTTGAAAAAGTTTTGTTAGAGAGTCTGGTAGACACCTCTTAGAAGAGGTTTGGCATGAAAAAAAAAAGTTCAAAGAAATCCGGAAAGAGAAGATCTCAAAGGTATCAACAAGAGAGTACACAAGATTGAAAAATATTAGGGAAAAAGATGGTATGATAGAGGAAGCTCTTGCGACACTCAAAATAATTACTTGGAGTATAATTGGTAGCTCATCTGGTACCTCGACAAAAGTAGTTGGACCTTTGGTAGAAATGGAAATTCCATTTGGTAAGAGGAAGAAAGGTCTTCCTCCTCCTACTACAATCAAGAAGTGAAAGCCACTAAGGCTAATATTGTTCATGTATAATCTGAAGTAGAATCAGACCAAGACAAGTTCCAAATTATGTTTTGGGAAAAGGAATCCAAAGAGGTAACTCATGATCCTCCTAATATAGATACTTTATTTGAACCACTTGTAGAAGGTAATGCCAAAGAGGTTGGTGATTTGTACAATTTTTCTACATCCAAGGGAAAAGAAAACATAACATAGGCATTTGTTTAGTACTGTTCAACAATTGGTATCATAGATAATCTCAAAGACGATATTCTTGATAGTCTTTTGGTTGGTCTAAGAATAATTCAAGAAAATTCTAGGGAAATAGGTAAGGACAACATCAATGAAGCTATCTCTATTGTTTCCAAACTCATAAAACAGTAGGACTTCACAATTTTTAAGGAACTTAGTTGGTCAACGTTGAGAACAAAGAAAAGGGAACATACTCTTATGGAGAACAAAGAAGTTGCAGATAAATTTAAAGAAGATGTCATTAGCAAACTCACAAGCATGGCAAGAAAACTTGGGATGCTATCCAGTGATGGCTCTGCTCCATCATTTGTTGCCCCCTCATGCTCTCATGAGGAATTGGATATTGAAAACATCACAAATATTTTACCAAAATACACTGATGTAGAAGTATACAATATTGATATGAATCGTACAAAAATTGAACACACTCATTCTCCGAATAAAGTCTTTGCTTTGGTGAATGGAAAATAAGAACAAGAAAAAGAAGTTGAAAGAGAAGAATAGAGAATTGAAAAGGAATAAGAGGAAAATGGAAGAAAAGGAGAAGATATAACTATAGAGGAAATTGATACTAGAAAGTAGGAAGAGAACACTGAGCAAGAAAAAGGTGAAGTGCCAGTAGCAAGGATAGTTGAGAAAAGAGTAGAAACTACTAGCAACTTCATTGATACCTTCTCCGATTACACTTTGAAGAACTTACTCACTTCACCACTTATGTTCTAACCCATCACCTCTTCCAAGCTAATTATTGACTTTGAGAAGATTAATCCTTTTCAACAATTTCAAATCAGTGAGTCCATTTAGGCTTCAATCAAATTTGAAATGTTTAAGGAGCTAGAGGAAAAAGATAATTTGATTGAAGAGACTATTGCTGCTTTCCAAATTATTGTTCCTCAATGTAATATAGATCAGTCTGAAAGTAATATAGATAAATGCAAAAAAATCGTTAATATTATGAAGGACTTCTCTGCCTATGTGAATGAAAAGATCCATAAGGAAAAGGAAGCCGAAAGGGATAAGTTCTTGCAGGAATTAAAAGATCGATATAGAAATGTCTTCTCCAGTCTTCATCAACTAATTCGACAAGGTCAAGACCTTCTCAAGGAAGGAAATTCTTTGTATTTGTATAGCCTATAGTGGTTGGATTCCACAACCATCATCTGAAAAGAGCTTGAATCAATTGAGTCAATAATCTGGTAGGCATACCATTCTTTTAATCTATCTCAAGATTTCTCCAGATTTGGGAGATCCTAAATTGAGGAACTGCACAAAAAGTATTTTGAACTACAATAACGATGGAACAACATTATTTTTCCCTTACGAAATCTCTCGGAAATATTTGTAGACATCATTTCATTGATGAATCATGCCCTCTTGAAGGAATAACAAACAACTCTATTTGATCCTTGCTCCATTGAAGAAGGAGAATACCTACTTGCATCCATTCAAGTTCATGCATAGCTTCTAACTGAAGCAATTTTATAGTGGAATGATAATAAGGGTATAAGTCGGTCGCCCGTATTCATAAAATCAAGCAATCTTTCTCTAGTGGCACATCAGGTGCATCCTAATGTTTTCACTTTGAACCTCTTGTTCATTGATTTCAAAAGGGGTAGAAACAATAAGGAAAATAATTTTTTTTGAAAATCAGAGATAGTCATCTTAGGGGGAGTTTGTTTTTGGAGCGTTTTCCATTTCAAAATTTTGTTTTTTTTTTGCCATCAATGACAAAGGGGGAGATTGTTGATATTTTTCATTGATGTCATTGTTCAGTCTGGTACTCTTATCATTGGTATTCTTAACTCTACCTTATCTTTTGATCCAACAACGTTGTTACTGAAACAAGTTTTGATCTATGTAAGGTTGTACCAAAGTTTGTTTTGGTCTGGCCCCATTTGGTATCTATTCTGACACATCCAACACTTTGTGTAATGTGCTCACCTGACTCTATCTCTGATGCAAGCCAACTAGTGGAAACGAAGATCTAGTATATATATACATATATGAAGCGAAATAATAATTAGTTGTATGAAATATGATGTATGATAGCAATTTGTTGATATTATCTTGTGAAGTGGTATATGTGCTATAGCACCCTAGTGTAGTGTGTGTGCATAAGAAATTTGTGCTTCAACAAGAACTGTATTCATGCATATGTAGATGCAATTATAATAGTTTAGTTATGTAAGATATACTCCGACAGTAAGCTATCTCTCAACTGTAATAGCTGGTTTTTGTACTTTGGGCAGTGATCCCACTGATAGTGAGCCACTTGGTAGTGAGCCAACTTGACAGTGAGCCACCTATGTATTTTGTAATAGTTACTTAATACTTGAGAGTTAACCATCTCCATTTTTTTTCCCATCTTGGGTTTACATGTTAAAAATGTTTGTGTTATGTGGTGTTGTGTTATTGTTTAGTAATTTTTAATTATGCTATGTGGACAACTATTTAAGGTTTTTAATATTTTTAGAGGAATACTGATTCACCCCTCCCCTCTCAATATTTTGAATGCTCAACAACCCTCACTTTCACTATCACATGCTAGTACAACACACATAAATAAACTATCATAAAATGGGAGACTTTCAAAACTTTGATTAAAGCAAGGTATCTACAAGAATTAGGGGAATACAAAGACATAGCTACCTACGAAGGATATATCCTACCACAACATCATTTAGAAATGTCTATAAAATATTGGGAAGATGGATATGCATATGATGAAAATTTATACATCTAGTTATCCTACTGGATGTTAAACCTCGTAGCCAATAATTGGTATATTGGCCAGGATCTAGATGTGGAGAAACCAAAACTTGGGATGAAGTAAAGATATAATTTCTGCATACTTTTTTATATATATAGTGGAAACCCTCAGCTACATACCACATTAGACAAAATGAACAAAATTGTATTTAGACTGAAAGAAGATCATGAAATAGCAATACTGCAACCTTCCTCTCTACCACCTAAAAATCAATGTATATGGGAGTATATTAAATGGTTGGAACAAGAATCAACTGAAGCATAGAAGCATTGTCATGTGGTACAAAATGATGAAGAAGAGAAGATTTAGAAATAAAAATAGACCAAGGATAAAGATAAATAGAATAATCTATTGAACCTAAGAAGAAATACTATAATAGTCCAATCCAACTAAGATAAGAAAACACTGTGGTAGAAGGAGATACCAAGATATAAAGTATAGGGGACTATTGGGATGAAAAGGTAGTCACAAAAACAATATATTTGTTCTCTCTAAATTTCAAGACCTTCCATAGAAATGTTATAAAATGAAATGGATTAAAGAAGAGGTAGAAGTGATGAAAATATAGCTAAAGTAAGGAGTTAAATTAGTTTGGGAAAAACCCTATAGGTTGAATCCAAATATGAAGAGAAAATTCAAAATAGAGATACACAAGATGTTATATGTTGGAATCATCAAACTGGTAGAGGATACAGATTGGATAAGCCCCATGGTTGTCCAAAATAAGAAAACTAGAGAGATAAGAATCTACATTGACTTATAGGAACTAAAAAAATCTTGTATACATGATCCCTTTCCTACCCCATTGATCGAAGAAATATTAGAATTAGTTGTAGGAAGAGATGTTTACTCATTTACTAATGGATTCTTTAGATATCATCAAGTTAAGATAAAGGAGGAAGATCATCTTTAAACTAATTTTGAAATGGAATGGGGATCATATATGTACACTATGATGCATTTTGGGTTGAAATATTCCCTTGTGGTATTCAGTAGAATAATGATTAACACATTTAAGGATTACATACATGATTTTCCAGAAGCTTACTATGATTATTGGACTATTTATGGGCTAGTGAAAGATCATGTACATAAATCTGTATGATGCTAAAAGGATGTAAGAGCATGGAAATTTCACTAAATTTGAAGAAATGTACCTTTGTGGTACCATTTGGAACTCCATTATGCCATATCATATTTAAAGAGGGATTAATGGTGAAACCTATCAAAGTTTCCCTAATAAACTTACTGCCACTTAAAAATGCACCTAAATTTAAGACTTTTTTGGGATAAATAGGGTACCATACAAAGTTTATAAAGGGATATGTTGGTATTGCTACACCATTAGAAGATATTTTGAAGAAGAAATTTGGTAGGAATATTGAATGGAATGAGGAATTTTAAAAAGCATTTGATACTTTAAAATAAAAAATCATAGAAGCACCAATTCTAATATTGCCATATTGGAACAACCATTTTTGGGTTCACATGGATGCTTCTAGAATTTCTATAGGATTAGTTCCTACCCAACTTAAAGAGAACAAAGACCACTCCATTTCCTTTTCCAGTAGTAAACTATTTTTTGTGAAGAATAATTATACTACCATCGAAAGAGAGGCATTGACTATGGTCTATGTATTATAAGAATTTAAAAACTACTTTCTGCCCACCCCATTAACTTTATTTACCGATCATGAACCTCTTAAGTATATAATCAATAAACCAGTAGCACATGGATGCATATGCAAATTATTATTACTTTTTTAGGAATTTGATTTTAAAAATATATGGTAAAACCTGGTAAAAAACTAAGGACAAGACTACCTATCCTGGATTGAAACTGGATTGAAACTAGAGAAGAACCAAACACTCAAGGATAAGATCTCCCCAACACACACCTATTTCACATTAAAGTGGTACCATAGGAGTTTCTAGAGATCACAATTCTACTTTCTATAGGGGAATTCCCCAAAGATATCTCACTGTAAGAGAAATAATAATTTTTTTGGAGGGTTCCCCCATACACCTTAGTTGAAGGAGAATTACATCATTTATGTAAAGGTGATATCTTTAGAAGAGTTGTCTATAAACATGAAAGGAAGTCAATTTTAAAGGAAGCACATGAAGGAGTTACAAGGGGCCATAATTCCAAAGAAACTACAACTTGAAGGTTTATGGTGGCCAACTCTTCATAGAGATGCTAAGGAATATATAAAAGTTTGTAATATTTGTCAAAGGGTAAGGAAACCTACAACAAGAGATGAAATTCCATTAAAATTGATAATAGAAAAAATCCTTTTAAAAAATGGGCCATAGATTTCATTGGGCCAATTTATCCATTGACAAGACATTCTAAAGCTAGGTTTATCATAAAAAAATTAGAATTTCTTACAAAATAGGTGAAGGAAGAACCTACAAAGGATTGTACCACAAAGACTGGTACCAAATTTTTATATGAAAACATACAAGGTATGGATCTCCATTAAGTATAGTGAGTGACCAAGAAAAACACTTTGTAAATCAAATGGTAAAGGAATTACTACAAAATTTAATGATAACACACAACAAAAGCTACCCCTATCATCCATAGGCCAATTGGGCAAGTGAAGCATTAAATAAGATAACTATAAAATATATTACTAAAACATGTGTTGGGAATAGGAAAGATTGGGATATAAAATTACCTATGATACTTTGGGCATACCATACATTATATAAAAGAACTGACAAATTCACTCCATTTTAACTAGTCTATGTTATCGATGTTACAATACCTATAAATTTTATAGTTCCCAACCTATGTACCACACTCACCTTATGATTGGAAGATGATCACTCCCTCATAAAATTAATAGAAGATTTAGAAAAATTAGATGAGTATAGACAAATTACAATGTATAACCACAAAATTGAGCATAAGAAACAAAAAGCATGACATGATAGGAACTTAAGATTGAAAAAAATTAGAAGAGGGAATATGGTATTAATTTATGATTTAACAAGGGAAACTAAAGATCAGATGGTTAGGAACACATTATATCAATGACATCAATGATTCTAGAGCAGCACAACTTAGACAAATGAATGGAGAATGCCTCAAAAACTACCACTTTCTAGCAAATTAAAAAACATCAAATACGATAATCAAATCCTAATGTATATTATGTATAGTTCTAGTTCAAACCATAAGAAACAATCAAAAATAAAAACACCAAAAAAATAACCCATCACATTAGAAAAATGAAATGGCTATAAAACCTTGAGTAATAGAAACTAGCATTAAATACACTACCATGGTCCACTCATCTATTTGAAACTGCATTCCACTCATAACACTCACTTTCCTCCCATGTATTCTACCTTTTTTGTGTTAAATCAGCTAAGATCAAACCCTATAAGTACTCTGCACTCTATAATTTTTTTTGCTAAGACAATGGCCACACCAATAGTAGTTAAAATTTCTAAGAAACTTCATCCCTAGTACCAAAGATACCCATATAAGGCCATCAAAATAGATAGTTGGATGGGGCATTCTCTTAGAAACCCCACAATATGGTCTACGTAGATGATGCTTGCAAGTATATTCACAAAAAAATCATTGAAATTGATCATATGAAGTTCGAGGAGCTTCACAAGATGCTCCTCCAAGAGGATGAGAACACATATAAACCAAAATACATAGAGATTGGAAGGAAGAAGTAGGATATCTAGAAGGACTACCTATATTTCTTTAACAAGCATGCATGGGTTAGAATTATACTGAGTTGGGTGCATGATGAATTCATGCACCTAGATAAACTCTATTGGATCACAAAGAAAGCTATTCACATGGTGATAGGGCTAAGAATGGAAGGTGGAATTCCTACCAAGAAATATATGAAAAATAATGAGGTGCAACAATTGACCAGAACAACCCTATATGGCTAGAGCATGAACATAAAGAAAACAAAAAATTATGGAGTCCACTATGGTACAATGGGGATTGCATATAAAATATACTATGCCAACCGAGAAGACTCTGCCATAGATACTGCTATCCATACAACATATCAAATGGTAGTGGAGGGTAAATAATTTGACCTATGTAAAGTCATGGAACACCAATTGATGTAGAATATCTTGAAGATCAAGACCTCTAAGTACCACTTTCGATATGGTACACTGCTCATATGCTTAATGTTTTATTTTCTGAAAGAATTACCAAATCTCAAAGGAAAAGTTTGGAAACTCAACCAAATAGTTGTAGCCTAAATAAAATACCATAGTTTGCAGTTTTTGGATGCCAAAGCATACAAAGCCACATATTAGGGGTTCTTCAAAACCTTCCAACAAAAAATGCAAGATAGGGAAAGGGACCTCATGAATCCACCACCCAATATACCAAAAGAATAACATTTCTGGTGGAAAAGGACTACACATATATGGAGGTGGTAGAACCACACACATTTGGGGTACAATGGCTACCATAAGAAGTCACTACATAAGAATAACATTTTTGGTGGAAAAGGACTATACATGTATGGAGGTGGTAGAACTACACACATTTTGGGTAACGTGGCTACCATAGGAAGTCACTACATAAGAGTTAGATTATTATGCTAATAATTTGCTAATTCAACCCAAGGATCCTAATGTAGTGTGGTTTGACACTTCTAAAATATTTATGGATAAAAATATCAAGAAGGAGGTGCAATAAAACTTGGAGAAGAACAAAGAAAAACTTAACAAGAAATGAGGAATACCAAAAGGGGGATTCACTCAATTCACTGCTACCACAATATGGTTAAATCCCTCCTTCACAAGAAGATCAAGGAGGCTTCACATCACCTCATTAGGAAAGTCAGAACGCCCCACCACATCCACAGAAATAGTATCCACACCAAATAAACCACTACAAGATACTCTAAAGAGACCCTAATAAACAAGGCCCAAGTAAAAGGTAAATAGGAAAAAAGTGATGGAGAGGAAAAAATAAGAACTAGAGGTAGAGGAAACTACTAAGAAGAAGAGGTTGAGAAACCTCTTAAGAGGAAAAGAGGACAAAAAACTCCAAAAACCCCTCTACAAGTAACTCCAAAGAAATCTCAACAACCGATTGACATCTTGGCAACCAATAATGCCATCCCCCACTTTGGGATGCTACAACAAATACTGGAGACATACCAAGAATCATATGAACAAAATAAAGCTAGAATAATACTACATGCCTCCTCTAGTAAGTCAAACAACCAAATAAAGGGTTAGAGGAAGCAATGAAGGACTTTCTAGAGGAAATTATTATTGCAATAAGGGAGAAAATAGCCAAGGCACTAAGGAAGAGGAAATAAGTGAGAAAGACATCCCCACACTTAGCCTAAATATCTTTGAGAAGAGAAAAACATATTATCCCTGGCACAAGTGCAAGAGCTCTATAAAAATATAGTAGATAGACTCACGGAGGAGGATGCAAATAACATAGAGACAATCCAAAAATAAATCAAGGATGTCACTTGGAATATCGATGAGGAGATGATAAAGAATACCAGAGAAGAGGTAGAAAATACTGAGGAGGAGGCAGAAGGATCCCACCCACCCAAAATTGATCTGATCGGTGAAGAAAAGGAGAAAATTCAAGTCACTAAAACCATAGAGATAATGAACCCCACTTCTACAATATCTTCCATTAAGAATTTTTAGGCACAATAATAACAAATCCAAGTAGTGTCATCACCACACCTGCTATAAGTATAGATGGTAGGATCATATGTGGATTTGTCCAATATTTCACCACTACAGAAGATTCAATTGAGATACATTCTCCATGATACCAGAAGGGATAAACTATTGAGTGACTTTTAAATACAATAGAGCAACTACAAGATTCTTTAGAGACACTAAAAATGGCTATTCCACACCTGCCATGAGACACTTCACTTCCCATACTGCAACAAATTAAACAGTTGGTACAAAACCTACAAGGGGATTTGGCTACCACCAAAGAAAACATAAGGAAAGAGGTACAAGAGGATGTTCTAAAGAGAAGAAAAAATTATTATACAAAAAATTACACCACTACACATTTAAAATAAGAGGATAATATCAAAGGGCTGAGTGACACAATTATAGAAGCAAGGGTGATCTACCAATTTTTTCTACAATGGCCTACTATAACAAAAGGCCTAAATAATCAAATATCCCAACTGGAGAACCAAATAACATAAGTGGCACAAACCTATCATCCTCTTTAGGACAAGGATGACACAATCAAAACCTAGATGGAAGCCCTTCACTCCTAGATACAACTACACATCTAGAGGGAGTAGATCAAGGAACATATAAAACAAATGAGGGAAATTGTCAGCAACAAGATAGACCACCTATTAGGGATAATGGGGAAGCACAAGAAATAGCCAAAATAATTCAAATCCCTAATAGTTTGGCAGACATAGATTCAATAGCGATTCAAATTCAAAGCCACATCGCCACTCTATGACAAACCTAAACATAGTGGGTTAAGACATTAAGCCGCCTTAAAGAAACATACAAGCATCTCCTTCCCAAATGTGTAGAGTGTCCTGAGGATACAACTTCATTTAAAAGGGGGGATGATGTTAGTAGGTCAATGGTTAGAATAGATTTTATTGTGAGCTACAACAAAGGGTCCACATATGATTAAATAGACATTAGTGATAACTAGGAAACATGTCCCTTCATGGAAATGAACATATATATGGAATGCAAATAATATATGGATAGGGAGATAGAGAGGTTTAGATACATAAAATAGATCTATACAAGATAGAGATATGAGAAGAGAATAAGACTTTCCTTTTGTATACAATATAATGGGTGGGTGCATGGAAATTGGTAGCAATTCCGTGGACACCCTAAAAAAATAAAAACTTGAAAGCCATAAGCCATAACGCAAGTGAATTATAACGCACTCGTGTTATGTCTTTCGTTAAACCTAGGCAAGTTCCCTTCGGCCACAAATAGAAAGACATATAATGCGCATGCATTATATTCTGTTAAAAGAAAAAAAACAAATACAAATCTCTCATTTGCATTTTAACTGGTTTTTTTGCTCCACCCGTGGCCAAAAACCCCAAATATCGCGCTCGCATTCTAGGAGAAGAATTCTTCACCAAGAATCTGAATTTCTTCACAACAATGGTGCCATGACGATGAGGAGCTATAAGAGGTAAGGATTCTATGCTTTTTGTTTTGAATTTGTTAGTTTTAGGTTGCATTTGATATCTATTTGTTTTAATTTTTAGGAGATGCAAATCAACCTGCAAACCCTCAAAATCCTCAATAGGAAGACCAACCAAATCCTCAAGATCAAAATCAACCACAACATCAACCTCCTCCACCAATCACTCAACCCCCTCTTGGCACTCAACAAAATTTAATGAGTGAAATTGAGAACAACAAAAAACAAATTAAGGATTTGATCAATAGGTTGAGTGATCTAAATGGTTCAACCACAGAAAGAATGATCCTAGCAAATTCATTGAAAGATATGTTAAAAAACGTAGATTCAATTAGCAAACAAATAATTGGATGGGAAGATAGGAGGCAGGCAACCAGGGAGTATTATGCAAACAAACTATAATACAAGGATGTGAAAGATTTAAAAATAACAAAAGGTGATTTGTGTTCATTATTCACCTACCCACGCACAAATCAAAATCTTACCCTTAATGCGAAGAGGTTTCCTATCCATTGGTGCCACCACCAACAAATGAAGGAGCGATTTTATGATAGGTGGTACATGGTATTCGATTACCCACCATGCAACGATTGTGAGGTCCCGCAATATTTCCTTAGGAAACTATATAGTGAGTTCATATTGAACAAAATTACAAATTATTTTGATATGAGGGATTTCCAGGGGAGAGGTGGGGGGTCAGCTTAGGATAGACCTAGTGCTCAGCCGGATCCTACGTGGCAAGGTAGATGAGCTCTCGCTAGGCCACCTCATGAGCACATTGTTATGCCTTCCGTCGTGAAGGAAAGTGCTGACGTAGAGACATTGCAGGCAATCAACACTTTGACCCAGAGTGTCATCCATCATACTAGCCCTATTCTACAGCGCCATCCAGGGGAGTCTTCTATTGGTGGTCTTTGAACACATGTGTGTCAATCTTGCGGGGCTACTTGTTCACATGACCCCACCGACCCTCAGGAGACTGGTGCACAGGATCCATCTACAGCTATGGAGATGGAAAGGGCAGCTGACATTTTGGATGAGGCATATGGCATTGATAGTTAGATAAAAGTTAGTGCATGTGTTCATTGAATTCAATATATTAAATTTCAATTTTGAAATGCAAGATTAACTAAAAAAAATTTATGATTTTAATAAAATTGCAGGGTCATAGTGTTGAGACTGGATACACCACCCCCCCACCAACCTATTTTTGCAGTACACCTATCGCTAGGGTATGTAACTAGTAAACAATTATAGGTTTATTGCATATTAATGGAATTGTTTTACGAATGGTAATTTAATATGTAATTTTGGATGTTGAATAGACTAATATTGGAGGTTTTGATGGAACACTTCCCAGTGGCGGTGGATTTACTCAAACCTTCGTGCAGGTAATAGAATAAAGAGTTTAACTAATGAATCAAGTACTTAATAGATTTGTGTAGTTTATGTATGCACATCGTTGATTACGTTGAATAATTTTTTGTTTTATTTTCAGTTGTTGCAAGATGATACACCTCCAAATATGACGAGGGCAATGGATATTGGTATGACATCTGCTATACAATCCTCGATGGCTCTAACAGAAGAGGTATGAGGAAAATTAGTAAATTTTAATTTACATTTGTTGTTATAGATGTTAGTTAGTGAGAAATCAAACCATTATTGATTCATGTAGTTTTTGTCTATTTGCACGGTTTATACAGGGCTTGAGCACGCCTGAGCATGGGCATGAGGATATTTCCCTCATGGACAGAGATCGTGAGATGGTTGTAAGTGATTATTTTGTCAAATATATCATTTTTTATAATGAAATTTCTATATATTCATGTCTTTGCTTCTTATTGTAATAGTTAAAACTTCACCACGAACTAAACCATAGGAGGAGTAGCAGGAGCACTCCATGAGTGCAGCAAAAACAAGTGACAAACCTATCGCCATCTGAGTGAAAAGGAAAGGGAAAGATTTTATTTCTTGGGCATGGAGAGCAATGACTTTTGATTCCAGAGTCCTTTATTGTATGCGTGCATGGGAGTTTTGTACATATTTTTTATTGGACATATTTGACATTGTATGCCTAGATGGCATTCTCGTAAGCCTACATGGCTATTTTGTGCATATATTTCATACTTATATCGACATATATTTATGTATGCCTACATGGCTATTTGGTTAATACAAATATCTTTTTTCGATGCCTGTCCATATTTGCATTCTAAATTGATGGTTCAATAGATATGAGTTACGTATATTCAAGTGTATACTTTACAACTTACGTGTATACTTTGTGACTTATGTGCATTCGAGTGTATACTTTGTGGCTTACATGTTTTCATGCATATACCTTGTATTCGTGCATATACTTTGTTTTAATTTGTGTATACTATGTATTCGTGTGTATACTTTTTGAGGCTTACATGTTTATGAGTACTTGTAGTTCCCTTATTGACATGTACATGTTTGAATTATTCACGTGTATAATTATTAATTGGTTAGCCCTAGCATTGATCTATGTCATCCTCAATGCATGATCCTTGAGATGGAGTAAGTACACCCTCAAGGTCAAAAGGAGTTTCACATGCATTCTTCGTAGGCTCATTTTGGTAGTGAAACCAAAAACCTCTTGCATCATTGAAACAAAAAAAAAAATCTTTTATAGCAGGTTTGAAGCCATTATCATTCTCCATCAGTTCTTCATGTATCCACTCCCCATTAATGGTTATCTCATGACCTTCCTGAAACCAAGCACTTATCTCATTTGTGATAGAAGAAATGTATGAAGATTTATCTTCCTCCTTATGAACCATTCATTATCATGAGAGATGGGTTCTTGTGAACCACTACTGATAAATCATGGCTCAATGAGTTTGACTTGTAAAACTACATGATTGAATCTTGATAGCAATATCACAATATTTATATATCTAAATGTGTTATTTCCTTCAACTAAAATTTGTGCTTATACTTATGTGATTGATGTATGTTTGTGTATGGGATCATAGTAATTTCTATTTGATGATGCTATTGTGTCTTTAAGGTTTATTTATTAAAGGGTGCATGAAACAAGTTTTAAATCCTTACAAATCTTTGAATTTATTAGGTTTTTCTATTTTTTGAGTCTGGGCTCCGAGCCTGAGTCCAAGTCAAAAAATGGCTTGTCAAGTTTGAGGCGAGTCCTAGTCTTGTAACACTGGTGTGAACACATCGAGGAATAATGTATATGTTGATGAAGAGAGAACCCATCCTTGTTTCCAAACAAACCATTTATCCCTCAAGAGCACTCTTTCTCTTCCCAAGACCTATTATCTAGTCTTCCTAGGGTATTCCTCTCTACCCTACTAAGGGATCACTCCTAAACCCCTCTCACCACGTAAGATTCTCCACCAATTTCAAATTCTTCTCCATCACTCCCAATCCACCACTAAGCTTCCTTGGGCTCCACACTGACCCAAAGTGTCCTAACCACTCCAAGGGCTAGGAAAGGGTATTCTCACTATCCCCTTGTTGATTTTACTCCTCACTGATCCATCTCATAGGATTCTTTCACTTTTTACCCACCGCTTTCTTGTAGCCTTTTGCCCCAATTTGGCCTCCTAGAACCCGTTTTCTTGATTTTTCTCACAAACTTTCTTAACAACCCCCAAATTTTTTTGTAGATTCTTTCTTTTGACCATCAAGGCTCCAAGATTTACTAGGCCTTAGGTCCTACAATTTTTTGTACATATGATTATCCTCAAACCCCCTATTTTCAAGGGTTCCTAGGGTTTTTGGCTCTTTTTCCTTCTTTGACGACTTCAATGACCTCATCAACTCTCCTCCTGGCACACACATGACTGAGATACATGTGCTTACACTCCCATACTCTTGAGTGGCACAAAAAAATCCATTTAGCAACTCTCCTTACTGCTGTCCTCTCCAAGCTACTAGCCAGAATGCACTTGCACTCGCTTAGTGCTTGATGATTTCATCACCTTCCCTACAAAACAAGACCCCAAAACCTATATGTACAATATTTACATAGTCCCCAACTTGATTCCAAGTGGCCATGAGAGGAAATTCATGGGAAGTCAAGTGGGACTCATTATTCAAAAAATTGGCTTGAACCGGCAATGAGACCAAGAACACCAAAAACTTGCAAAAAGATAACCAGTTGATCTAGATGAATAATCTAATACTACACAAGGTAATTAAGTGACACAAATGGAAGACTCAAAGCATCAGATAAGTCCTTTCAATCCATTCTTGACTGGATTAAGGCACAAAACTGAAATTCAATGAAATTTGCATTCTTCCAATCACAAAAATGTACTCTCCAAGTCTCAATTTGTGAAAACAATCCTCCGACCTATGTATTAGGGTTTTTCTAACCTTATATACCTTTCTCCCATGTGTTAGGACCCTTGGGTCAGGCTTAGAGCATCATTAATGCCATTTTCCAAATTTTAGGACAAATAGCCAAGGCAACATTGCTCAAAATGCTCACAGTGTCCAAGACTTTCCCAAACCGCAAGCCCCTAACAAACCTATTGGTGCAGGAGCACCTAGAAGAACACCTAGGAAACACTAGGAATAGGAAAGCTTTGTTAAGTTTTGTTTTAAATGTGATAAGGTCATGTTCACCATTGAAATTGTGGAAGAGACTTAAAAATGTCTTGGTCAGGAGCTATCAGGAGTGGAAGAGTTGTGAGTTTAGACACTCATGTTTGGTAGTTTCTAGTAATTGGAAATAAAGCCCAAAATGTTGCATATGTGCAATTTTGGCTTAATGTGGTGGTTATGCCTGACCAAGGGGAAGGGTAACCACTTTTTGAACCTTTATAAGGATTGCCTCGACTTGTGTGAAAGGTTGGAAGGCATTTGAAGTTTTGTAATTTTGAATTTTTCGTGAAGGAGAAAGAAGAACAGTAGGAGTAATTGCTTAATTTTTTGTGTTTGAGATCTTGGCAGTGTGTTAATGGCATAACCAGGCATTGGAATACATGTGGAATGTATTTTAGTTGATCTCAAAGTGTTGGTTGGTCAATAACTGGTTGTTTCATCGTTCAAGTTTCTGATTTCAGTTCTCTAGGTTCTTGTTTTTGGGTTATTCTGCCTGGCAAGCTTCAATAAATGGAGTTCTAGTCCACCTTTCCCCTATACCTGGTGTATTGGCTCTTGGAAATAGTGGCTAGGCTCCGTGCCTATACTTTTAGTAGTGTTAGGAGTCATTAGGGGTCAAGTGTGCATGAAAGAAGACCTTTCCTAGGAGAGCTAAATAGTGCCCGACTAGGAAAGTCAAGGGGTGTGAAGCACCTCACTTGCAGGGAAGACCTCTCCATGCTAAAACCCATGGTAGAAAGGTGGAAGGAGGCCCTATAGAGGTTTGGTAATAGTTAAGAGGCTACACCAATCCATTTGATGGAAGAACTCCATGATAGTTCATCCAGGTGGCCAAGAGTTGACAAAAAGACCCTATATTTGCTAAATTGATGAATGATCCTATGTACGGAAAGATAAGGACTAAGACCTTGAAAATCTTGAATAACTTGGTATCAGGACCAAGAAACCATAGGGAAGTTTTGGGGTTCTTTGGGAAAGTTTTGAGAAACATCCACTTTTCTCGGGTTAGGGCTCTAGGCTTGTAGCCTTTTTAACCCTAGGTGAGGGTTTGGAGGGAGCGATGGAGAAATGGAGACTAGTGGTTGTTCAAAAACCCTAATAGGATGCTAAGAAGCATGATTTTGCATCTCTACACCCTTGCATGGATCTAATTGAGTGTTGAGACTGTTTGACCTTTAGGGAAGATTAAGGGTCAAGGTAAGATAGTGGCGAAGCACCAAGTTTGGTTTGGTAGTTGTGAACTTGGATGAAAGTGGGGATGGCTAGTAGAACCAGGGGTACCTATACCTGAGATAGGACCTATAGGTGAAGGTGGTGGAGAGTTCCACCATAGGGGATTGCCAAGGTGAGACCTAGAGCATGGACCAATGAGTGTTCCATCCAACCCCATCTTACATCACCTTTTTCCAATTCACTGATTAAAAACACTCTTAGGACTTTACATCATAGTCCTTATTCCCTTGGTGGTTGGCTAGAACCACCTACAAGCCAAAATTGCAAATATCTCTCCAAAATACCTTAAGGTGCTCCTGCACCATTCTCCCCCCTAAATAAAGAAGTTAAGGAACCTGTGGTGTCAAGAGCTCCTCACTAATTCCATGCTTCTTAAAGTCACTTTTTGCTATCCAAGTAGCCTCTGACTCTAGTTGATGTCTCCACTTCACTAGGTGCTCCATGTATGTCTTGTGCCTAGTCTTCTTCTTCACCCTTGAGTCTAGAATCTTTTCCACTTGTGGTCTGATCTGATTAGGTACCTTGAGTTCATCCACATCCTTACTCACCTTAGCACTATATTGTTCCTCATCCATTTTTGTTCCTTTATACTTCACCAAGTCCTTCACATTGAAGATAGGTGAAATGGACATCTTCTTGGATAACTCCACCTTGTATGCATTGGATCCATACTTAGCCAACAATTTGCATGGCCCTATCCTTTTCATCTACAACATTACTAACCACTCATATAACCCCTCTGTGGTTTTAAAAGTTGACTTCCATTCATCTCCCTTTTTCATCCTAATCTGATAGTAGCCACTTTTCAAATCAATCTTGGAGTAGTACTTAGCACCCCCTAAATAGTCCATTAAGTCTTCTATCCTAGGAATAGGAAACCTATATCTAATGGTTATCCTATTTATGGCCCTAGAATCAGTACACATTCTCCACTTATCTCCCTTCTTAAGTCCCAACACCACTAGAACAAAACATGGGCTTATGGTTTTCCTGATCAACCCTTGGTTCAAAAGTTCTTGATCTTGCCTCGCTATCTCCTTGTTCTCCTTGTGCTAAGTGGGCCATTCAATATCATTTCAAATTTGTTGCATTAAGCAACTTACAAATTTGTAACTTAAGACTCCTCCAACCTAAGCGATCGATCCAGTGGAACATAGCTCAGAGCAATTCCATGTGTTTCAGTGTAAAAGATGACCATGCCTAGTATAAAAATACCTATTTGGACATGTTGGAATAGTCCGTTTGGTCACACAAGTTGCAGAATAAAGTTGCACCACTTTGCAACTTTCCACTGCTTGCATTTGATGCTTTTTCCATCAAGTGAAAATACGCCACCACTGGAAAACCACTTCGAGATAGCCAAGACCGAGAGAGGTTTTTGTAGACAGGCTCAACATGATCCTATAGGATTGGATGAGAAGTTTCTAAGCATCACGACATCTGAGTAATAGCATGATGAAGTTTGCAGCCATTTTGCACTTTGGACCCTTAAGGGATCGATCTGGTGGATCATAGCTCAGAGCGATTCCATGTGTTTTGGTGCGAAAGAGGATCATGCCTAGTGTAAAAATACCTATTCAGACATGTTGGAATAGTCCGCTTGGTCACACGAGTTGCAGAGCGAAAGTTGCACCACTTTGCAACTTTGCACTGCTTGAATTTGACACCTTTTCCATCAAGTGAAAATCCACTGCCATGAGAAAACCACTCTAAGATAGCCAAAACCGAGAGAGGTTTTCCTAGAGGGGCCCAACATCTTTCTATAGGATTAGATGAAAAGTTTCTATGTGTCATGGTATCCGAGTACTAGCATGTTGAAGTTTGCAGCCATTTTGCACTTTGGACCCTTAAGGGATTGATCCGATGGAACATAGCTCAGAGCGATTCCACATGTTTCGGTATAAAAGAGGACCGTGCCTAGCGTAAAAATACCTATTCAAACATGTTGGAATAGTCCACTTGGTCATACGAGTTGCAGATCGAAAGTTGCACCACTTTGCAACTTTGCACTGCTTGAATTTGACACCTTTTCCATCAAGTGAAAATCCACCGCCATGAGAAAACCACTCCAAGATAGCCAAAACCGAGAGAGGTTTTCCTAGAGGGTCACAACGCCTTTCTATAGGATCAGATGAGAAGTTTCTATGTGTCACGCTATCCGAGTACTAGCATGTTGAAGTTTTCTACCATTTTCCACTTTGGACCCTTAAGGGATCGATCCGGTGGAACATACCTCAGAGCGATTCCACGTGTTTCGGTGTGAAAGAGGACCATTCCTAGTGTAAAAATACCTATTCGAACATGTTGGAATAGTCTCCTTGGTCACACGAGTTGCAGAGCGAAAGTTGCACCACTTTGCACTGCTTGAATTTGACACCTTTTCCATCAAGTGAAAATCCACCGCCATGAGAAAACCACTCCAAGATAGCCAGAACCGAGAGCCATTTTTCTAGAGGGGCCCAACATCTTTCTGTAGGATTAGATGAGAATTTTCTAAGTGTCACGGTATCTGAGAACTAGCATGCTGAAGTTTGCAGCCATTTTGCACTTTGGACCCTTAAGGGATCGATCTGGTGGAACATAGCTCAGAGTAATTCCACATGTTTCAGTGTGAAAGAGGACCATTCCTAGCGTAAATATACCTATTCGGACCTATTGGAACAGTCAATTTGGTCACACGAGTTGTAGAGTGAAAGTTGCACCACTTTGCAACTTTGCACTGCTTGAATTTGACACCTTTTCAATCAAGTGAAAATCCGCCACCATGAGAAAACCATTCCAAGATAGCCAAAACCGAGAGATTTTTTTCTAGAGGGGCCCAACATCTTTCTGTAGGATTAGACGAGAATTTTCTAAGTGTCATGGTATCCGAGTACTCGCATGTTGAAGTTTGCATCCATTTTGCACTTTGGACCCTTAAGGGATCGATCCGATGGAAAATAGCTCAGAGTGATTCCATGTGTTTCAGTGCAAAAGAGGACCATTCCTAGCATAAAAACACCTATTCGGATGTGTTGGAATAGTCTACTTAATCACACGAGTTGCAGAGCAAAAGTTGCATCACTTTGCAACTTTGCACTGCTTGAATTTGACACCTTTTCCATCAAGTGAAAATCCGCCGCCATGAGAAAACCACTCCGAGATAGCCAAAACCGAGAGAGGTTTTTGTAGATAGGCTCAAAGCAATCCTATGGGATTGGATGAGAAGTTTCTAAGCATCACGACATCTGAGTAATAGCATTCTGAAGCTTGCAGCCATTTTGCACTTTGGACCCTTAAGGGATCGATCCGGTGGAACATAGCTCGGAGTGATTCCACGTGTTTCGATGTGAAAGAGGATTGTGCCTAGTGTAAAAATACCTATTCAGATGTGTTGGAATAGTCTACTTGGTCACAGGAGTTGCAGAGCGAAATTTGCACCACTTTGCGACTTTGCACTGCTTGAATTTGACACCTTTTCCATCAAGTGAAAATCCACCACCATGAGAAGACCACTCCAAGATAGCCAAAATTGAGAGAGGTTTTGCTAGAGGGGCTCAATGGGATCCTATAGGATTGGATGAGAAGTTTGTAAGAGGAATGGTATCCGAGTAATATCATGCTGAAGTTTTCAGCCATTTTGCACTTTGGACCCTTAAGGGATCGATCCGGTGGAACATAGCTCAAAGTGATTCCACGTGTTTCTGTGCAAAAAGAGACCATGCCTAGCGTAAAAATACCTATTCGGACATGTTGGAATAGTCCGCTTGGTCACACGAGTTGCAAAAAAATATGTACAAATTGTTTACTTGACCTTTATATGACCTTTTTCACATTGTTTACATTTCAAAATTCAAAGTTTGCAAATTTTCTTACTCAAGGCACTTACAGAACAAGGTGCTAATACACCAAACATGAACTTCAACCTTAAAATATTTGAGTATATCTCATTATGTAATTAAATCTTATTACAATGCCTGTGGCACTTCGTTCTCTCAGATCTTTTACAATGTCACTCATACATTCAAGATTCTCTTTAAATGTCTACATCATAGGTGCTCATCACGAGGTTGACTTCAAATGAGTAACTTGAGATTCCCTCGCTAAGCTTCACATGCTCTCTTACAATGGCTTGAAATCAAAATTGAGATTTGTCAAAATCATCAAAATAAGTATGTTGCATTGCTTTTTTGGCTGAGATTTTCTTTTCAATGGCTCTTAAATCAGCATTTTTTGCAACGAAAGATCAATCAAACCTTAGTAGTTTACTTACAAATACGCAAAGTAAAATAGAAAAATAAGGAGCATCCAAAATGAAAATGAAATAAAAATAGATGGAAGGCACTTACAGATGTTGCATGTAGGCATCAAAATAAGGATGTTGCATTGCTTTTCTGGTTGACATTCTCTTGGATGACTCATATATATGCATTTTTTGCAAGGGGACGCCAATCACTGTAAAAGAAGATGATAGCATTGGCATCAAACAAATTAATGTGCATACATGTATAAATTAATAAGAACCAATGTACATATACTTACAAATTAATCCAACGAACCATCCGGGTCTGCTCTACTCTTTATTGTGTCAATTATTGCCTCATGGTCAGACTCACAGACCTTCCATAATGTCTTATTCAAAGGTCTACCCCCATATTTGGTCAAATGAACATTGGATGCCATGAAAAGGTTCGAGTAATGAAGAATCTTACGATGCATGTCAAAGTCCTGAAATAGCCAATATTTAAAACTTGAATGCGAGTACCTTCTAAGCCATGTTCCAGTAACCACAACTGACCCTGTAGGGTATTCGATGTTTTCTCCATCTATAACTGGGGCCTCCAATTTCTTTTTTGTCTCAACACAATGACACAAGTAATATTTTGTTCCCTCTTTATTGTCTTCATCTACAATAACTGCATAAACATGCCCTGCATTGATATGTGCAAAAAATCTCTTGAAATTTGTCAACATTATGAATACAGTACAAAGTAAGATCTAACAATATGAAATTTCAACAACTAAGGAAGTAGATATATCACCTCGTTGAACTAGATCTGATATGTGGTCAAAGTCCACCGATGATTCTATCTGTGTCAGTTTCAATGCCTTCGGAGGGCGATACGTGTGAAGTGGGCTAAGATAACTTGTGAACCATTTGTCAACCCACTCCCCTGACTCACAATCATTCGAGTCTTGCATTGTACATGAAGAACAAAAGCATGCCATCTTTCGTGTATCGATACTCCATGAACCTGTATTTGAGCTAAGGAAAGAGTGTACCTCACTTGATCCTATTAGTGTACAATAGTCTTCATATGGTGCAATGTTAGTATCATCCATCAACCAAAAAAATATACGAAATGAAGACGTACCTTCATTACCTGGACCCATCAAAGCATTAGACCACTCGACGATTGATTTTGCATCTGTCAACTTTGCACTATCTTTATACTTTAACTCTTCACATGCTAATGCTCTTTTCACACATGCTCTTGCACCATCATGCTCCCCCTTTCCATGTCCAACCTCACAAAAGTTCCACCTATGTTGAACACTTGTAATGACATGCATCCTGCACAACCAGTAGAACATGTGCAAGTTCTTGAACTGTGTTGCACAGTTATCAAACCATATTATATGTTGATTGTATTCTATGCCCCTCTGAGCCAAACCACTGTAGAACATCTAGAAGCAACCTTGCATGAACTCTAGAGAATGTGTGTGATCATCACTAATGTAAAAGTGGTACTCCCTCAATACCTTCCTTTGCTCATCTGTACTATCAGATGCATGAATGAATGCTATGTGCACAAATATCAAAACTTGTGTGGAGTTGTAATACTATTATTGCACCTCATATTGTGGATGTAGAGTGTAGTTCTCTACGAAGTCAACCATGGATATTATGCTTCCAACTGGAAAGGTGCCCTTGCATAGCTTGAACTGCGTGTCCAACCATCAGGCTCTATGGGTATGCATTGCATACTTAGACAATATACTGTCACGAAATGTGGTCATAAATTTGTACACTAGAATCTTCTCAATAACCAAATCACACCATTTTGCTTTAGACCCATCTTTTGTAGCATATGCCACTATTTTATATTTCCTGAACTCTACTAGTTTTTGGCCCACCTCATATGTGCTTTCCATATGTTGACATACTGGCATACGCTGGAAGCCACTGCAACGCTCGGATGAACCATCCAAGCATGTTGTCCTATAGAATATCTAGCCATCCTCTATTTCACATAAATTTTTTGATAAGAAATCTCTTGAAGATTTTGGTGGGGCTTCTATGCCACAATCCTGCAAAACATCGTTAGTATGCAAATCTAAACATATAGAATGATAAACATCGTAATGGTTAGAAAATTCAATATGTAGTCTACAACAACAAGTAGTGCGTGTGTGATTTATCTTGACATAAAAAGGTTTAAGTAGTTCAAAAAATCTTTGAGAAATACTAATTTGAGGATAATCATTTTCAAATTTCCGAAAAAATTGGGTTTGAGTCATATCCAAAAAATGCTCTGGATGTGGCTCATGATTCCGACTACCGATTCTCCTTCTTACCACATCCCTTTGATTCGGAGATGGCCTTGTGTTATTCTTCCAATACTCTTCAATTAGTGTTCTCAAAGCTTTGAAAAATTCTTTATCTTTTTGTGATAGTCTCCCCGAGAATGCCCATAATTCATTTGTATCATTGCCCTCAATTCTTTGCCGCCTTTGAATGGCTCTTGATAAAGTCTTTCTACTAATTCCTATTTTTTCACTAGTCCTTTTAATTAGGTGAGCTCTCTTTTTTTGATAACTTACCAAATTCGATGTAATGACACATTGGGTGACATTACTATCCTTTGAGTGTGAGGTCTTACCCACACTCTCATAAGCATCCATTAGATTCTTCACAATAGTGTCTTCACTCGATGCATTCGATGTTCTCAACCCAAGAGTCTTGATGATGTTCCTATACTTTACACCCCACATCATTTCAATAAATAGTTGACATCTTGTAGTCTCATTTAGCCTTTCAAAGAATCATTCCCAAATCCCTTCAGCATATCTTCTACAAGTGCGTGTTGAAATCTTACCTTCCACGTGCTGCAAAATATCATCATCAATATTAATCAAATACTTTGGCTTTCTATGCAAAATTATTGGTGGTGTTCTCCTAGGTACATACATCTCAACATTAGGAATTTCATCAATATTTAATTGAGGTGGGCTAGATTGCATACCTTTGATCGAGGGTGGAGAAGAAGACATACCTTGAGGTTTACATGGGAATGATGGCATACCTTCTTTGTTAATTTCGAGTGATGATGTACTCTCAACTTGAAATGTGTTGGATGGTGTCCAACAATATTCACTTGCGGTAAATGGTGTCCCTCCATATTCTCTTGCAGTAGATGGTGTCCGTCCATATTCACTTTTGGTAGATGGTGTCCCCCCATATTTGCTTGTTCTTAGTGGTGTCCCTTCATATTCACTTGTTGTAGAGGGTGTGTCTCCAACTACGATATCTCAATCTGTCTTACGACGATGCTTTCGCATTCGTGCCTTTTGTGCTACCAATTCCTATTCTCTTTTTGATGGTTGAGGTTCCTCTACAATCGGGTTGTTTTCATCAATCATTTCCAGTTTCTTCTTTTCATGATATGCCACCACCTGAACTCTCTCCTTTTCTTTCAAGGTTTCGTTCTCTTCGTCTATTAGTTTCCTCTTTGTCTTTTTCTTCGGCATGGTGGATAATTTTATCTATACCATGGTAATGAGATGAATATTAATTCCTAAAAAATGTATCCATTCAAGATAATTGAAAAATATATGTCATTGAAGGCTTCATTTATGTGTGAGTTAAGGCAAACTTAGGGTAGTCTATAGCGTTGAAGTTTGGAGAAGCCTGAATGATAAAATTAGGCAAATTACTCCATGTAGACTTGGCAATTTATCCTAAAAGTGGGAAAGGGCATTAATGATGCTCTAAGCCTGAATGAAGGGTCCTAGCACATGGGAGAAATTTATATAAGGTCAGAAAAAACCTAATTGAGTATGTGGTAAATCTATTGTACAATTTGGAGTTTTGGAAGGGGAATTTTTTAGTTGGAAGAGTGCAAATTTCATTGAATTTCTATTTTTGTGCCTTCATCCAGTCAAGAATGGATTGAAAGGACATGTCTAATGCTTTGAGTCTTTCAATTATGTCACTTAATTACTATGTGAAGTATTATATTAATCATTTAGCTCAATTTCTTTCTGTTTTGCAAGTTTTTAGAGTTTTTGGTCTCATAGCCGGTTAAGGCCAGTTTTTGGAAATAATGATCCGCACATGAATTCCCATGGAAAGGCTACCATGGCCACTTGGAATCAAGTAGGGGACTATTTTTAAAGTGTACATATGGTGTGTGGTGTCTTGGTTTGTAGGGAAGATGGAAAATTCATCAAGAACTAGGCGAGTGCAAGTGCATTCTGGCTAGTGGCTTGGAGAGGACAACAGTAAAGAAAGTTGCTAAATGGACTAGTTTGTGCCAATAAAGAGAAAGAGAGTGTGGTAAAATGTATTCCAGACATGTGTGTGCAAGGAGGAGAGTTGAGGAGATCATTGAAGCCCTCAAAGTTGGAAAAAGGAGTCAGAACCCTAGAAACCCTTGGAAATAGGGGGTATGAGGACAGTCCTATGTACGGATGCCAAAGGGACTAAAAATATGGTAAATATTAAAGCCTAGGGTACCAATAGAAAGAATGTATAAAAATATTTGGGGTTTTTTAAGACCGTTTTTTAGAAAAGCCAAGAAAACAAGTTCTAGGAGGCTTAAATTGGCAAAAGGCTACAAGGCCTAAAATTGGGTTTTTCAAGAAAGCGATGGGTACAAGGTGAAAGAATCCTATGATATGGATCAGTGAGGATTCAAATAAACAAGGAGATAGTGATAATACCCTTTCCTAGCCCCTGGAGTGGTTAGGGCACTTTGGGTCAGTGTGGAGCCCATGGAAGCTTAGTGGTGAATTGAGAGCAATGGTGAAGAATTTAAAATTGGTGGAGAGTATTATGAGGTGAGAGTGGTTTAGAAGGGATCCATGAGTAGGATAGGGAGGAATACCCTAGGAAGACCAGAGAATAGGTCTTGGGAAGAGCAAGATTGCTCTTGAAAGATAAGACTCCCCATCAATTGTTGAAGGAGTGGTCTATGTAATGAACTTTTGACCTTGTGCAAGGTATTTTGAAGATGTTTGATGCTTTGGAATGGTCTGGGAAGGCCCGAGTATAGGCGTTTTTATAAACCCTCCCTCTTTGCTTTGAAAAATGGGGGTTTTTGTATTGGAAGCCTAGCTGAGCGGGTAAGGTCATAAGACCTAGAAATTATCTTGTTTTCAGACATAGAACTAAACAACTTGTGAATGACATAATCATTGGTTGATGTTTTCAGGAACCTAGTTGATTGTAATCAATTATTTTCAAGATTTTTGAAGGTGTTTTGAAGGTCCTTAAGGAATTGGAAACTCTTGATGCTAATTTGAGTATATAAATCAAATGTTTTGTGAAGGGAAATATAGTTGAATGCGTGTGTCAAGAAAGGTGTTGATTTCTTCCTTTGTACTACATCAGTTTGTGCAAAGGTATTGGAAGGTGTTTGGACCCTTCAGATGAATGGGAGAGGCTTGGAGTTGTCTTAAAGGATGAATTTTGGTGAATTGTTCTGAATTTCTATAATTGGCAAGTGTAAGATGGTAATTGGGAAGTGTAACTAATTGTTTATATAATTTGGTAATTTAAAATGTGCATTGACAACCTAAGGTTATAATGAAAAAAAAAAATTAAAGCAAGCCATAATAGAATGAAAGAAAATTTGTAAAGACTTCACATACCTTAAAAACCAAACTTTCAACTGGAGGAGTTCAACCCAATTATGTAGCCTTAGCTTCTTCTTTCTTCAAACTCCACAACAATTTGACTTGTTCAAAAGCTTGTTCCCTTCCACACTTCAATTATATATCAGTTTTCAATGGAATTCAAACTTCAATTGATATTATATGTCTTTCAACATGGAAACTCTACTATTTCATGCAAAGGTGGTAAAAAAATCATGGAAAAGGTGATGGAATGTGAAAAAGATGCTTGCACACTTCACAACATAATCAAAAAGATATTTTTTGTTAGAGCACGTGCAGAACCAAGGGAATATGTAGACTGTGGGCCTTCAAATCATGGGTATATAGAATTTTTTTACCATTTTAGCAGACTACTAAACACGCTCGCGTTATGTGAAATTTCGTTTTCTTAGTGTATTTTTTAGAGTATAGGATTTTTTTAGAGAGTGGGAGTGAGACAGGGGGAGAGTGGAAGATAGAAAGGGAGGGAGAAGGAGAGAGTGGAAGAAAGAGAGTGTGAGAGAGTGGGAGATAGAGTGGAGGGAGAGAGGGGGAGAGTGGGAGAAAGAGAGATGGGGAGAGTGGGAGAAAGAGAGATGGAGAGAGTGGGAGATAGAGTAGAGGGAGAGAGGGGAGAGTGGGAGAAAGAGAGAGGGAGAGAGTGGGAGATAGAGTGGGAGGGAGAGAGGGGAGAGTGGGAGAGTGGAAGATAGAAAGGGAGGGAGAAGGAGAGAGTGGAAGAAAGAGAGAGGGAGAGAGGGGGAGATAGAGTGGAGGGAGAGAGGGGGAGAGTGGGAGAAAGAGAGATGGAGAGATTTGGAGATAGAGTGGGAGGGAGAGAGGGGAGAGTGGGAGATAAATAGAGAGGGATAGAGGGGGAGAGTGGGAGAAAGAGAGATCGAGAGAGTGGGAGGAAGAGAGATGGAGAGAGTGGGAGATAGAGGGGGAGGGAGAGAGGGGAGCCTGGGAGACTAGGAGATAGAAAGGGAGGGAGAAGGATAGAGTGGAAGATAGAGAGAGAGGGATAGAGGGGAGAGAGGGAGATAGAGAGAGAGGGATAGAGGGGGAGAGTGGGAGAAAGAGAGATCCTCAACCCTTAAACCCTAATCCCTCAATCCCTATACCCTCTTAATCCATCATCCCTCAATCCTAAACCCTTACACCTTAATCCCTCAACCCCTAATCCCTCTTAATCCCACAACCCTCAATCCTCAACCCCTAAACCCTAATCCCTCAACCCCTAATCCCTCTTAATCCCTAAACCCTCAATCTGCAACCCTTAAACCCTAATCCCTCAATCCCTATACCCTTTTAATCCCTCAACCCTCAACCCTCAACCCTTAAACCCTAATCACTCAACCCCTATAGCCTCTTAATCCCTCAACCCTCAATCCTCAACCCTTAAACCCTACTCCCTCAATCCCTATACCCTCTTAATCCCTCAACCCTCAACCCTTTAACCCTAATCTCTCAACCCCTATACCCTCTTAATCCCTCAACCATCAATCCTCAAACCTTAAACCCTAATCCCTCAACCCCTATACCCTCTTAATCCCACTACCCTTAAACCCTAATCCCTATTAATCCCTCAAACCTCACCACTCAACCTTTAAACCCTAATCCATCAATCCCTATAACCTCTTAATCCTTCAACCCTTAAACCCTAATCCCTCAACCCTCAACCCTTAAAACCTAATCCCTCAACCCCTATACCCTCTCAATCCCTCAACCCTTAAACACTAATCCCTCAGCCACTATACCCTCTTAATCCCTCAACCCTTAAACCCTAATCCCTCAACACATATACCCTCTTAATCACTCAACCCTCAACCCCAAACCCTTAAACCCTAATCCCTCGACCCTTAAACCCTAAACCCTCAACTCCTATATCCTCTTAATCCCTCAACCCTTGAACCCTAATCCATCAACCCTCTTTATCCCTCAACCCTCAACCCTCAACCCTTAAACCCTAATCCCTCAACCCCTAATCCATCTTAATCCCTCAACCCTCAATCCTCAAACCTTAAACCCTAATCCCTCAATCCATATACCCTCTTAATACCTCATCCCTCAACCCTCAACCCTTAAACCCTAATCCCTCAACCCCTATACCCTCTTAATCCCTCAACCCTCAACCCTAAACCCTTATATCCTCTTAATCCCTTAACCCTTAAACCCTAATCCCTCAACCCTTAAAACGTAATCCCTCAACCCCTATACCCTCTTAATCCCACTACCCTTAAACCCTAATCCCTCAACCCCTATACCCTCTTAATCCCGCTACCCTTAAACCCTAATCCCTCAACCCTTAAACCCTAATCCCTCATAATCCCATAACCCTCAACCCTTAAACTTTAAACCCTAATAAATCAATCCCTATACCCTCTTAATCCCTCAACCCTTAAACCCTAATCCCTCAACCCTCAACCCTTAAAACCTAATCCCTCAACCCCTATACCCTCTTAATCACTCAACCCTTTAAACCCTAATCCTCAACCCCTATACCCTCTCTTGATCCCTCAACCCTTAAACCCTAATCCCTCAAACCTTAAACCCTAATCCCTCAACCCTATACCCTTTAATCCCGGACTCAATCCCCAATCCTAAACCCAACTTTGACCTCTTAAACCCCTAATCCCTCAACTCCTATACCCTCTTAATCCCTCAACCCTTGAACCCTAATCCCTCAACCCTTAAACCCTTATCCCTCAACCCCTATACCCTCTTATTCCCTCAACCCTCAACCCTCAACCCTTAAACCTTAATCCCTAAACCCCTCTACCCTCTTAATCCCTCAACCATCAATCCTCAACCCTTAAACCCTAATCCCTCAACCCCTACACCCTCTTAATCCCTCAACCCTAACCAATCAACCCTCAACCCTTAAACCCTAATCCCTCAACCCCTATACCCTCTTAATCCGTCAACCATCAATCCTCAATCATTAAAAACTAATCCCTAAATCCCTATACCCTCTTAATCCCTCAACCCTCAACCCTCAACCCTTAAACCCTAATCCCTCAACCCCTATAGCCTCTTAATCCCTCAACCCTTAATCCTCAACACTTAAATGCTAATGCCTAAATCCCTATACCCTCTTAATCCCTCAACCCTTAAACCCTAAAACCTCAATCCCTATACCCTCTTTATCCCTCAACCCTCAACCCTCAACCCTTAAACCCCAATCCTTCAACCCCTAATCCCTCTTAATCCCTCAACCCTCAATGCTCAACCCTTAAACCCTAATCCCTCAATCCCTATACCCTCTTAATCCCTCATTCGTCAACCCTCAACCATTAAACCCTAATCCCTCAACCCCTATAGCCTCTTAATCCCTCAACCCTCAACCCTTAAACCCTAATCCCTCAACCCCTGTAGCCTCTTTATCCCTCAACCCTCAATCCTCAACCCCTATACCCTCTTAATCCCTCAACCGTCAACCCTCAATCCTAACCCTTAAACCCCAATCCCTCAATCCCTATACCCTCTTAATCCATCATCCACCAACCCTCAACCCTTAAACCCTAATCCCTCAACCCCTATAGACTCTTAATCTCTCAACCCTCAATCCTCAACCCTTAAACCCTAATCCCTCAACCCCTATACCCTCTTAATCCCTCAACCCTTAAACCCTAATCCCTCAATCCCTATACCCTCTTTATCCCTCAACCCTCAACCCTCAACCCTTAAACCCTAATCCCTCAACCCCTAATCCCTCTTAATCCCTCAACCCTCAATCCTGAACCCTTAAACCCTAATCCCTCAATCCCTATACCCTCTTAATCCCACATCCCTCAACCCTAAACCCTTAAACCCTAATCCCTCAATGCCTAATCCCTCTTAATCCCTCAACCCTCAATCCTCAACCCTTAAACCCCAATCCCTCAACCCCTAATCCCCCTTAATCCCTCAACCCTCAATCCTCAACCCTTAAACCCTAATCCCTCAATCCCTATACCCTCTTAGTCCCTCATCCCTCAACCCTCAATCCCTATAGCCTCTTTGTCCCTCAAACATCAATCCTCAACCATTAAACCCTAATCCCTCAATCCCTATACCCTCTTAATCCCTCAACTTTCAACCCTCAACCCTTAAACCCTAATCCCTCAACCCCTATACCATCTTAATCCCTCCACCATCAATCCTGAACCCTTAATCCCTAATCCCTTAACCCATATACCCTCTTAATCCCTGAACCCTTAACCCTGAACCTTCAATCCTTAAACCCTAATCCCTCAAACCCTAATCCATCTTAATCCCTCAACCCTTAAACCCTAATCACTCAATCCATATACCCTCTTAATCCCTCAACCCTCAACCCTCAACCCTTAAACCCTAATCCCTCAACCCATATACCCTCTTAATCCCTCAACACTCAACCTTCAACGCTTAAAACCTAATCCTTCAACCCCTATACCATCTTAATCCCTCAACCCTTAAACCCTATTCCCTCAATCCCTATACCCTCTTAATCCCTCAACCGTTAAACCCTAATCCCTCAACCCTTAAACCCTAATCTGTCAACCCTTAAACCCTAATCCCTCAACCCCTATACACTCTTAATCCCTGAACCCTTAAACCCTAATCCCTCGACCCTTAAACCCTAATCCCTCAACTCCTATACCCTCTTAATCCCTCAACCCTTGAACCCTAATCCCTCAACACTTAAACCCTAATCCCTCAACCCTAAACCATCAACCCTTAAACCCTAATACCTCAACCCCTATATCCCCTTAACCCTTAAACCCTAATCCCTCAACCCTTAACCCCTATACCCTTTTAATCCCTTAACCCTTAAACCCTAATCCCTTAACCCTTAAACCCTAATCCCTAAACCCTTAGACCCTCTTAATCCCTCAACGCTTAAACCCAAATCCCTCAACACTTAAACCCTAATCTCTCAACCCCTATACCCTCTTAATCCCTCAACCCTAAACCCTCAACCCTTAAAACCTAATCCCTCAACCCCTATACCCTCTTAATCATTCAACCCTTAAACCCTAATCCCTCAACCCTTAAACCCTAATCCCCCAACTCCTATACCCTCTTAATCCCTCAACCCTTGAACCTTATTCCCTCAACCCTTAAACCCTAAACCCTCAACCCCTATAACCTCTTAATCCCTCAATGCTCAATACTCAACCCTAAAACCCTAATCCCTCAACTCCTATACCCTGTTAATCCCTCAACCCTTAAACCCTAATCCCTTACTCCCTATACCCTCTTTATCCACCAACCCTCAACCCTCAACCGTTAAACCCTAATCCCTCAACCCCCAATCCCTCTTAATCCCTCAGCCCTCAATCCTCAACCCTTAAACCCTAATCCCTCAACCCCTATACCCTCTTAATCCCTCAACCCTCAACCCTCAACCCTTAAAACCTAATCCCTCAAGTCCTATACCCTGTTAATCCCTCAACCCTTGAACCCTAATCCCTCAACCCTTAAACCCTAATCCCTAAACCCCTATACTCTCTTAATCCATCAACCCTCAACTCTCAACCCTTAAACCCTAATCCCTCAACCCCTATAGCCTCTTAATACCTCAACCTTCAATCCTAAACCCTTAAACCTCAATCCCCCAACCCCTATACCCTCTTAATCCCTCAACCCTTAAACCCTAATCCCTCAATCCCTACACCCTCTTTATCCGTCAACCCTCAATCCTCAACTATTAAACCCTAATCCCTCAGCACCTAATCTCTCTTAATCCCTCAACCCTCAATCCTCAACCCTTAAAACCTTATCCCTCAATCCCTATACCCTCTTAATCCATCATCCATCAACCCTCAACCCTTAAACCCTAATCCTTCAGCCCCTATAGCCTCTTAATCCCTCAACCCTGAATCTTCAACCCTTAAACCCTAATCCCTCAATCCCTATACCGTCTTAATCCCTCAACCGACAACTGTCAATCCTTAAACCCCAATCACTCAACCCCTATACCCTCTTAATCCTTCAATCATCAATCCTCAATCCTCAACCCTCAACCCTCAACCCTTAAAACCTAATCCCTCAAGTTCTATACCCTCTTAATCCCTCAACCCTTGAACCCTAATCCGTCAACCCTTAAACCCTAATCCCTACACCCCTATACCCTCTTAATCCCTCAACCCTCATCTCTCAACCCTTAAAACCTAATCCCTCAATCCCTATAGCCTCCTAATCCCTCAACCATCAATCCTCAACCCTTAAACCTCAATCCCTCAACCCCTATACCCTCTTAATCCCTCAACCCTTAAACCCTAATCCCTCAAACCCTACACCCTCTTTATCTGTGACCCTCAACCCTCAACTATTAAACCCTAATCGCTCAGCCCCTAATCCCTCTTAATCCCTCAACCCTCAATCCTCAAACCTTAAACCCTAATCCCTCAATCCCTATACCCTCTTAATCCCTCATCCATCAACCCTCAACCCTTAAACCCTAATCCCTCAGCCCCTATAGCCTCTTAATCCCTCAACCCTCAATCCTCTACCCTTAAACCCTAATCCTTCAATCCCTATACCCTCTTAATCCCTCAACCAACAACCCTCAACCCTTAAACCCTAATCACTCAACCGCTATAACGTCTTAACCCTTCAATCATCAATCCTCAATCCTCAACCCTTAAACGCTAATGCCTCAACCCATATACCCTCTTAAGCCCTCAACCCTCAACCCTAAACCCCTATACCCTCTTAATCCCTTAACCCTTAAACCCTAATCCCTTAACCCTTAAACACTAATCCCTCAACCCCTATGCCCTCTTAATCCTTAAACCATCAATCTTGAACCCTTAAACCCTAATCCCTCAACCCTTAAACCCTAATCCCTCAACTCCTATACCCTCTTAATCCCTCAACCCTTGAACCCTAATCCCTCAACCCTTAAACCGTAATTCCTCAACCCCTATACCCTCTTAATCCCTCAACCCTCAACCCTCAACGCTCAACCCTTAAACCCTAACCCCTCAACCCCTATACCCTCTTAATCCCTCAACCATCAATCCTCAACCCTTAAACCCTAATCCCTCAACCCCTATACCCTATTAATCGCTCAACCATCAACCGTAACCCCTCAACCCTCAACCCTTAAACCCTAATCCCTCTTAATCCATCAACCATGAATCCTCAATCATTAAAAACTAATCCCTCAATCCCTATACCCTCTTAATCCCTCAAACCTCAACCCTCAACCATTAAACCCTAATCCCTCAACCCCTATAGCCTCTTAATCCCTCAACCCACAATCCTCAACCATTAAACCCTAATCCCTCAACCTCTATACCCTCTTTATCCCTCAACCCTACACCCTACACCCTTAAACCCTAATCCCTCAACCCTCAATCCTCAACCCTTAAATACTAATCCCTCAATCCCTATACCCTCCTAATCCCTCATCCCTCAACCCTCAATACTTAAAACCTAATCACTCAACCCCTATAGCCTCTTAATCCCTCAACACTCAACCCTTAAACCCTAATCCCTCAACCCCTATAGCCTCTTAATCCCTCAACCCTCAATCCTCAACCCTTAAACCCTAATCCCTCAACCCCTATACCCTCTTAATCCGTCAACCCTTAAACCCTAATCCCTCAAATCCCTATACTCCATTTATCCCCTCAAACCCTCAACCCCCTGTCCTAAAACCCTAATCCCCTAATCCCAATCCCTCTTAATCCCCAACCCTCAAGACTCAACCCTTGAACCCTAATCCCCTCAACCTATACCCCTCTTAATCCCCTCATCCCCTCAAACCCTAAACCCTTAAACCCTAATCCCTCAACCCCTAATCCCTCTTAATCCCTCAACCCTCAATCCTCAACCCTTAAACCCTAATCCCTCAATCCCTATACCCTCTTAATCCCTCATCCCTCAACCCTCAACCTCTATAGCCTCTTAATCCCTCAAACCTCAATCCTCAACCCTTAAACCCCAATCCCTCAATCCCTATAGCCTCTTAATCCCTCAACATTCAACCCTCAACCCTTAAACCCTAATCCCTCAACCCCTATACCATCTTAATCCCTCAACCATGAATCTTGAACCCTTAAACCCTAATCCCTCAACCCTCAACCCTCAACCCTCAACCCTCAACCCTTAAACGCTAATCGCTCAACCCCTATACCCTCTTAATCCCTCAACCCTAAACCTTCAACCCTTAAAACATAATCCTCAACCCCTATACCCTCTTAATCCCTCAAACCTTAAACCCTATTCCCTCAACCCCTATACCATCTTAATCCCTCAACTGTTAAACCCTAATCCCTCGACCCTTAAACCCTAATCCCTCAACCCCTATACAGTCTTAATCCCTCAACCCTCAATCCTGAACCCTTAAACCCTAATCCCTCAACTCCTATACCCTCTTAATCCCTCAACCCTTGAACCCTAATCCCTCAACCCTTAAACCCTAATCCCTCAACCCCTATACCCTCTTAATCCTTCAACCCTCAACCCTGAACCCTTAAACCCTAATACCTCAACCGCTATACCACCTTAACCCTTAAACCCTAATCCCTCAACCCTTAACCCCTACACCCTGCTAATCCCTTAACCCTTAAACCCTAATCAATTAACCCTTAAACCCTAATCCCTCGACCATAAGTCCTAATCTCTCAACCCCTATAACCTATTAATCCCTCAACCCTAAACACTCAACCCTTAAAATCTAATCCCTCAACCCCTATATCCTCTTAATCCTTCAACCCTTAAACCCTAATCCCTCAACCCTTAAACCCTAAACCCTCAACTCCTATACCCTCTTAATCCCTCAACCCTTTAACCCTATTCCCTCAACCCTTAAACCCTAATCCCTCAACCCCTATACCCTCTTAATCCCTTAACCCTCAACCCTCAACCCTTAAACCCTAATCCCTCAACTCCTATACCCTCTTAATACCTCAACCCTTGAACCCTAATCCCTCAACCCTTAAACACTAATTCCCCAACCCCTATACCCTCTTAATCCCTCAACCCTCAACCCTCAACGCTCAACCCTTAAACCCTAATCCCTCAACCCCTATACCCTCCTAATCCCTCAACGATCAATCCTCAACCCTTAAACCCTAATCCCTCAAACCCTATACACTACTAATCCCTCAACCATCAACCGTAACCCTTGAACCCTCAACCCTTAAACCCTAATCCCTCTTAATCCATCAACCATGAATCCTCAATCATTAAAAACTAATCCCTCAATCCCTATACCCTCTTAATCCCTCAAACCTCAACCCTCAACCATTAAAACCTAATCCCTCAACGCCTATAGCCTCTTAATCCCTCAACCCTCAATCCTCAACCATTAAACCCTAACCCCTCAACCTCTATACCCTCTTTATCCCTCAACCCTACACCCTACACCCTTAAACCCTAATCCCCCAACCCCTAATCCCTCTTCATCCCTCAACCCTCAATCCTCAACCCTTAAACACTAATCCCTCAATCCCTATACCCTCCTAATCCCTCATCCCTCAACCCTCAACACTTAAAACCTAATCACTCAACCCCTATAGCCTCTTAATCCCTCTAGCCCCAACCCTTAAAAACCCTAATCCCTCAACCCCTATAAATTCTTAATCCCTCAACCCTGTAAACCCTAATCCCCTCAACCTCAACCCTCAATCATAAACCCTAATCCCCCTCAACCCTAATCCCTCTTAATCCCTCAACCCTCAAGACTCAACCCTCAAACCCTAATCCCTCAATCCCTATACCCTCTTAATCCCTCATCCCTCAACCCTAAACCCTTAAACCCTAATCCCTCAACCCATAATCCCTCTTAATACCTCAAACCTCAATCATCAACCCTTAAACCCTAATCCCTCAATCCCTATACCCTCTTAATCCTTCATCCCTCAACCCTTAACCCCTATAGCCTCTTAATCCCTCAAACCTCAATCCTCAACCCTTAAACCCCAAACCCTCAATCCCTATAGCCTCTTAATCCCTCAACATTCAACCCTCAACCCTTAAACCCTAATCCCTCAACCCCTATACCATCTTAATCCCTCAACCATGAATCCTCAACCCTTAAACCCTAATCCCTGAACAACTATACCCTCTTAATCCCTCAACCCTCAACCCTCAACCCTTAAACCCTAATCCCTCAACCCCTAATCCCTCTTAATCCCTCAACCCTCACTCCTCAACCCTTAAACCCTAATCACTCAATCCATATAGCCTCTTAATCCCTCAACCCTCAACCCTCAACCCTCAACCCTTAAACGCTAATCCCTCAAACCCTATACCCTCTTAATCCCTCAACCCTAAACCTTCAACCCTTAAAACCTAATCCCTCAACCCCTATACCCTCTTAATCCCTCAAACCTTAAACCCTATTCCCTCAACCCCTATACCATCTTAATCCCTCAACCGTTAAACCCTAATCCCTCAACCCTTAAACCGTAATCCCTCAACCCCTATACAGTCTTAATCCCTCAACCCTTAATCCTGAACCCTTAAACCCTAATCCCTCAACTCCTATACCCTCTTAATCCCTCAACCCTTGAACCCTAATCCCTCAACCCTTAAACCCTAATCCCTCAACCACTATACCCTCTTAATCCTTCAACCCGCAACCCTGAACCCTTAAACCCTAATACCTCAACCGCTATACCACCTTAACCCTTAAACCCTAATCCCTCAACCCTTAACCCCTATACCCTGCTAATCCCTTAACCCTTAAACCCTAATCCCTTAACCCTTAAACCCTAATCCCTCGACCATAAACTCTAATCTCTCAACCGCTATAACCTATTAATCCCCCAACCCTAAACCCTCAACCCTTAAAATCTAATCCCTCAACCCCTATACCCTCTTAATCCTTCAACGCTTATACCCTAATCCCTCAACCCATAAACCCTAAACCCTCAACTCCTATACCCTCTTAATCCCTCAACCCTTTAACCCTATTCCCTCAACCCTTAAACCCTAATCCCTCAACCCCTATACCCTCTTAATCCCTCAACCCTCAACCCTCAACCCTTAAACCCTAATCCCTCAACTCCTATACCCTCTTAATCCCTCAACCCTTGAACCCTAATCCCTCAACCCTTAAACCCTAATCCCTCAAACCCTATACCCTCTTAATCCCTCAACCCTCAACCCTCAACCCTTAAACCCTAAACCCTCAACACCTATAACCTCTTAATCCCTCAATGCTCAATCCCCAACCCTTAAATCCTAATCCCTCAACTCCTATACCCTGTTAATCCCTCAACCCTTAAACGCTTATCCCTCAATCCCTATACCCTCTTTATCCAACAACCCTCAACCCTCAACCCTTAAACCCTAATCCCTCAACCCCTAAGCCCTCTTAATCCCTCAACCCTCAATCCTCAACCCTTAAACCCTAATCCCTCAATCCCTATACCCTCTTAATCCCTCATCCCTCATACCTCAACCCTTAAACCCTAATCCCTCCACCCTCAATC